>KK499876.1:787935-910203 GCA_000688715.1 Glossina pallidipes | reverse complement strand
AATAATAATAATAATAATAATATTTTTTTTCGTAAATTTTATTTAGAGAATTTTAAAAATTAATTAAAATTCTTTTCTACTTGACTCAGTTTTTGAAATGACTACTATATATACACTTAGTTCTATCAAAGCAGGTTAATATAACCCACTTTCTATTTGGAAGAGCCACTGTCGCAAAATTGATGGGAAATGGTAATAAGAACCCAATTGGAATGAAAACGGCCCGCATTTACGTCTACACCAAATAAAAAACTAAGACTTACTTTCGCATATAACATTCGATCTTGTAAAGGCATTTCAAAAAAAGTCATCGAGCCGATATTCGTCAGGATCAATTGCATCGTTGGTACAAAAATGGTCTAATAGGGTTTACCTACTGTTTTTTTGCACATTTACCAAACAACCTTTGACATCAACCCCCTTTATACTTTTTCATGTCAAATTTTCGTAAATGCAATAACGCTATTGAAGGCCTTTTTTTTATTGCAGCCATAATTATGAAACAGATGTTTTCGAAATGTTAGTTAAGCTAGATAAACATATGACGCAAAAATATTTATTAAATTTATTGTAGGTATAAAATATTTTCATTTCTTTTTTTTTTATTTTTTTTTCCATAATAAAATTCAGATAATTTGAATGCAGATAAATTTCGTGGTTTTGTTCTCATGTCACTGCATTCACTGGCAAGTTCTTCTTCGGCTAATTGGGAGAAAAATTGTTTTCTTTTTTTTTTTTATTCGACACTTTTCTACATAAAATCAATGCATTGATTGCTGACAAGGTGTTGTCTGCAAGGACCATATATCACATCAAGCAAAAAATCTGCTGTCGGACAAATAAATAACAATAATATTGAAAGATCCAGAAGATTTCTCAGTAGTATCAACCATAAGGATCAAAGTCGCAGGTCTAGTTTTGGTCCTACACACCAAGTAGTTATAGTAGGATAACTATATTCTACTTTCATTTTCTCTCATTTTCTTTTATAGCAAGCAGGTTGTTATTCCCTTGTGTAAGTAAGGACGGAATGGAACGAGAATATCCCAATATATGAAATAAGCTAACTGACATACTTCTAATGTGATCAAATAACCGATTGGCAACGTCAATCAACGACTTCGAACAGAGATGTAGTGGATCCTTCCTTCCTTCTGGATCAAACCGCGGACTAAGTAACACATCACCGTTCGAAATAGGCGCCAAATTAGGGATATTTTGAAAGAAGACCTTATGTTCTGTCCGATGACCTCTGACAATCTCCCACAAACCTTTTGGGGCCGAACGGACTCCAACACGCAGGGTGGGTATTGAAAACCCATAGGGGTACATGGGATCCCCGTTTCATAAGTCTGCTTATTCGATAAAGGTCAAGTTGTAACTGTCCTAAGTGTGTCCGTGAACAAACATATACAAGTCCTCCCAAATCTCACGAACTCGCTAGCTCAAGTGTGGCACGTCAGCATAACTCATAGGCCACCATTCTACCTCCGTACTGCCACCATTGTGGTGACATTGCAAGGTTGCCCTAAAATTCATTTAGATAACAGCTTTTGGTGTAAGAAGACTTTGATAGACTTACCACTACATGAGTTAAATAAAATTGGTGTAATGGTGTGATTACATAAAACTAAATCTGATAGACACACACCAATGCCTGCTTACATTAAAAGTTGTTCATCAACATGGGGCAACAACACCAATTTAGGGGCACCTCCAATGATTACACTCACATATATACACATGTGAGTTAAGTGTCGGGAGGTCGCTAGGTTCTTTATGGGTAATTGCACCCCTTTCTTCATTATTCGAACTAAGTATTTCACTTAGTGTCATAAGTTAATTAGTAAAAGAATATTGAATTGCAACCTCAAGAGATGGTAAGTTTTTTACTGAGATGAGGGATATAAATATCGCAGATATTGACGCCTGGAATAGCCGCTAAGGCTTACCCTGGCAATAGAATTGAATATATTTTTTCCAAGTAGGAAAAATTAACAATCCTCGCACAACTTTGAACGATGTGTGCCAAAATTTCTTGACATGTCAACCATTAGTGTACAAGTTACAATTGCTTTAGGAATGAAAATAAGCAAAGTGGGTACCCAATGTAATACCTGTAGGAAAGACGATAATCGATGTTCTGCTATTGTCACTTGCTTCTAATACGAAATCGAATTCCAACTTCCGAATGACATCCTCCAGTTTCGGGAAGCCGAGCATACGAGATTCAAAATTATTATGAATGCTATGTTCTGAAATAAATATAGGATCGTATACACTGTGTAATAGGCACTGTATAATAAAAAAAAAAAAAAAAAATTTGGGAAAAAATTTTAAATAAATAAAAAGTTTTTTTTGTCAAGAGAAAAAAAAAAAGGTATAAAAGGGGAGGAAAAAGATTTTTTTTCGAGAGTTGGAATTTTGGTCTTGAAAGTAAATTAGTGAAAAGGAAGATTTTGGATTATTTATCGTTACACAAGGCAAAATATTTTCAAAAAAAAAACAAAATAGAGTAATAGTCAAACATTTGAAATACTCTCATTTTTATTAATTACAAAACCTGTTTCCGTGTTTATGATGAAAAAGGAGGAAAAATAAGTGCTTTGGTGAGCTATTCATTGTGATCAACGTATTTAACTTATCGTCAAAACCTCATATGTGTAAAGATTGACTAACTTTTCATACAAATCTAAGCATGTGGTAGGGCACCAATTTGAATTTCTTTTTTCCATTTTTAGTTACTTCCGTATAGTTATTTTTTCCAAATTCACGGTAAGCATGTAGATTAAATTAAATAGGTATTTGTAAAAAAAAAAGAATCTATCATGAACCTGGTTATTTTTTCCCACCCATCCCATCCGACGAGCCAGGCCGGAACATGCGGCAATCTTACTTCCTTGAGAAGTAGATCAAACAAATACATTACAACTGACACGTTCAAAATATGTTTAATTGATGTTATTTTCAACAAGTGAGGCTAGTATCAATTTTTCAAGACATTTTATCCAAAAATTCGAGAAAAGAAAACAAATTGGTTCCTGTAAACGCACTCACGCATGTGGCACCTAAGTTACCCAAATGAAAGGAAGCAAGGCATTAGCGATACAAACATTTTCACTGGCCTGCGTATCTTAATTGAAAAGGAGCTAATAAAACAAACAGCTGTTGGCCAATTTTCGCGACGGCATATATCCGAGTTTTAAAAATCCATAGCTTTAGCTGATATAGTTACGAAACAACGGGATTTCATAAATTACTTAGCGATTACAATTTAACTCAAATGCGGCTCATGTCATTATGTTCTATAAGATTGTTACATATTTAAGGTATGACTTCTTCACCAGGGATTGTGAAGTATTTTAGTGCTACGTACTTCCAAGTTTACAAATTTTATGTAATCTGTGCTTTAATACATTTTTTTTTTTTTAATCCTTTCAATATTTAGCGCGTCTATTATTTGTCGCTGGAGTATTATATGGGGCGTTCGCTGCAGAACACGATGATCAATTTGGGCATTCAAAGCGAATGCGAAGAGGCCATGTATCAGTTAGGTTTAGATATTGAAAATCTTGAAGAATTAGAAGAAGACGCTGGCTTGGGCAACGGTGGATTAGGTCGGTTGGCTGCTTGTTTCCTTGATTCGATGGCTACTTTAGGATTGGCTGCTTACGGATATGGAATTCGTTACGAATACGGTATATTTGCACAGAAAATTCGTAATGGGGAACAAGTTGAAGAGCCTGATGATTGGCTACGTTTCGGTAATCCGTGGGAGAAAGCACGCCCCGAATATATGTTACCCGTGAAGTTTTATGGTCGAGTAATTGACACGGTAGAAGGTAAAAAATGGGTAGACGCTCAAGTGATTTATGCCATGCCATACGATAACCCAATACCCGGCTACGATAACAATGTTGTCAACACTTTACGTTTATGGTCTGCCAAATCTCCCATTGATTTTAATTTGAAATTTTGTAAGTAAGAAAAGGGGAGCTACGATAAATTAATAATAATAAATATCGTTTTCTTATTCCTTATATAGTCAATGATGGGGACTACATTCAAGCGGTATTGGATCGTAATTTGGCTGAAAATATTTCACGAGTCTTATACCCCAATGATAACTTCTTCGAGGGCAAAGAATTACGCTTGAAACAGGAATATTTTATGGTGGCGGCTACATTACAAGACATTATTAGGCGGTATAAGGCTTCGAAATTTGGTTGTCGCGAAGCGGTACGCACTGATTTTGAACAATTCCCGAGTAAGGTGGCCATTCAGCTGAATGATACGCATCCCTCGTTAGCGATACCAGAGCTAATGCGTATCTTGGTAGACGACGAGCATTTGGATTGGAATAAGGCTTGGAATATAACTGTTCGCACGTGTGCTTATACCAATCATACGATTCTTCCCGAGGCTTTGGAACGTTGGCCCGTTTCCATGTTGGAAGCGATTTTACCACGTCACTTGCAAATTATTTATCATATTAATTTCTTACATTTGGAAAATGTTAAGAAATTGTACCCAAACGATTTCGACCGTTTACGACGCATGTCATTGGTTGAAGAGGACGGTGAGAAGCGTATTAATATGGCTCATCTGTCAATTGTGGGTTCACATGTTGTAAACGGTGTCGCGGCCATACATTCGCAAATTCTCAAAGACGATTTGTTCCGTTTGTTCTACGAAATGGAACCGCATAAGTTCCAGAACAAAACGAATGGCATTACGCCACGACGTTGGCTATTACTTTGCAATCCTGGCCTATCTGATTTGATTTGCGAAAAAATCGGTAACGAATGGCCTGTGCATTTGGATCAATTGTTAGCCTTAAAAAAATGGGCCAAAGATTCGAATTTTCATAGAAACCTGGCCCGCGTTAAACAAGAGAACAAATTGAAATTAGCGCAAATTTTAGAAAAAGACTATGGCGTAAAAGTCAATCCCGCTTCCCTGTTTGATATACAAGTCAAACGTATTCATGAATATAAGCGTCAGTTACTGAACTGCTTGCACATCATAACGCTATACAATCGAATCAAAAAAGATCCCACCGCTACATTTATACCACGTACGATAATGATTGGGGGCAAGGCGGCACCCGGTTACTATGTAGCGAAACAAATTAT
The DNA here is from genome assembly GCA_000688715.1 of Glossina pallidipes. Classification (NCBI taxonomy): domain Eukaryota; kingdom Metazoa; phylum Arthropoda; class Insecta; order Diptera; family Glossinidae; genus Glossina; species Glossina pallidipes. The sequence goes on along the minus strand of KK499876.1, from coordinate 905,068 downwards.
TAAATTAATTTGTGCGGTGGCCAACGTAATCAATAACGATCCCATTGTTGGCGATAAATTGAAAGTGATTTTCTTAGAGAATTATCGAGTGTCGTTAGCCGAAAAAATTATGCCGGCTGCTGATCTATCTGAACAAATTTCAACCGCAGGCACTGAAGCTTCCGGTACAGGAAATATGAAATTTATGTTGAATGGTGCTCTCACGATCGGAACCTTGGACGGTGCCAATGTCGAAATGGCCGAAGAAATGGGCCGTGAAAATATATTTATTTTCGGTATGACTGTGGAAGAAGTGGAAGCTTTAAAGAAGAAAGGTTACAACGCCTATGAATATTACAATAAAAATCCTGAAACTAAACAATGCGTTGATCAAATTGCTGGCGGTTTCTTTAGTCCAGAAAATCCCAATGAATTTACAAATATCGCCGATATATTATTGAAATACGATCATTATTTACTTTTGGCCGATTTCGAATCGTATATTAAGACACAAGATTTAGTTTCGCGAACTTATGAGGTATTTCATTATTATATGCAGGCGCCGCCCGCTTAACACGATTAGCTCGTACTGTGCTTGTATCGAAACCGTTCTATAAGAAACTTTTACTATTTTGTCATTTAACACTAGGTGTACCGAGGTTTTCTATATACTTTACTTTTATCGAAACCCGCCAATTTTGTGCATCGTCACAGTTGCGGAAATAAAGATAAGAAACTGAAAATTGTCGCAAACATTTCCTAATCAATTAGAAATATATAGCTCAAAGATGGGCATGGTCTGTTTGCATACACACTTACAATGTAGAAAAAACTAAAACAAACGCAAAAAACACCGACAATTTTTTTCAAGCTTTCAACTATAACTTTCGATCCCGTGAATATATAAATTTGAAAAACTCATATCCAATTTATTCAAACGCACATTAGCACTTTCTTCACCCAGGTACAAGTAAATTAGGAATGCATTTTTTCATTCTTTCGTGTATAAACTTCGATCTCGAGGAGTCATTTCCGAGATGCATCAGCGTCACGTCCAATCCAATAATATTTCCGACCGGCTTACTAACTCATCCGCAGTTACTAATAAAATCTAGACCAGAGTGCTTTACAATATATTGGAAATAAGTTGGAATTAAAATTTTATCGTTAGTTGCAGACGTACTGATAAACCGATAGCGACCATTTTTATATATATATGGGTATCAGTTTCGTTACATGATTGAAACGACAAAAATTTGAGAAAATTGTCTACGTGTTTCGGGATTGGTTTAGGTTTCTCTACATTGTGGGTGCATATGTACACAGATCGCACCCATTTTTTAACTATATATTCCTAATCGATCAGGGAATGTTTGCGCTAAATCTCAGTCCCCTATGGTTACTTCTGCAACTATAACGAATCACAAAAGTCACCCGTCAAATTGATGGGTTTCTCAAAAAATTGATACACCACACCTAGAAATACCAAAGTGGGCGTGTCTCAGAAAAAAAGTGTAAGTAAGAGACATGCATTAAATCATTGAAAAGACCAAAGAATAGTATTTTGAAGATATCTGCTATCCTATGCAGAATTTTTGAGCTTGAAAACACAAAAGTGCGATAAAGAAAGTGGTAAACTAAATTAACATACAGAAGAAAACAATTTAAACTGAAATACAATAGAGATCAAAAATATGGGTGCCGTGTTGTTTCGAAACCGCGCTTTACAAGTACCGTGTTAAGTGGTTAAGTGATGCCTTAAGATTTACAAGAGGTTTATTAACCATAGTTTACAAATATTTCAGAATCAAGCTAAATGGCTCGAGATGGTTGTGAATAATATCGCGTCTAGTGGTAAATTCTCTTCAGATCGAACTATTGCTGAATATGCCCGTGAGATATGGGGCATTGAGCCCAGCTGGGAAAAATTGCCAGCTCCTGAAGCCACACCATTAACAGTTAACTAAAGAAAAAAAAAATAAACAAAATACTATCTTATAAATAATTGATTTAATTATATAAATACTGCGCTCAATGTGCAAAATCCGAAAATAAAATGTAAACGTGTTCTTTACTTACCACCGATTTTATTCAAATTTGCTCACATTTGTTCAGATTCTATATATACCTCACTTGCAATTCAAAACTCAGGAATCCATTTATTAAAATAAATAAAGAAAAAAGGATGACGCTATATATACTACAATACTATTGTTGTTGCTTTCTACTTTACTATATATTAAAAAAATTGATTAAAAATGACGTTAATCGAACAATTGGGATTCGTTGTCAATGTGTATGTAATAACGACAGCGACTATTAAAAACTACACACAATGATTATTTATAGAATAAATCCGAACTCTATGTGAAGATAACATTCAACGGCTAATGCATGTATGAAAATTTATGAAAATCATCTAAATAAAAAATAAATATGAAAAGAAATTATATTTCTTAAGATTCAATGAATTTCTTATTCTTATTAAAATTTAAGTAAAAAATTAAATTAAATAATTAATCGTAAGTATACAAAGTTGATTTTTTGTATTGTCCCCGATACGGTCAAGTAGAGTTTTGTGCAGTATTGTAAACCGAAAGTCATGTCTATTTTTGCCTGCTCCATGATGTTAACAAAGAAATACAATAATAATAATAATAATAATAATAACAATAATAACAGAAAGGAAGAATTTATTACATTTAAGACCCTAACGTAAGTTTCTCGTTGAGGGGGGAACAAGCTAAAATGAGATGCGAGTAGATTTTATTACTGTTTTGTATTTTTCCGTTCCGGTCTTATACACTTTCATATATGTAAAAATATGTTAATGTGTATTTATATGCATACATACATATATATATGTATATATAAGTAATAGGGATGTCACAGAATTTGTTTTGGTTTGTTTTTTATGGTTCGTGTCATTTCTATTTCTGTTATGTTAATCATTCTAGATACTCCCACCAATCCTTTTCGTGGCCCTCATGCACATGATCCAACAGAACATTACGACGCTTCTCGCAATATCGATATTTATCTTGAACTTTTCGTTTGATATCGGCCAAGTTCTCTGATGTTATATCGCGTTCCAAATATTCGGATAATTTCTCGGTTGCAGATTCTAAATCCTTTTGATTATCCTCAAATATCATCGATTGATTGTTCTTCTTCAAATAATAAGCAAACACATATGTGTACATAAGTGTTTGACGGCATTGGCATAATATATCTACGGCTTTTTTCAAAAATTGCACTTCAATCCACGACATATTGTGCTGTTGCATTTCCTCCATTTTATGTTTGACCGAAGCGTACAATTTATTTTCAAATTTTAACGATTGCATATGATTCATGTAACGGTTATAATAATGGAGATACCTTGACAACGGTGAACGTAATTTCTCTTGCGCACCTCTAGCCGCTTTGGCCTCGCCTTCGTCGTATCTATTGCAATTGTACCACGATGAACCGTGCGGTTCCCACGAGCCCAAGCATACCCAACAAAAATCATGTTTACAATTTTGATTTTTACACACCATATGATTGCAGCCGCCGTCCTTTTCGATTGTTACATTGCATTTGGGGCATTCTTTGGTATTAGCCGCTATCCAACTACTAGTTTCGAAATCGTCATCACATTTTTTAATCCATTTCTTTAACCAACGGCATTTAACAGGATCGTGCCAATTTTCGCCGCAAACGAAGCAAAACTCATGACCGCAGTTGCAGCGCACTGGACGCGGTTCGACGTGAGCCACTTTGATGGCGTAAGTGCAATCAACGGACGGACACCAGCGCAGCAATTGATTGCATTCGACAAAGCTATTAGTAATCGATTGTTGATACTTCACGCGAACACGAGGATCATTTACCAAATTAGTAACAGTGACGTCATCGACTAAAATATCACATCCGTGAGCGGCACACGATATCGACTGACCTAATCCTTCGGTAACTATTTTCGTTGTTAGGTACTCGCACCAACAGGCCAAACAAAATCGATGGCCGCACTCCAAACCAGTCATTGAATCCGCGGACAGATGGGAGAAACAAATTTTACATTCTTCAACCGGATGATTATTGCAATCCTTTTGCCGATTAATAGTAGAGGATTTTTTATTGAATGGATTTATGACATGAGCACGTTTGAAAAATTCCTCCATATTACTATCAAAATATTTCTCCAAAAGCGTTTCTTTATCCCATTTAAAGTGATTCAGTAATATGCGTGTTATGGTCGACGATAACTTTAAAACGTTATTAACTTCATCGATGGTCTCACGCTGATATTTCACGATTTCTTCTGTCGTTAAAACCTCATATTGATATTCTTCCGTCTCGGTCTGACATTCGTGAGATGACGGCATATCAACTTCTACGGCAAAATCATCATCGTTCTCGTCACCCGATGACACATTACCTGAATCCACATTATCGATTCCAAATGAATCTTCGTCGGAATCCATGATTGCGCGAATATCAAATTAGATTAAAATTTGTCAGAAGTCAACAACGACGGCTGACCAAAGAAAATGTCCTGCAAAATAATACAAAACTGTTTTCTTCGATTATTCAATGAAAACCAAAATTCTAATGACAAATTTTTACGTTTGTACGATATGTGGCGATTAAGTTACTAATGATAGTCGATTCTCTTGGAAGATTAAGGAACGCAATTAAATCTTGGCAAATATTATACACATACCCACAAAAAACTTTAATGTCATGTCATGTCATGTAAAAAAAAAAACATTTACATGCACTGTAGAACACATTCACTATAGCCACAAAACTCAAGGCTACTTGAAAATTTCGTTTCATAGGTAAAAATATCAAATCAATATTTTTACCCCCTACACCATATGTATGTAGTACAAGGCTATATCAAGTTTCCACGGATGTATGCAAAACTCAGCAGGAGTTCATCAACATTTTATTACATCGATCGATTTGGAATCACTTTTTGCATTGATTTAAGCTTGGCTGTCCGACCGTCTGTCTCTCTTGTTTTCTAATGGTCAACCGCAATTTTTGATATATTTTGATGAAATTTGATACATCGACATGTTTTGACCCATGGACGACCTCTATCGAAAATGTGTCGAATCGGATCACTTTTTCGACCACTTGTCTTTCGCCTTATTTTCAAAAGTGGATATGTGAATAACTGGTAAATGGCATTTAAAAGTGGACTATGCCTCACTTCTTACTTGCTTTACATAATTTACGCAATTTTTCGCATAAAAGAATTTTTATTCGCTTGAGGCATTTTGTCTACGGACCGCTACCACATCACCCCACCTTACATAAACATTAAAATACATTTAATTAACATATAAACAGGACTGCGGTCCGCCGTAAAATATCCTGTACCAGACTACAGGTAGTTACAACTCAATTTTTCAAAACAGGGTATTATTTGGTAAGTGATAGAAGTGGTGGTTCGATCCGAACCACTTTCAATAGCCCTACTCCTCGTGCCAAAACACGCAGGTGTACCAAATTTCATCAAGAATGTGAGGCATTCAGACAGATAGAGAAAAATATGATTCTGAATCGATCGGTGTAATAAAATGTGGACTTATCTCAAGTCTTTCTGGATGTTCCACTGGCACAACTGGCAGTGTGTAAAATGTAAAAAAAAAGAATTTCTTTTTCTGTTGCTTTAGAACATAGCTTTTACTTTTAGTTGGTCGATACGAGAGTAATCTTGCCTAAGCTTTAAAAGCATCAGTGCATCCTAGACTCAAGGAAAGACTTAAATTTATTTGATGATGAAGCCATTTATCATAATGATGGCTTTTTCGCTTTTGTGATAGAGGAAATCCAAGAACGACTGTTGAGAAAGAAGGATGCATCCAGAACGTGTTGTGTACTTGGTGCCAATTGCACTATTCCTTATCGAAATGGTGTTCACCATCGTAACAGGATAACCCGATTTCTTTCAATTCAGACATGAGCGACGTGTTGTTTCAACAAGACGATGTCACACATCATACAGTGGATGACGCAATGGACTACGCAATTTAACGCGAAAGGATTATGAGCAATTTTACCAAACGGGTACATACAACATCCCAGTAAAGCCGTGAAGACCACTTACCTTATATGCTGTTTTTAACAAAGCCCTATAGTGAAATCTAATTCTTCAAAATTCTAATAAATCTTGTAACCTAATCTTATTATGTAGACCCTTTTCAGATTCTTATATATTCTTAAATTCTTAGACTAAAGCCTTAAAGCCCTAGAGTAACTGAGCCTAAAGACTTTATTGATAACTCTTTCGCACTTGAACACTTTGAGTCTTTGGTCGAGACTCTTTACCTAGTCGGCCACTCACCTCAGCTTTATTATCCGTTATAGAATATCAAACGAATCTTTATACTTGATAGCTCCGTTAAGTATTTATATGAATTTCGAATTATTAAGAAATTCATGTCGCCTTTTAACTTGAATTCTATCCAAAAATATCAAAACTTTCTTTCTCAGCGAATCTTCGATTGCTCATTTATAGAAGAACAGGAGATGAAGAAGACAATGAAAAACAAATAGAAAATAGAAAATAACCCGTGGCAGTTGCGTCGAACTGTAATGAGGAGAGAAATAATTTCATATGTGTGAATTTCAGGGCCATGGCATCTTTGTCTTAAATAAAGAAAAACTTTTTTTAACTTTTATACTTTATTTTATTTTGACCACATTTTCATATACATTCATATATATAATTCATACATACATACATACATACATGCATACATACATGCATACATACATACATACATACATGTACTGTATCTACTTAAGCGATTAATAGTTAAGATGATATAAAAATGATTTCGAATATATGTTTGAATTTAATGCCATTGAACATTCAATTCAATGGATAATGAAAAAAAAAAAAAACACATATTTTCGTTTCTGCTCAATCAATCAATCGAACAATGCAATGCAAATAAATAAAGCTAATAAATTGTGCATAATGCAATACAATTTAATGAGGATTTAGTTTAATCGTTCCACGATCAACCAAAGTACATAGTGAACTGATTTTATATACAAAAAAATTCAAAATCTCGAATAAAAATTTCAAAATTTATGTTAATAATGATAATAAATCGAAGTGGAAAATTACGCAAAAAGAGTTCAGCAAATAAGTAGTTGTTGTTATGTTAGGCCACAGTCATGGCATTACCGCCTTTAAAGTTAGCAAAATAGCCAGGATCACCAAAACGATCTACAAACTGAAAGTTAAAAATTAAAAATACAAAAAAATTCATTAAAAACATTTCCATAAATGAAACAAAAAAAAAAAAAAAACAACAACGACATGAACAACAACAAGAACAAACAAACAAAATTCACATTAATTATAATAATTTTGTTAACGAACACAAGTGCAAGCAACTTTAATAAATTCATTAATTAATTTACGAAAATGAGTTAATTTTTTAGAAAATAACCAACAAAATAACGTTTTTTTTTTTTTTTTTTCAACAAACAACACTACATCGAAAAATATTTAATTAAAGTACATACCTCTATAATATTTTGGGGCAATTTAGAAATCAATCAATGAATAAATAGTTGAGGTTATCTTTTTTATTTGAAATTTTAATTTTTTTATTTTATTTAGTTTTTATTTTTACAGTTAATTCAGTCAATTATTTACATTAGGGATCTTAAGGTTTATGGTGAACACACACAAAACTCTTCCGGTATACGTTATTTATATTTATTATTTTGTTGGTTATGAAACGATGGTTAAAAGCAAAGCAGAAACTTGAATTCGCTTTACAGCGAAATTTCGCACACCTACTACTAACTTGCCAAGGGCGATTTTTTTTTTTTTTTTGTATAAAGCATTTAAATAAACCTTAAACGGAGAATAGAAGTTCGATTCTTTAGTGAAATATATGCCCGCGAAGAAAGGTTATCTTGCTTTGTTACAGTCTCTAAGCTAATTTCGTATATGGGATGTAAGTTATTAATAAAACAAGTAAAAACATTACATTAGAAAATATTATAATAGAATTATAAAAAATTCTCAAAATAACGCGGAATGGGTCAAAAAATTGGTCCGATCCGCATAATTTTCAATAGCGTTCGTCCTTAGGCCAAAGTATGGCGGCGTAAAATATGTCTTCAAAATATCTCAAAAAATGCGACTAATAGTAGCTTTGAACACAAGAAAAGTAAACGAACAGAAGGACAGACCAGCTGCGATCGATTAACAAAGAGCTTCTCTATAATAAAAGATGGATCTATCTCAGGTCATTCTGGATTTTTGTACACGTCCACGCAAATTTCATACAACTTTGGTACCGCAACTAGTGCAGGGTATAAAAAAACAGCAAAATTTTTCTTCAAAGATGGTCGAAGTTTATTAACAATCGTATATGTAGTTGTAAGCGGATCTCGTGTATTCGGCGCTTGTATTTTGGATGTGAACTAAACACATATATGCCGCGTTTCAAACTTGTATATAGAAATTTGCGAGTTTCAGATGGACACATGAACGGATAGAAAGAGGTAAAGCCAGAAAAACTTGGTTGAGATATTTGGAATCTAATGCTATATATAAATACATCTATATATAAACATGTAAGGCGCCAGTACGAATAAATCACTTTTAGCATTAGGCAATTGCATTAATACCTTTTCGCGATTCATCTTATGAGGATATCTACAACAGTTAACGTGCGTCGGCAGTGCAAAAAAAATTCTAATATATCGAAAGACACGGGACTTAATGAGTTTGTAGAGGAGATGGCCGTCTTAAACAAGCGAATGCCGCACTTTCGTGTACATACATATATACATGTACATATACATTTCATATATATACATGTATATTTATATATACATATAGACATATATTTCATATACATACATATATACATAGATATATATACATATCATATATATATGTCAATATCAATGCGTTGGTACCTTTGACCAAAGCCACTTTCATCAAACTTATAGCATTTGGAAATGTTAAGTTCAAGTGCTGCATTCGCATATATACGTGCTTGCGTGTGTGAGTATGTTTACATGTACATAATTATATACATTCAGTTGGTGTTGTCTCTGCTTTGCATTATTAATTATTACAAAAGAAATCCTTCGGTGGTTGGTTTAATACAATATTTTTAAATATATTCAAATTTCGAAAGACTTATCTATGTACAAAGTGTTATAACAGCAAAAAAAGAAAAAAAAAAAATAATAATAATAACAACATAATAATAGATTATGTGAAATGAAACTTCAATTTTTTAAACAATATTAATTTGTTTTGAAATTAAAAGTAAATAATTTTAAATAAATTTTTATATAATTTTCCAAATTATATTAATTTTTTTTGTTTTTTTTTTTGTTTTTTTTAAATAATTTAAGTTCTATTAAAACATAGAACTTTATGTGTAATATAATTAAATATAAACTTATTGTTTGAATTTCTTTCTTCTTTTTCTTCTTCTTCATCTTCATCTTCTTTTTCTCTTTTATTACATAATATAAAGCATTAAGGTTGCTCTCTTGGCTTTTTGAGAATTATTGCTAATTGATATAACCCTTCGCCTTATAACTTTCACAAGCTCACCTTTGCTTCCTCTAAATCGGATTCTACATCGCTACCATCATATTCACTATCTGGTGGGGTTAATGGTTCAGCGCCGCGTGTTTTTAACATAGTTTGTAATGTTGATTTATTTAGCAGGCAGGCTACCTGATAAGCGGTTAGACCAGCATACGTTTCCGTTTCCAAATTAAGTTTTTGACATTCGTCCAACAAATAATTGAATAAACTTTCATTGTAAGCTTCGATGGCAATATGCAACGGGGTTCGTCCAGATTTACCTTCCTATTAAAGATAATAAAATTACATTATGAATAATGTGTAAACCGATATGTATGTATGTGATACACTCAAGAAAATATATCATTACAAATATGTTAACAAATGTGTGCAAATTAAATCATTGGAAAGAGGATGACTATGACTGTTTGAAAGAAGCAGCGAATTCAGGGAATAAATATTTTCTGATTAGAAAGACGAACGGATTTCTTTCAAAAAAAAAAAGACCTTTTCTAAGACCACTTTTTATACGTTGAGTTGCTCGGTTCTTCTTCTCCCACTTAAATAATAAAGTCAATTTCAAAATTGGGCGTGTGAAAGATGAAATTTCGTATATAATTAAAAAAAAAACATTGTGACAATCAGTCGAAAGGAATTGTCTTTTGAAAATGAATCAAAATTCTGAAAGCATTCACTATATTCTACAATGGCACTGCGATCAAGGCGATACCGCTTCGTAAGCTTGTAAAAAGATTCGCGGCGTTAATAGTGAAGAAGAAGAACTAAAATCAAGTGGCAACATTCACGCGGTTTGCTCGCTCCAGCTTTGGAAATTTCATTGTTCAGCGCAGGCAGATCTTTAATCGGCCGATTGTTGATAAAATCGAAGAAATTATTGACAAAGTTAAAGAGTACCGATCTATTTCATACTATACCATAGCTGCATAGCTGAACAATCCAACAACAAAATATGCAGTTTTGTATCGCTTGCAAAAAGAAGCCTGATGTTTAAATATCACCTGAGGCGAAAGATTTGATCGACAAATTTCCAATCCGCGAATCTTTGCTTGAAACGAAACGCAATCGAGACAATTTTAAAGAGGAAAGCGAGGTTATGTTCCAAGACACACAAACCATGGGAAAGACTTAGCTGACGGCATGTAAATGAATGATTTGTGCTTTATAGGACTGGAAGTGATTGGTGTTTTATTGGTTACTTCAGCCTAGTCAGGCTCCACGAACCGCGGAGAAGCTCATGCTGACGACATGTAATTGAATGCTTCGTGCTTTATAGGATCGGAAATGATTGAGGCTTTATTGGTCGCTTCAGTCTAGTAAAATGATTAATTCCACCCTCCATCGTCAAGAACTTGTCTTCCATTGCGACAGTGCCAGACCCCACTCATCTTTAATAACTAGGGCAAAAATTGAGAGAGCTTGAATCGGCAGTTCTGAAGCTTTGACTAAGGAACTCAGACCTTGGTCCGCCTTACTGCCAGTTGTTTCATTCTCTGTACAACACTCTTAACAATGTAAGGCGGACTTTAAAAGAGGCCTATAAAAATCGATTGGTTTAGTTTTTCGTCTTAAAAGCTCTCCAATAATGATCTTTGTAGAAAGATTACAAAAGATTACTGATCGAGAAGATATAAATTTTAGATAAAGCAAAAAAATTTGTCTTCTGCGAAGTTTTTTTTTTTATTTCTTAATGTTATGTCTGTTAAATGTCACTTGTCTTCATATGCAGCCTCTAAAAGGTAATCTTACGCTAGTCTTATAAGAACAAGGAGGTGGTATCGCTTCAATTTTCCGATCAATTACCTTTGACCGCATGATCTTTCGATTGCTATTCTAGTAATCGTCTATTTAAAAGTACAAGAAGAGAGAAAGAGTGTGGATTTTTAAAACATATACAAGACATATACAGACATCCCCGGTTTAACACGGTACTTGTAAAGCACGGTTTCACGGCAATATGCCATAAAATGTGCGACATTTATAACACAACTTTAAAAAACCCAATCTGATGCTTCTTTCAATTGACTGACTTTTCCTTTTATTTTTACTTAATCATGAACAAGAGGAAAAATGTTTTTTTTTTCTTGAGTGTATCTTTTTAAAGATTCATATAAGATATGAAATCCATTGAAAAAAAAAGAAACTTACCCTTGCATTAATATCAGCTCCATATAAAACAAGTAAACGTAAAATGTCGATATAACCCAATTGGGCGGTTAAATGAACACATCTTTCCCCTGCAATGTAATAAAAGAAAATATGAATATATATTTTAAAAAAATGCTTAACACAGAGATGTGAATAAAAACTTAATAAAATGCCTTGTTGGGCAAAAGAAAGAAAAACGATCGGCAGTGAATTGAGCTCTGCAATGCTTTTAAATAATTCTCGTATCGCAGTTAGTAGTGTTCGCTTGAAAAAGCTTACCTTCTCTAAATATTGTGTATTTTTACGTATTAGCGACATAGAGAACAACTGCTTAGTAAACATGCTGTTTAAGCAGAATGAGAAAAGCTTTGATTTTGAAAACTATTGACTCTACACACATAAGAAAACAAAGCTTCAAACTTTCAGTTTGCGTTTGATGAAAATCTAATAAAAGACACACACATACACACACATATATATATATATGCAATATTTTGCTCTCTTTCTCTCCATATGCATGTGTATATATATATCCATATAGAATGTCTGTGCATATATAGTAAAACTTAACTGGGCTTTTGAATGTTTGCTTAGATACACGCACACACACATACATACATACATACATATGCAGTAAAGAAGTGAATTGATATTCTGAGCTGTTTAGGTGTAGAGAAGTGCAAAAAACCCCGTGAAATTCCCATCATATTCAAACGAGTTAACGAGTATATGTGTGCGCTGTTTATGAAACGCAAAAAATGGAAAAATAAATAAATAAATAAATAAATAAAAGAAAAAAAATTGCAATCAAAAGAATAATACCGCAAAAATATGGTGACGAGCCGAGTGTGGATTAACATGTAGTCAGCAAATTTATATGGATTTCTACATCTCATCTCGTATTGTTTGGATGGTCAGAAAAAGTTGCTTTTAAATATTGTTCTGCTAGTTAGGTAACGGTATTTGTCATCTTTTATTAAATTTCAAAAAATTCTCCTTCACAAAAGCATCAGGTGTTGATATATAACCGCGCTATTGAATGTCGTAACATGTAAGTACTCGTGAAGAGTGAAGAGTAACAGAGAGCGGGTATGGTGAGAGAGGATTTTGAGCCGAGTCGAATTTTGAAATATAGGTCATATTCCACTGATCAAAAAAAGGGTTTGCCGTTTTTTTTTTTTGCTTTTCGCCAAGACAAAGCTCGAAAAAAATGAATATTTTTCTTAAATATCTTTTCACATTAAAAGCATGATTTTTCTCTCAAGTTTCGTTTGCTCCCTTGAGACTCTTTGAAGTGAATCATTAATTTATCATAACAAAGAACATTTTTGTAAACAAATTATTGATTCTTTAGTTGGTTAAGACGAAGTTCTTATTCCGGACTTTCAGGGGAAGAGGGGATTTCCACAGAGAACGAGAAAGAGAGACAGAGAGAGAGAGAGACGTTTTTTGGATTTTCAGCGATTTACGCGAAACGAGTTCACACGAAGGTCGCAATTATTAGGGTTGGTTATGTATCGCAATTATCGAGCGCCTATTGAGGCTTTGCTTAATTGGAAAGTGTTCAAGCAAATGGATATAACTTGTTTGATTTTATGTGTCACTGTTAATATTGGTCTTCGGTTTGCTAAAACCGGAAATTTTTCAGAATAATAACAAGTCGAACATAGTATATATATATATATATATATATATTCTGTCTTATCGTAAATATTGTTATTAATCACTTGAAAATAACAAAAAAACCTAATTGCACTTCCAGTATTTGAAAAGTAATAACAAAACCACTTAATTACATTTCTAACGAAGATCGAAATTCATATTAAATGACGTTGACCTATGATTATTTTATTCCGTACATACGGCATTGATAGGTCAACGCTATTTAATATGAACATCAATTTCCGTCAGAAATGTGATAAAGTAGTTTCGCTATTATGTTTATGATTATCAATAAAAAATTTCAGTCGAAGATCTCTTTTTATAAATATACATACTTTACACTAAGATATAAGCAATTGACTGAAATCCCTGCCTGTCTCTAAAACTTCTTGCTGTTTAAAAGCAAAGAGAATGAATTGTAATAGATTTTTTGTACACTTTATAGATATATTCATGCGTTTTTACCCTACATCACTTGTAGTACAAGGGCATATTAAGTTTGTGCGCGTGTATGCTACACACAAAAGGATTTAAGGTAGAGTCATCCTTTCATTATATCGATTTAAGCTTGTCTGTCTGTCTGTCCGCTTTACTTCCTTGTGTTCTACCTACAGAGCGGGATTTTTAAGATATTTTTTTGATGAAATTTGGCTCAACCACATGCTTTGGTTCAAAATGCTTCGAACTAGACCACTTTTTCGATCACTTTGCATGTTGAACGCTTTATTTTGAAAAATCGTTATGTAAGTAACTGTAGGTTGATGCGCGGCATTTAGCGATAGGCTGCGACTCACTATAGTTACTTTTTTTTTATTGATTGATTGATTCAGTACCAATTTTCTGAGTCACTTTCTAAATCGATTTAAGCTTGTCTGTCCGTCGGTCCGTTCTGTTTTTTTGTGTTCAAAATATAGGTTACAATTTTTAAAATATACTCATGAAACTCGGTACCCCTTTTAGAGCAACTTTGTTATAGTTGTCTCAGTGAAGTCTTTGGTTCGGCAAGTCAGGGAATTTTAAAGCATATCGTTTGAAGGTTGAGTTTACATAAATATCATATGGGTTCTTCAATAGTTATCCTACATTTGCAGACCATCCTACGAACTTATTGACCAATGTGTTGTATATATAGACATGTACATATATATGTTCATATATATATTTTATGTATATATTTACATATTTATGCAAAAAACTATAGGAATACCTTAAGTTTTCACAGCAACAGAAATTCCAAAGCATTTAAGCAAAACTGACAGAAATCTTTTAATATCAACTCTAGATAATATAAACGATAATCATTCGATTCATAGTTATATTAACTACATCTGGTTTATTCAATATCCTTACTGTTCAACTAAAAGAGTTTCTTAGTTATAGCTATTCTTCGATATTGAAAAATTCCTCTTAAGGGGATTTTATAATTTTTCTTCTTTTTGCTTTTTTTACACATCATTCCGGTCTAGGTTTAATCGTTAGTGTAACTAACGTAACTAAGAAGGATTTAAAAGAAAAATGTAATTAATTATAATTAATTGTAAAAGAAAACAAAATGTTTGTTCATAGAGTCGTATAATCGGATAGTCAATTACGTTATTATTGAAAGAGATTTTTTATGACGCACCTGTTTACAAACACTATAGAGATTAATAACAATAACATTCTCAATAAGGTATGACTTAAGGTTTTTATTGTTTTTTTTTTTTAAATATTTTCATGAACACACAAACATTTTAATTGTCATTTGCTGATAAAAGCGATACATAAAGAAAGAAAAAAAAAAAAACAATGAAAAATTTCCCTTAAAATTATCCTAAGCGCTATTATTTATTTAACTAAGTAGTTAAATAAATAAATTTACACAGATTGCATTTAAAGATGCTTACGGATCTATACACCACTTAAAAGTGAATAAGACCGAATCAAGTTTAAGTGTTAAGTGTAAAAAAAAAAAAAAAAAAACAAGAAATTACAAAAGTAAAGTCTCACTAATCTGTCAATATGAGAGGACTTGGCCGATTATTTCCTACGAATATTGTAGGATCTTCCAAACGATAAATATTGGAATTATTTTTCATGTGGACCCCACAGTAACCATTAAAAAAAACCACAATTTTTTTGTAGGCGTATCCTTTCACGAATTCGACCAATTTTCAATACTATAGTGACCCGTTAAAAATTCTGTTTTTTTTCATGTACACAAAAGAAAGATGGACGGATAGACATGTCTAACTGAAAGCCGAATTTAATACTGATCAAGAAGTCTCTTTCTGGGTGTTGCAAACGTTTGGACAAAATTAATATATTCTCAACTTTCGAGATGGGTTGTAAAAACCCCATGTGGTTTCTTGTCAAACCAGTACATTTCTTAATCAACTTGGATGTTACGACATGACATCATTTATTGCATCTTTAGCTCTTCAACTATGTCGCAACTCCGTCAAAAACACGTCCAGCCCCTTGTCAAGAGTACAAGATAATGCCTGAACCATATCTTTAGATTTAAATTTACTTTAGATTGGTTACTCATGATGTACCGCCTAAACTTTCGTAGAAGTTCCTAAATTTCTAATTTGAACAGACCTTGATTTTTGGGGCCTATTGTTCACAATAGAAGAAGTTGAACGCTTTTCATATAGTTTTCCATAAATTTTCATTCGGTTTATTGGGTAAACGTAAACGTTGTGCCACTTATTTTCATAACGAATCATACCGCGATGTGACTCTCAGTCACAACATTGCACACAAACCATACATTGTTTGGATATGCAATTCAATTCAAAACTCAGGTGTGACTCAAAGACACATCGTGGTCGGATTAGGGTTAACTTATGCCTGCCAGCTCTTTCGTCGAATTTCAATTTATGGCTTTTATTGCTCTTAAAATACTCAAAGTAATAATTTTTTATGTACCTTTGGAACGAGACCATTACAAGGGTGAGAACACTTTGATTGCTACTTTTTTCTTATATATGCACAAGTATGAGTTCCCTGTGTTGAAATTGCTTGCTTTATAGAATCTACCTGCAGCGTTCATTTTTTAGGAATTTCCAGGTATAGAAAACTTTGACATTGACGTTTGCAAGATATAAGTTTCACTCGTTTACAACGTGACGTTCGGTGTTTATCAAAGCGTAAAAAGAATTGATGTCATTTACGGCAATGCATTTTAAAAAAATGCAGCTGCATCTACTACGAAAATGATTAACTTGGCTTGGAATAAAGAAGAGTTGGGAAGGGTTACGAAATGATTTGCGAGATTTCATGCAAAAAATTATAGCCTTGAATATGAAGAATGCTCCTATACGTTGATCCGTATCAAGAAGAACGACCAAGGAAGTGATTTTCATCTTAGGCCAGGACCATCTCTCGATTACAGAAGTATTCTTCAAACTTGTCACCTGCCACTCAACACTGAATCAAATTAGTGTAATCAACTTGGCATACGTCCGTCCGTCTCCGTTGCAAAAGCAACCGAGGAACAAACAAACAAATTGAATTTTGGGCTGCGAAGTTTTGTCGCATCCAATATACGCGCCAAACATGGCAAACTCCCGTTTACTACCTAACTGATCAGCTTGAAGATTTGTACAAATGGGTCGATACCTAGGGTAAGCGAGGGTATCCGTAAACTATCAGACAAGAGACAAAAGACAGTCGATAGTAATGGCGACTTAAACTTTATAGCAAGTAAATATTAAATAAAGCGATTCACAGAAGTCAAAATCGTACTAAAACGGATCGATGAGTATTTGACCTCTAAAACACGAAGTGCATAGCGCGATGACAGATGAAAAGGCAAAATACCTTAGATAGTGATAGTAAAAAAGTATTTATCCAAAAAAAAATAATACCGAGAACTTATTTGTACACCTAATTTAATAAACTTTGTCACTCTACATAACTTCAAAGCAATACAAAAACAAAAACAACTCTTAATAGTATCTTAAGATTTACATAACCATTCATTTGTCGGTTACTTATTTCAATAAAAATGTTATCTGCTGCCATTATGCTTTAATCTAAAAAAAAATATGTATCCCGATGTTAAGTTAGTGTTTATCGTTGTTATTGGCATAATCTCCACTTAAGTCGCATAATTGAAAAATTCATATAATTTATGTGAAAAATTCTTTCTATATGAAAGAAAAGTGCATAAGAAGCATATGTAAAAAATATGATAAGAAAAGATGTTTAAAGGAAGGGGGGCACAAAAACAACAGCTAAAAATTGTTATCCTCGCTGTGCATATAATTTATCGCTGGTATCGTAAAAAATAGGAAAAGTGTGCGTCCAACAGAAAGTCGAAATTAATTAAAGCTATTAGCTTAGCGTAGCGATCCAATGCCATTAGTAACTGACCACAAAAATTATTAGTTGCTATTTGTTATTGTAATGTTGTTTGGTAAATAATTGTGTTAGAGTAATACTTATATACATATATACATATATACATATATATATATATAGATGATGTTATTTTATGTGTCTGCTTAATAATTAATAAACATTTTCATTCATTCAGTAAAAATTCATTTGTTTTTTTTTTTTTTCACTTTAAATTATTCACTGGTTTTTTACTACAAGTACAAGAGGAAAGGAAAGAAATAAACAAATAAAAAAAAAAAAAAAACTCCAGCACGTGCTTTTTATTGTGAATCTATTGAGTTTACTCTAAAACGTAATTATTACAAAAATTTCTCTCGCTTAAGAGAAGGGTTTTGCGTACATTTTAAACGTAGTTTATCTACTTCCTGTACTTAGTTAGCACTTTGTCATAATTTATAGCTTTTACTACTTAACT
Source organism: Glossina pallidipes (assembly GCA_000688715.1). Classification (NCBI taxonomy): domain Eukaryota; kingdom Metazoa; phylum Arthropoda; class Insecta; order Diptera; family Glossinidae; genus Glossina; species Glossina pallidipes. Next base: position 886,877 of record KK499876.1, on the reverse strand, counting down.
ATAATGCAATATAAAAAAAATGTTCGCTAATTATATGCATGAACTTTAATCGTTAAGGTTGCTTGAAACAATTATATAAATTAGTTGGGTCCGGTTCGGTGAGGGAGATTGAGTGAACACAACTGTGACTTCTTCATTTGACGATACTGTCTTCAGGCAATACGCAACTGTATTCACTACCACTCGGAAGCGTACATGACATAGTTTCTTGGATCTTCGAATTAAACAACAAATAAAATTCGTAGGAAACTTTACTTTTTTACTGATTAATTCAACAGGTACCGCGATTAAATCCTTATGAGTGATAAACATTTGTATGCCTTGCATAACCACGATGGTAGAGAGTACAGTGCAAAGCAATAACATAGACGATAAGAGAGAATATCCTTGAGGGTCCCATCTGAAGAAGAGTTCATTGGGTGTGTGTGGTGTATTAAAGTTTGTTCCAATCAAATGATAATCGATGCAATTGCGCCGAAAAATAGAGTTAATATACCAAAAGTCACGATATCGTAAGATTTTAGTATCAAGGAATTCGGTTCCATATAACATAGCTCTTTCAGAAATATTTTGCAGTTCTAATCTGGAATATCCCCCTACCCGCCCCACTGCTATCAGCAGGCATTACTTCTTCAGATCAGCACTGTGTGTCACGATATCGTAAGTTCTTAGTATGAAGGAATTCGCCTCTATATAGCAACAGTCGCTCGGGAAAAATTTTGACAAAATTTGAATCAGATAGAAACTCCCTCCCAAAAATCTTTACACAAAGCAGGTCTTCCTACAGCAACCAGAATAAATTTTTCGTTTTTTGTAACAAAGTCTGATCTAAAATAATGATTGACCGAGCGCTATGGTTTTTAAGAATTCTACCCTTACAATGGTTCTCATGGAAACTAAATCGGCAACAATGTCGCATTTTTAAAACTTTCTCGTGAAAGTGGTGTCTTTTCCTGGCAAGAAAAATAACTTTACTACCATGGAATTACATCGCTTCATGTTATTGACCTCTTCAGATGGTAATGCAGCATAATTTTTGGTTCGAAATTTAAGGAGGAATGACGAAAATTAATACCGAACGATGTTAAGGAAAGCGATCTAAAATATATAATCGAGTGTAGTGTTCTTACTTGTTTAAAAGTACTGAGGTAGGAATAATAGGAAGAGGATGGAGAATCTTCTTTAATTCTAATGCAACTTTTTATTCAGAATGATGATAATTTTACGATTGAAAAGGAGAACACGCAAGCGAAGCTGTTAACCATTAACTAACGATGGCAAAAAAGAATGGTATGCAGTTCTTTTTAGTAAAACATGTTCCCAGGTTTGAAATGTCAGCAGTCGAAAATGTAAATGATTCTAACTAGCAAGGTTTGTAATCTGATAAACTAGAGCGTATTTCACAGTCGTACAAAGTAAACAACACTGGACTTTCCATTCATCGCAAGAACTTAATTGTACCCTACACCACTAGCCATACAAGTGCATATTAAGTTTGTAGGAATGAATGCGCAATTTGGAAAAACTTAAAGATCGATCTAGCTTTTTTTATAACGATCGATTTGGAGCTTGTCTGTCCGTCTGTCCATTGTCCATTTTATATTCCCGTGTTCATCCTACAGGCCGCATTTTTTGAAATATTTAATCAAAGTTGTTGCATCCACTTGTCTTGACTCAAGCAAGCACACTATTGAAAATGGTTCGGATTGGATCGCTTTTTCGGCGTCTTTTCTCTATGAATTTGGGCGTAAGCGATTATTTTTTGTTTGGAAACGTCAAATGCGTGGTAAAGCAAGCCCAAGTAAGTTGAATTGAAAAAACTCGAATGAAAAACTGAAGCTATTTTGAATTGTTCGAAAAATCGTGTTCTTTAAGATGTAAAAATGTATTGTCCATCTTTGAACTCAAGGTAAAGATCTATGAAATCTATTTTTGCCAGAAAGGTTTGCTTTTCTCTGATTAGACAGACACTTCGATTACTGATGCCATTGATATTAACAATGAAAACTATTGTGCGGTTTGGATGAAAAGATTCGTGTTTAACTGAATATAATTTGCTTTTCATGTTTTCTTATTGCAAATAATTTCCGTCATATTATATCAATTGCATTAAATTGCTTCAATCCACTCTCTATACTAATTGTTAGCAATTCCGAATAATAACAATAATAATAGCTGACGTAAAATCTGTCTATCTGTCTCTCTATACTCTGCCTTACTAATTAGAATTTCCCAAAGTATTTTGTAGTGAAAAGAAACTGTACGCGTGAAATAAAACATTATTCTCTTGTAGAAAAAGAACAAAAAAAAAAATACGTTTTTTTTAACCAAAGAAAAAATTTTGCAAAAAGAACAAGGCGAGTATCGGCTAATCGATCATTAAAAAACATGATTCAGTTCTGACGGAACACGGAATGATAGAAGAAAAAAACTTGAAACAGTGAAAGTGTAATCAAGTGAAGTGTAAGTAAATAACTTCAGTTTTATGTGAATCAAGGGTTTAACCGCATTATTAATTGTTAAGAGTAAAAACAACAATCAACCAACCAACCAATAAATCTGAAGGTAATATCGTCGCAATTATTATTTTGTAGTAATCATTGTTGTTGTTATCTTTCACCTCATTTCGTTTAACAATCAATCAATTGTAGTTTCAAAGTGTTCGTCACTTTTTTATAACATTTTCGTTCCAATTAACTTTTGTTTTATCAATTCGTTTCTTTATCAATTTGGGGAAAACCACATGTCATGTAAAAACTAAATAAAAAAAAAAAAACATGAAGAAAAAGTTAAGGTCTGTCGTAAGTCGCTAACAAAACGAAACGGCGCGACACGCATTATTGAACGAGTACATACACACACATATATATTGTAATTACAAAAGTCATCTACGCATGTGCACTCCATTGCGCTGCATGTCTGCTGTCTTGTATCTCTCTCACTCTTTCTTTCTTTCTTTCTTTCTTTCTGCTCACCACTTAACAAATTAGAAATTCCATTAATTTGGGTATTTCTTTATATATACATATATATATTTATATATATATATATATATATATATATATACAGTTATTCCAGGCACGTGTTTGAGGTTTTTTCCATATTTTTTTTTTCTTCTTATATCATAACATGATCACTCAGCGCATATTCAAACACTTTCTACAAGTGAGAGGGGGGGAGGGGGGCGATTTTCTCTTTCTTTTCTCTTTACACTTAATGGAAAGAGATCGATTGAACGAACGATCGATCGATCGCTTTATATATTTTTCATTTTCGTTCACTTTTTCAAATATGGAATACTGTGCGATTTTTGGAAATTCCCAAAATAAACTGAATGTCAATTAGAGCAAAGCTTCTCCTACCTCGTTGCAAAAGTTTCATTAAAAGAAATCTATTCAGTTCACTTGATGATATGAAACATTAATGAAACATTTGTGATATGGAAACCATTTTGATTTTCTAACATGACTTTACATATGACTTCTTTAAGTTCAACATAACAATCAGTTATTCTGAAGAAATTTTTGACTTTCTTAATATAGAAAAGAAAAAAAAAAACAAAAAAAAAGAAATTCACATGAGAGAATTTTTGTGGCTTTTTTTTTTTGTCTAAATATAATTTTATTAAGTTAAAATTTTTTCAGTTTTCTTTCCTTACATTCTTTCCTTATGTAATAACATATGCTTCTTGTTTATTATGGGCATCATTGTTTTTATACGTAAAGCAAAAACTTGGCATCTTTTCGACAGAGCTACAGGAAATTGAAACAACAACAACTAATGTATAGAACTTCACTTGTGCTTGTATGGATTCTGTATAGAGTGAGATAGCTTATCGTATTTATTGTGGACTCTGTGAGTTGAAAGAAAGCAAATTCTGATGACTTTAATTAGCCAAAGTCAAGAAAGTGCTTGGAGTTCGTTCTCATCCGAATCCAATTTTATTTTAATATTGATTTACATCTTTAATTGCTTTTTTTCTTTCGTCGAATGTTTCTTGACGAAAAAAAGAAAACATGAAATCTCTTTCGCTATTTAAATGTCAGAAAAAAAAAAATAGATTAGCTTGGGTCCAACGGTTAATGTCATTTTATACATTTTGTAACATATCTACCTCCGTCCGCCCATTGATACGCAGGCGTAGGCATGGAATTATTACTGTAAGAAATCATTGCCTTGTGGAGATGATGTCAAGCTATAGGAGGAGTTTCGCAATTGTGTTACGATAATGAATAATAGACATAGTCTTCTAACTGGCAACAAATATTTACCAAAACTTCAAGGTGGTTGACAAAAGCCCGTGCAATAGCCGGTTTTGTTGATTTCTACCTCAGTAAACTAAGAATGGGATGTTATGGGATGGCAATGTAAGCGTTAATCATGTATGAAAAATGTAATTAGCGAAAGCTATACGTAATTGTGCTCCTTAGATATTTATCGAGACATGAAAATAATTAACATAAGAAGAACATAAATAACATAAGAAGAATGATGATGTAATCGTCGGAAAATGTTTATAATTAAGAGAAATTTTCATGTTGATCTCAAACTCTTCGCGGATCGTGAAATAAACCGCCTGTGAAATGCCGGATAACTTTGGTAAAAAATCGACAAATCCCTTCAAATTTTTCTTCGATGTTATGAACAATTTTATGAACAATGGCAAATATTTATCAAATCATGTTTACTGACACGCCTACAATATTTTGTTTTTTGCTTTAGCTTATTTCTAGATTCTTTCATTTTCTAATCTTTATATAGATATTAAGAAAATAGAGTACTTCCTTCACACCTTACAATTTTTACTAATACGCAACCGGCGGGGGAAACTCTGTTTATAGTAAGGAAAAATTTCATCATTTTCCATTAGCAACGCGTCACCTTCATGTAAAAGTATAAAGTATAGAACTCTCTAGAATTTGTAAAGTTTATTTCACGAAGCAGGCAAAGCAGGCGGGTGCGTTAGGATAAGAAGACGACATAACTGTTTTTTCTTGCAGTAGCGACAATTAGACAAAATGAAGGGCAATCGCCAAAAGGAGAAAGTGCTGGAGTGCTTAGAAGTTTTGGAAAATATTGAAGACAAAGAAACTAAGGCAACTCATCAAGCTGATGTCACTGAATCGGACGAAGAATACGAAGTTGAAAAGATTATAGGACATAAAAAGGTGCGTGGCATTTTCCATTTTCTAATGCGTTGGAAAGGTTTTACTGAGGACGATGACACCTGGGAGCCAGAGCACGCATTAAATTGCCCTGCTATTCTAGAAAAATATAAAAAAGAGAATCGACTAAATGTACCTGAGCCTCGTCGAAGAGCCCCTCTTAGAAAAAGTGCAATTAAACGCCCAACTCGAATAGTCGATCAAATTATAGATTATACTGAAAAGAAAAGTGGTCGTGTATTTCGTATACGCTGGAAAGGTCTCACTTCTGAACATGATACTTGGGAACCCGAAAAAGATCTTACTTGTGCCGCTCTCATACAAAAGTTTATGAAACGCGTAAAGTCGCAAAAAGAAAACCCCCCGCAAAAGGAACAAGCTTTCTAAGGACGATTGAACGCTTCCCTGAAAATGGTTAAACATACGAACAATATTTTCAAGCTCTTTATATCGAAAATTTTCATTTTTCACTAATTGAATATATTTTAATAAAGATATGAATAAATTATCGGACTTTTTTTTCCCGTCAGCAGATATCATTTCTTTTTCGTCTTAAACAGATTTCGGTTTACCGTTTATTGTACAATGACTGGATCATCTGTTAATGAGTTGAAGAAGAAGAGGAAGAAAAGTGTAGTATAATATTTTGAATTTCCAAAATATTTTCAAATGTTACACATTTCTTGATAAACTTAACATAGTCTCTATTGTTGGATCTAAAAACAATTTAAGCGAAACAAAACATATTAACGAGGGCAGAGTTGGAAAAAAATCATTAAAAACCGGAGATGGCGAGAAAGCAATCAGTGTGTTTTGTATGTGATCTAATGTTTTTAGAAACTTTTTTAACAACCAGCTAAATAATATTGCACTCGAAGAATTGAGAAGAAAAAAATGCTAACGTTGAAGACATTGTGTAAACCGATTTTTAGTAACTCATTCGAAGGTAATTCTTCTTCAAAAAACGTGAACATGCGAAACAAGAGAGACCAAAAATATAAGAAAAGAATAGAGAAATGTAAGTTGAAACGAGGTTTTAGTGATTTGCAAATGATTCTCGTATTCGCCTAAATTGGAATTGAATCTTAGATAATTCAATCAAGTGTTCAAAAAGGTTATCGGTATTTACGTGTTTGAAGCCTGTTTTCTTGCGAGACATATCGTAAGACAGACGGACAGACATGGTCCTATCATTTCAGGAATCGATTCTGACAACACCTGTGTAGTAAAAAGGGGGCACATGTTTATAGACTGTTGTGGATTTTGCCATTATTTTCCGAATTGAGAGAAGCATGTCTGTCTGTCTGTCTACTGACACGATAGAACTACGCTTGCCCACATCTGTCTGACGAAACGGGGTTGAATCGTATATGTTTGCCGTACCATGCTCGACTTTGCAAATATTTTTTGAATTGATACAGGCATGGTTGTCCGTCTGTCTGACGGAATGATAGAACCATGCCTCTCTGATGGAACAATGAATGCATGTGTGTCTAATGGAACGGTGTGACGACGATCATCTATCGGAATGATGTCCGTCTGATGTAATGATTCTCAACCGGTTTTCCCAAGTTTTGTCGCATGTTGCTGGCATCCGTATGTCTACATATGTATGCATGTAGAAACATGCATTTGCTATGCAAGGTTCGCAAATAGTTTCTGATTTGATTGTCCGTCTGTCTGACGGAATGATAAAAGTTTACCTGTCTAATAGAACGATGAAAGCTTGTCTCTCCATCGGAATGATCGAAGTACGTTTGTCCATCCGTCTGACTTAACGATTTTGAATCGGTTGTCTCAAGTTCTGCTGTTTCCTTGCACCCGTCTATATGTAGGTACAAATATGTGTTTGTTATACGAGGTCCAATTTTGCATACACTTTCTGGATTAATGGGAACATGTTTGTCCATCCGTCCGATGTAACGTGTTTGAAACGATTTTGTCTCAAGTTGTTCTTCGTTTTGCGTGCAGCCGTAGTATATATGTATGTATTTATTATATATGGAAATATCTATTTATCGTATTAGATGTAGGCTACCATGGATTTTACAAACATTATTAAGAAAACATTTGCTAATACAGTTGATGTTTGCCAACTCCGACTTTTTCAAAATGGAATGACATACATTAAATGTTAATTGTAAAGGAAATTCCTCTCATTATAATTTTTTTGTTTTTTTTTTTTTTTTTTACATAATTTCACAAGCCATTGCCAGTCAGGCCGTCGGTTTTTTTGCATATGTGTGTTCGCCCCGTTTATTTTAATGAAATTTCGTTTCGATTGTTAAATAAAAGCATTTAATTTTTTCTGTTTTTATTTTTTATGTAACGTACGCGGTTTGACGACCCTTTTCTTTTTTAACTTTACTTCGACGTGAGTGCATAATGGTTTATTTTAATTATTTCGATATTTTTATTTATTTATTTGTTTTTTTTTTTTGTTTCTTTTTTATTTTCATTGCCGTCAATTGTTAGCAAAGGTTATTGTTATGTGTTAGCAAGCATTTCACAAAACTATACTAAACATAAACATGCATTCACTCATTACGCATTATGTACGTAATGAAGGAAACGTTTATCAGCAAAAATAAATAAATAAATAAACTAATGTTTGTTTGCAATAAGTTTTGGTAGAAATTTCATGTCACGCTTGAGCCTTTTTTTTTTTTGTTTTTTGCTTAATTTACTTTTGTTTCTCTCACTTCCTCTAAATGTCTGTCCGTGGATTGGTGCTGATGTATGTTATTGTTCATTTCTACTTTAAGATTTATTGCAGAGAGCTTTTCTGTTTTCTTTCTACAGGTCATTGTGTGTTTGTTTTCTTTTCATTTTTTTTTTTTTGTTACTATTACTATTATGTTCACGGCTGAAGTTATATGTTAAGGGAAAAACCAAGCAGTTTGCAAGTTTGAACGCATACATAAATAGTTAGCATATGTACACAGGGATTTTCCAACAACTTGTAACTCATGGTTAATTAATGTTTAAATGAGCAAAAAAAGAAAAACAAAAAAGTTTGTTAATCATTCATTTCTATGTTATTCTAAAGGCATAAGAAAAAGTTAAATGAAGTCAAGTAACTCACGTACAGCAACGTTTTGTTTTGTTTGAAGTTCGCTCGTTCTAATTAAACAAATCTTTCTTTAGTTGCATTTACACTTGTATTTACACTTAATTGCACCTCGCTACCTATTTACGCTACAATTAAATTTAATTTAATAATTAATGCATCAAGACTTCGAATGTATGTTAATTTGAAAAACTGTTCATCAATCGACAGAGGAAAAACCCCAAACAATAATAATGAAAATAAATAAATTCCTCAAGTCTTTTTCAAGTATAAAGTTAATTTCATTTACACCTATACTTATGTTACGCATAATGAGCAATTTTTCCCTTGCACGGGCACGTTTCATTCACGTATGCACTCATAAGTGCATAGGTTTCCCTTACCTTATATGCACACGAATACAGACACACGTTGAGTATAATTGAGCATAAAAGTGGAACTGAACGTTTGTTTACCTACGGACGATGTGTTGCGAATTAATGTGATTATCGTGACCTTAACGCTGCTGGACTTACTGGTAGCGATATAACAACAATACAAAAGAAAAAAAATTTTTTTTTTTTTTTTGTTGATTTTCTTGTTTCTCCAGCTTGACTTAGGTCTTTATTGAAACGACAATCTTTAAATTTTCAATATAAAACAACCGAAATTGGAAGCATAATACTGCCAATGTGATGAGGGATTGAGGGATTGTCACAATGCTACGATTAATAAGCTTTAACATACGTCGTAGTCATAAGCATGACAAAGAGATAAACTGGTGAAGACATACGCTTTTTTTAAAACTTTACCGACCGGTCCTCTGTTAATAGTTTGCTTGTCACCGATGCTCGCTTATCGACAGTCGACTGTCATGGCTATAAACAATCATTCGTAACTTCATTGGAACACAAGCATAGCGGAGATATTCCGCTCTACAGTCTAAAGTAAAACAACCCCAGCGCCAGGGAGATTCTGAGACCGAGCGTCCGGTCTCTAAAGTATTACGGCCTGCATTGACCGACATTCTTTTTTCCGGGATGGAGAAATTTATAATTACAATTTAAAAACGTAGAAGGTCATCCCGAAGAGAAAGAATGCCAAAGTGTTAACTAAAATCAAAATAACACGCTGTGTGCCGCAAGAAATTACCAAAAGCTTAGATTAACTATTTACGCTTTCTATCGTCAAACGCAAATGGTTCAAATCGATTTTTAAGAAGCTGGGACGGACAAACATATCCCAAAAAAAAAAAACTTAAATTCAAATTCGCGGGTTAATGTTACAAGAATATACAAACAATGGTCATTGAGCTGAATTGGACACTACTTAAACAATCGTCCTCTTTGCTTGAGTTAAAGGAAATCTCTGACTATTAATTGTCTCGTAATGAAAGTGAAGAATGGAAAATCTCTGACATGATAAGACCAAGAATTCATCGTAATTGGATTGACGACCACAAAGAAGTGAGAAAAGAGAAACAAACAAAAGAAATAGAATGTTTTTCAGAAATACTTTTATGTTCGACTGGAGTCTCGATAGAGTTTTAAAATTATCTACAAAATTTTAATTTCAATTTATTTTCTATTTAGTTTACGTTATTATTGTACCGGTAATGATCGTAAAAATAGATAGATAGATGGCTGCGATTTATTGCATTCAAACTTAGCAAATATTTTTTAAGTTGCATGCAACAAACTGTATATCATTTTCTTATTTGCTCTCTTGCATTTTGACCTTAGACGACCGAAACAATGCTTTTTATCGCATTTCATATAAAATTTATATGATCTTAAGCGAGTTGATAGCATTTAATTATAATTTATGATTTTCTTTATGGAGTTTTCTTTTTTCTTAATGGCCTGGCAATTTATATACATATTCAGGGGGATTCCAAACAATAACTTTTGTGGCGTCGGTTCCATTATATTATTAAAAAAAAAAAAATAAACAACAGTAAAAACTTTCTTTTATCGCAGTAGCAGTAACGATTTGTATCGAACCATAATCTCTCCTTAAATGTACAGACAAATATTAATACAAACTTTTTTTTTTCTTCTTTATTTATTAATATATTATCAGTACAGTTAAATAGGAGTGTAAATGGGGTTTTTCCCTTTAAGATATATAAAGAGTGTGAAAAAAAAAAATAATAAAAATAATAATCATAAAAAACAAATACGAAAGAGATGATAAACAATGCATAAAAGAAAACCCAGACAAATGACATATTTCGTTTGCCGCAAGAAAGGCAAATGATAATAAGCAAAGTGTATGTGTGTGTGTGTGCATGTGTGAGTTCAAGACATAAAGTAAAGAAAAAGCTAACTCATCACTAGATATTTATGAGGTATTTTAAGAGATAATTATAAAATTTCTTACTTCAAAATGATAATTAAATAAATGTTTAAAGGCAAAAGTAAATTTATCTGCAATGAACTTAAGTGAAACGCGAACATAATTAAGTTTATGAAATATATGTGCGTAAATTATTTAATTTTAAAATTTATTACACCTAACAATGGGAAACGACACTGCAAACCCTATAGCGGCCCACACTATCATACATAGAGTTATAGAGAGATTCCTTTCAAAATAAAGCATTGTATGAGTAGTGATCGAAAAAGTGACCAGTCGCAGACCATTTGCAATAGCGTTCATCCTTGGGCAAGAAAACGGCAGTGTGGCAAATTTCATCAAAATATCTCAAAAATTGTAGCATATAGATAGAAGACAAAAATTCATGGACAGACGGACAGACAACTTGAATCGACTCAAAAGATGTTTCTCAATCGATCGGTATAATAAAAGATGTTTCCATCTTAAGCACTTCTGAGTGATACTTAGGTCCGTACAAACTTAATATACCCTTGCACTTTATATAATAAAAAGGAAAGCAATAATTGTGCAACTAACAGAAAAAATGCTTACAAGTGATGGATGTTAAGAAAGCTAACACAGTTTTCTCGCTTGCTTGGAATAAAGAAAATCTAAAAATATCTGCCTAAGAATTTGAGTTCAAGTTTCTAAAATACCCGGACTATTCATTGTTAGAATAATTGATGATATTTTTAAATCGCATCGATTGATTTGTGCTTAATTTCATGTGTCGCGAATCGTAAATGTATGCTAATTGAAGCAAACACTCGCATTTTTAAGAGTTTTTTTTTAGAGTTTCATTTAAAAATAAGAAAATATTTCTATATAAAAAAATATTATCTTACGTTTAAATAAAAAATAACTCTATACCTAATCGCTAGTAAAAAAGTTTGGCACAAATTCAAAATTTATTTAAAAGAAAAAAAGAAACAAAATTTAAAATTTGTAAATAGTTGAGCGTATATCTAGTATAGATGTGTCTGGCATTATTTTCTTTTCACTTTCTTCTTCTTCTTTTTGTCTTGGCGTTTATTTTATTTTATTTAAGCAGATGACTATGAAGCAAACAACTCACATGACTAGATAATGTATTTAGAACATGTGAACGTTTATAAATATAAATGTGAACGAGAAAATATACAAAAATGCGAATGACAAACCGAAATTAACCATGATATTTATAAGAACAGTATTGTTCGTTTAATCGACTTTCGCATAAGCATTTGCTCAACTAATCGAATTTATCGCATGCACTTAAGCTGAGAGAAAAAAGATTGAAGTCTTCCGTATGCGATCTTGATGTCCACAAAAAATTCTTATGGGAAGTTTTTTTTCTATCTATCAAACATTTACTAGTCAATGGCATTAGTACTCCCTAGTAAGTAAATCGTTTGCGCCTCATTTCTCACAATTTTCTCTATATACGAGCTAAACACGAAAATTGTCTTTTCTTAAGAATATGTCTTGTTTTACTTCAGTTTCTTGGGGTGGCTGCGCTCATGCTTACGGAAACGTCGCAGCTATTTTCATACTTAGTTCAAAATCTAAATTGGAATCATATGAAAAGAGTTCAGTTCTTTATCTGAGTTTTTGCGAAGTTTGAGTTTTTCCAGAAGCAGAATTTATGCGAGGAGATAATGTATAGGCAGATACATTATAGACAGATTGTAGATGATAGATAAGCAGAGTCGAATCAACTTCTCTTAGAATTATCACGAAGTCTTACACTTATACAATTTAAAGATTACTTTCATTTACTCTAAAGGAGCGGTTTCAAATTTAGAAGCCATTACCCCTATTGCACAAGAAATTCTCCCCTCCTTCTTATCTTTGCTTGGAGATATAGAAATCTTTGTCGATCCACTTGTGAAGCGTTTTGCTACAATCGGGGATTCATTAGCCGGTCAAACAGAGTTGTTTCCCAAGATATTTGTATTCTTGAGACCGATTTTCAAAAAGCTTCGGGACAATTACCAACCTAACGACCATTTAATATGTGAAAGAAACAGTGTCTCATGATCGCGCCTGTAACTATCGTATATTTTTCACAAAGAATTTATCGATTTCATTTACCTTTAAGTGTAATATGAACATGAGTGGGACGTTGACGTGATTTCTTTCGTATTCACATCGACATTGCTGGTATTAATATAACACTAGTTTATCTGATTTCCTATCATCATTTGACATGTGCTCACTTAAGATATATTTTTGACTTTATAACTGCTCTGTACATTTACGTTGGCTCGTATGATTACTTGGAAAAATGTTAGTTAACTTAGCTCCATGAGAAAAGAAACTCTCCGAGATGTGTCGATTGGAACAATTTTCAATAGCATAATGCGTCGATGCACCAAATGTTATCAAAATAACCCGAAAATTTCAACCTGCAGATTGAAGACAAGAAAGCAGGACGGACAGTCGGACAGACAAGCTTGGACCGATTCAGAAAGTGATTTTCAATCCATCGGTATGATAAATGAAAACAAGACGGACAGACAAGCTTAAATCGTTTAAAGGATTGACTCTGAACTGAGTGCAGTGAAGAAAACAAAACGTACTCACGGGCAGACATCGTCGCTCAGTGCCCGTATAATAAAAGCTAAGTCTATTCCATTTTCTTCTGGGTTTTGCATATGTGCGCCCTAACTAAATACACTTTCGTACTACAAATCGTGTAGGATAAAAAAATAATAACGGGCTATAGCTTAGACCCATCATTCACTTGCGTAAACGATTGCTCAAAAGTAAGTGTATAGCAATAAAATAGAAAATAAAAATCTTTGAAAATTATTAGGTAAATTTTATATAAATAATCGCAATATCTGTCCCGGTATTACGCTGATAAATGGAAAGTACTGTCATCATTACGCCTTAGACAAAGCATGATATGATTTGATTCGAATTGATTAGAATCATGAAACGATTTATTTATTTTTTGATTTACAATTTATTTATTTCACTTTAATGAACCTAACAACGTTAAGTCGTTCTATTATGAAAGCTAGCGTACAATAGCAATAATAATTTTGGCTGAAGCTTAGTTACTTAATGACATATATCCGCAAATCATTTTAATTATGGTCATGGTTTGCTAATCTTTTTTCTTTTTCTTTTGAAATTATTTAAGTTTTTCTAATTGTTTGAAGTAAGTTATTGTTATTGTTGTTGTTGTTATTGTTGTTGTTGTTGTTGTTGTTGTTGTTGTTGTTGTTGTTGTTGTTGTTGTTGTTAGAAAAAAGAAAAACAACATTGAATTTAATTGAATTTCAAATAAATTAGGAACTGGTTTAGTAATACATAAACACAACAAACTCTGCGCTTTGTACCACTGTTGTACCGGTAATGACTTGAAATTTTAATAACACACAGTTTAAGCAAAGAAAATCTCAGTAGAAGATTTCATTTCTAAGCGAGAGGCATCATTGGTTAGTAAAAGTTCCAACAACTGCAGTAAGTTTCACGTGAACGATTAAACGAATGAAAAACAAGCGCGATTAAGGACAGTAAACGGCGAATCTTAGACACCCAGCAATGTAGAGAAATTCGAAAGTCTAGATCAAACTATAAGGATCCTACTACTTAATCTAAGATATGCTGTTTTTATTTACAACTCCATAATTTAAAGACTGAGTCATCTTAGAAATTGACTAATGTCTGTAATCTGCCTTTGATCTTGAAATTTGAAATCAAATATTGAAAAAATTTTCACTTATAATTGTTTCACGTATCTATTTAATGTAATGTTTGTGCGAATCGAGCTTCAGCTATGATATTGTAGTATAAATAAAGGTAAACCGATTAAACTTTCTAACTTAATTTTGCTGTGGGGATCAATGATTTCTATCTCAATATTTATGGCTTGAAGCAAACAAGCACTGGACTTTTAATTAAACGAATACGTTTCGAATTCGAAACGAAACTTTCGCTGATGCTTACCCTACACCAATTGTAGTAAGAACCTACTAAGTTCGCGCGGATATATGCTGCGCTAAGGTTGACCTTGGATAGAATCATTTTTCATTGTATTTTATATATTTAAGCATGTCAGTCCATCTGTCCATTTATTTTTTGTATTCCATTCGCAAGCAATTTTCGACATATTTCGATAAAATTTTATACCCATGTCGCAAAATGAGCAGATAATCGAATAGCTTGCTCTTTTCGCTTATTTCGTCTCCTTCATGCAATTATTAGTTCAAGTGTACTTAATACAGAAAGTGAAAAGATGTAAAAGTATACTCTAAAAATACTTTGCGATCTTAATGAGCGAGACTCTTGTGATCTAACTCAAAGCGAGCCAAAAAACTTTCGCATAAAGCCGATGACTTTTCACAGTTCTTTCTCATCGTCACCGTGTTGCACGAATGAAGTGACGTATATAAAAAAACAGAAAAAACATTTTAATGGTCAAAATTAATTTCATTCTTTCAGATCTTTCTTATACACACTAATATTTAATACTAAGCTCTTATTATCAGGCTCCATACTTTTTAGACCATGTAGTATTCTCACATAACAAACGGAACGGCGAGATTAATACTAACGTTACGTATAAATAAAACTATGAAATAAACAAGTAAGAGCAATACACTCGGACAAGGCTAACTCTCAGATACCTTACACCATTTCGCATTTGCATTTGTTTATAGGATAAAATGCTAAAAATTACACTTTGTTGGAAGAAAGTCTAAAGCGTAAGCTGACGTGGTTTAAATTTTGTACAATTAATCGTCTATCCAAAGATCTTACTATTATTCAGTTGCTTCCGTCGTAAAGTACTAAATATTAGATTAGTGCTGCCATACAAGAGTTTTTACTTTTGCTGAAGACCCTTATAAGATGGGATCCCGAAAATAAACGCATGTAGTCCAACTATGGCGTACTAGGTTTCTATGTCAAATTACTCCTATGGATCAAATTTCATCAGACTTTTTTCTATATAAAGAGATTTACTTTTCCTAAACGGGGTACAAAAATATGGACCTACTTTAACTAAATTTCACACAGTCCACTTTTGTGTCAAGCTACTATTATTGACTAATACTCACCGCGAAATGCTAAAAATGACACTGTTTTGCAAAGATCTTTACTACAAACAATTAGGCAGGAGCGGGTTTACACCATCGGCTCATTCGATCCAATTTTTTCGCATCTATATAGGAAGTCGGCATACTATTGTTCAGTAATTTTTGTCGAAAAATTTTACAAATTGCAAATATTTTTTTTCTCTTTTTTTTGAAGAAGCCATCATACCGAGAGAGATCATAAGAGCAATTCGACTTGTGACTAATGCGTCCTTGTGACAAAACACGTCAGTCATTACAGTCAATTTAGTCAAATTATTTCAAAAATTTACTGCCCGTGAGATGAAGGTAAAATTAATATGGATGAGTATCAAACGGACAGACGGACAGACACATTTACAGCGATTCGTAAGTGGTTCCGAATTGGTCGTGATATTAAATGCTTTTGGATTTTACATATATTAGCATAAATTTAATATAACCTACAATAGGTGGAGTGTAGGGTATAATAATAGGGCGTTTTTTACTTTTCTTACAAAGCTTTGAAAAATGTTTTATACACCCTTTGTACTTTTAAGTTACTACTTATACTATAGATAACCTATCTATGTGCATACAGTGCAGTACACTTGCATGCTGAAGCATATGTCTGTGTACGCAAGAGTGTTACGTATAGTGTATATGGCCTGCATTCGCTTATAAGAGAATGTAAGCGCTTAATATACATAAGTAATAGCACAGCCAGAGCGCAGTACACAATATATTTTTGGGAAAAACCCAACATTTTTTTTTTTCTTCTTTTATATTTAGCTGAAAAATCAAACATTATTGTACATTCAGATGTCTGCATGCAAGCATTTGTGTACTAAAAAAAGACAGACATACAAAAAAAAAAAGAAAAAATATACATATATATATATATATATATACATATATAAATAAATATTTTATATATATAAACAAATTTTTGAACATTTTTATAGCAGTTTTCAAGTCTGTATATATATATAAGTCTTATATATAATATATATATATATGGATTTATGCGCTCTTTGAAATAGCATGGTGATGCGTGCGGGGCACGCGAGGATTGCGTGGTTGAGAACATTTATAATAAAATGTCGAACAAGACAGTACAGAGACGATGTAAAAGTTTATTTTACTTAAATATACCAGAAATGTTTATCTATATATATATATATTAGAGGGAAATTTTAATATGCCAAGAAAATGTAAAAATGAATGTAAT
Source organism: Glossina pallidipes (assembly GCA_000688715.1). Taxonomy (NCBI): domain Eukaryota; kingdom Metazoa; phylum Arthropoda; class Insecta; order Diptera; family Glossinidae; genus Glossina; species Glossina pallidipes. The sequence goes on along the minus strand of KK499876.1, from coordinate 870,008 downwards.
AATAAATTGTTGCAGGGGTGAAAAAACAATTCGAAGGTTATAGTGTACTGTGTATGTATGAAAACTTGTTATGGCTATTGAAGAAAATTGTTAATTAGTTACTTAGTTAGTACTCTTGTTTAAATCTCAATTAACAGGTTACGAAAGCTTACTGAAAAAGGGCTCAAGTGAAAGTTACGAAGAAGCGATAAAAGAGTTCGCATCACAGCAAACACAGGTTTAAAGTCATTAAATTACAAAACGTATTAACAATGATACAGAGAGAGAGAGAGAGAGAGAGAGAGATGTACAAAAATGTATTTAAATTTTCCCCAAAAAAAAAAAAAAAAAAATACATCAGCAACGGTTCGTTGATTATCTATGTAAGTCACTGAAGAAAGAGATCATTTCAACACAAAAATTAATTTATGGAAATATTATGCACTTCATGTAAAAACTACTTTTACTTTTCATTTAAACGGATAAAAATGGAGCAAAAAAAAAAAAAACAAATAATTTTTGTATACAAAGTTAACTGAAAATGCAAATTTTTTTTACTTTTTTTTTTTTTTCTTCATTATTAAAAAAGTCTTATTACATTTCTCCTTTCGTTATCAGTCGGTCAGTCTTTCCTTTTTTTTTTTATATTTATTCATAAAAAACTCTAAAGTTGTCCTCTTTTTTTTGTTTGTACGGATGGAACCGTGATATGTGCTGATGAACCCGATTTATAACTGTTTCTCATATTATCAAAGGGAATTTCACAATTTGCTATAACATCAATAATTGCTATGACTATAAATATGAATAAGAATTTAATTTTGTTTTTTTATTGTTTTTCTTTTCTTTATTTTCTTTATTCGTTTTAAACTCCACTACACATTAATTAGTCAAAGGTTTTTGTTTGGTTTTACTGCGAAATGTTGGAAATTGATGCACGATTCTTCGTCATTCTTGTCATAGAAAAATATATATTTTTAGTAATTACTTTATATTAAATAAAATGGTTTATCAATTTTTATAAGAATTAGTAAGAAAAGTTAACGTTACAGTCACGCATATTTCGACCCTGAATACCCTACACTTCGTTGTTTAATACACTTGATCTTTTTTTCTTTCGCAATAAAATACCAAGAACGAGACTTTGTTGTCCTGGATAGATTTATTTAGTAGAGGCTCTGGTATATATGAGACGATTTAAAAGCTGATTCTATTTCATCCAAGTTTTTCAGAATTGATTTTCTATGCCGAAATGATATGAGATGATGAGATTTTTCTCAAGCATATAACGAATTTTTCACAAATTGTCTGGTGAGTGCATATAACGGTTTCAGTTTTTTGGGAGATTGGTTTTACTTTCTTATCTATGATACTTTAATACGTTACATCACTTGTGGTATAAAGATATTTTAAGTTTGTGTGGATGTCTGCAGCAGCCAGAAGAACTTAAGATAGGCTCACCTCTTTCATTTAGAATCACTAAGCTTGTCTGTACGTATGTCCATATTGTTTCTTTGTATTTAACCTTAAGGGTATTTTAATGAAATTCCATGCAGTGACATGTTTTGACTCAAGGGCGACCTTGATTCAGATCACACCACATTCTTGATCACTCCCCATATAAAGCCTTATTTTGAATATGTGTATTAAATGGAGTGATGTAGGGTGTTTAAACTGCTACCGTATCTCACTATAGTGTTCTTAAGTGCTTTTTGTTGTGATGTATGGAAGTGAAGTAAAAAATGCGTACATTCAGCTTTAAATCTTCACTTCAATGTCATTTAAGATTTCAAGCAAGCACAAGTGAAAACACAACTCGATAAATTGATATTAAATTAAGTTGATTAACAATCGATGATCAAGCAATCGAGAGTACACACACACACACACATGATGGTTTCAGTTTAATATATCACAAAAATATATACGTCAGGTAGACATTATAGCGTCACAGTCTTCTTCACTAATACATATCGGTTATATATTCTTTTATTTGTATACCTGTCGATATCGAGTAAACTCGATCGTAATTTTAATATTTTATTCCGCAATATTTTTACAAAGGTAAGATTTTTTATACGATAGTAAGGGAAGTACAGACTTTATCGGCGCCTCTAAACCCAATACTCTTTAGAGCGAATCACTAATGAACAGCTGACGAACTTATTACTCGATCGAAGCCTCTGTTTAGTTTAGTAAAGCTATTTCTTTAACCATATGCGTTAAATTATTTAAATAAATATAAAAACTTTGTGACCAAATTGCTCCTCGAAAGCAGTTAATACTGCGTTGATCAGTTAGCTTGCCCTGACTTCTTTGAAAAACGTGTTGCGTAGCAGTATATGACAAGTACAGTTCTCGCAATATAAAATATTACCATTTCTCCATGACGAGTACATTCGTCAATGATAGCTAATTGTTTAATAAGAAGGCTTAAGATTTTTTCGACTACGCAATCTATGCAGATGAACTATAATATGAAATATTTTTAAAATTTCAAATTTATATTCGAAAAGACCTCATTCTTTATACAATCTATGTCAGCTTTAAAATTATAAGGCAATAAAATAATGCATACGGTTGTTATTGACGTCAAATAAATTCTGTTTATACAGAAATCATATACGAACACCCATACAAATAAAGAACAACTACGAAATTTTCAATACAAATCATTTAAATTTCTATAAATTTTTAGATTTTCAGATTTTATTAAACGATGTATACGGGAGCGATGTGGAGGAGCGTATTCAATTTTGCGTAGGCAAATTAAATCAAAAGTACGCTCATTTTTTTTTGTTTTTTTTTTTTTTTTGCTTAAATGTACGGTGCAAAGCTCTCCCAAAGTCAAACAAATAAAAGGCGATCAATAAAACACGAAATGATTGTAAAGAAAGAGAGGGTCTTTCAACAATAGACATAGCAATAAAGCTATGTTTTGACGAGCTTTGCAGCAAATGATGCATGGAACGGCTAAAATATTGTCTATACCTGTTGGTAGCATCAATTTCAGGGCCATAAAAAACTCAGTCAATATCTTTTGATAACGCAATTCATTCACTGTAACTATAAAACTACATAGTTAGCCCGGAAATCGCATTACCCTGTCATTCAATATGATGGGAGTTTTGTATTCGACTATTTCTCTTAGCTTTTCGGAAGTCCACTCTTGCTTATTTCCATAGCCAGACTTAGTTTAAGAACTAATAAGCTTGGCTAAGCGTTGTATGACTCATATTCGAAGAACTTTCCAGTTTTTACTTGTCAAAGGTCAAACCAATCCAATTAAGCGAAGGTGTATCTTAACAAATGAAGTTGGAAAATTAAACCTCTCTCTCTCTCTCTCTCTCTCTCTCTCTCTCTCTCTCTCTCTCTTTCTAGCTTTCGGTCTCTCTTGCTGTAAAACTTTATCTTTACAAGGATGAAGGGGCATCTTTACATTTTCTATCACTGACTAATTATCGTACTTAAGTTCACAATAAATGGCTGAAGTGTTCTTTCAAAGGTCTTGTGAAGATCAGCGAAAATCTAACACCAAATCGAACGGAAAGAACTGATTCAATTATAAGGCAACTTTCGTTATGACAAATAGAAAGAAAGAGAGACTAAGAAGAACGGTTTTACCTTTCCGTTGATCCTAAGCAAACCTTTCATTAATCCTTTAAAGAGTTTATTGATTTCAAATCTCTAATTATTTACTAATTAGATTTACATTAAGAAAATAGAAATGGATAAGAAATTTTGAGCTTAATACTTTTTAGACAGTCTTTTATATTCAACATTTGGTTTTTTTTTTTTTTTGATGGCATTTGGCAATTACCCGACTTGCGCAATATAAATATGTGTTTATTTCGATCGTAATGAGTCTCGAAACTGTGAAGAATTCACGGCAGACGACTAAGCAGAAAACTTAAAATTTTGAAAAAATTTTCATTTGCTCAATAAAGCTATTTTTAACTAACGCAAGTGTAGGTGTGTATGTATGCTTTTTTTTTTATTTTTTTTTCAAATATTTTAACCGTTTCGTTTGGCGCACAGAATGTCTATGCCTATGGCTAGCCAAAAAAAATGAAATAATTTGGTAAAAATTGTAATCACCAAAAACAGCCGACGGTATTTTATGAAGAAAAACAAAAGAAAAGGCAAAGAAAAATTATGTATATTTAGCGTGAATAAATCTTTGGAAAAGGTTTATAAAATCATTTTTAAGAACAGGAAAGTATCGTAAATATTGCAATGTTTTTCATTATTACGTCCTACGCCAATTGTGGCGCAGATTATAATAAGTTTGTGCGAACTTAAGATAGATCCAACTTTTATTACCTCTATAGATTCAGGATCTTTTTCGGTATCGATCTAAACTAGTTTGTCCCTTTGTCCGTCTTGTATTCTTATGTTCCATAAACGGATCGCAGATTGTTAGACATTTTACTGAAATTAAGTAAAGCGACATGATTTGGCTCAAGGATGAAAGCTTTTAAAAACGACTTGGATCAGACTACTTCCCACATGACAACATATTTTCAAAAGTTGTTATGCAATGGTTACTAATAGTTTGGAATCAATTTCTCAATCGATCTAAGCTCGTTTGTCTGTCCGTCCTTCTTGTATTCTCAAATTCAACCTACCAGTCGCAATTTTTGAGATATTATAAGGGACTATAGCATGGAAACCGTTATTGAAAATGGTTCGGATTGTACTACTTCTTCGACCGCTTCCCATATACTGCCTCATTTATAAAAGCCTTTATAAAATAGTTATTATACCGATCAATTCAGAATCATTTTCTCAATCGATCTATTTTCATGTTCAGTCTACAGCGACATGTTTTCGCTCAAGGACGACCGCTGTTGAAAATGGTTCGGATTGAGGCACTTTTTCGACCGCATCGCACACAAGACTTCATTTTGCGAAGTCATTATACACATTCGTTACACAATAGTTGTTATACCGATCGATTCAGAAAATGAGTCGGTCCGTCTTTTTGTTTTGTATTCTTATGTTCAACCTGTAATTGGCAGTTTTAGAGAAATTTTAATGAAAATTGGAACAATGACGTGGATTGGCTTAAGGACGAATGCTATATCGTTCGAATTGGATCACTGTTTCAATCACTTCGATCGCACTATGAAGCCGTATTTGAAAAACATGTTACATAGATAATCGTATTAAGCAAAGTGGTGTGCCGTAGCCGGCTCTAATGACTTTGCTTGTTTGTTAAGTAATTTCTAATTCATAAATATAATTGAATTGTTTAAGTAAAATACATATGCAGAAAAGTATGAAATTATCGAGTTTGAAAGCAGCGATAATTCCAATGGCTAACGAACATGTGCATGATTTAAAAATGAAGAAAATGTGCATACGTGCATATATTGACCTCCTAAAAGCTCAATTACTAAGAAATATTACTTTAATATTTTAAATTAAAGTGGAAAGAAGATCTTAAATTGCTTCAAATGACGAATGGATTTATGTCGCTTTGAAAAAGCGGCTTAAATATGGAAAGAAGTTTTCTTTCTTTCTTTCTTTTTGTTTTTTATTTTTTTTTTTAAATAAAAAAATAAATAAATAAAATTACTTACCGTCATAGTTGCGTATTTCTAAATCGGAGGGTAGACGAGCACAACTTAAATAGGTTTTGTCATTAGCGCGATTTCCATACTGGTTACGAGCTTCATTGATTTCGGACGGACTTATCGGTATAATTAAGGCACGCACACATTGCTCTTCACCAGATATGCAGGCTAAATGTAAAGCTGTATTACCATTTCGATTACGTATGGTGGGCTATAAATAACAAGAACAAATTGCAATCACCAATCACTCCATATACTTTGTTTGACTATATATACATATATATATATGTAAGCATTTTCTTGGTGTATTCTTTCTTTTCCTTTTTTTTTTGTTTTCTATACACATATGTATATATATATATATATATATATACACGATCAATTAAGACAAGTACGTGTCGAGACAAAGTGTTCGATAGATATTTAAAAGCAATACTTTACCTCAGCTCCGGCTATTAAAAGCATTCTTAGAATTTTCGGTTGCGCTGTTAAGGCAGCCAAGTGTAATGGTGTCTGGCAATCATCGTTTTGTATATTTAGAAGGCAGGGATGCGGAGCCATGCATATTAGGGCAGCTACCACATCCACAGAACCCGAAATGCAAGCCAAATGCAAAGGCCTTTAAATTTCAAAGTAAAAGAAAACATTTTATGAAAAATTCGTTCAAATACTTACTTACTTACTATATGCATATAAAAAATCTTTTATTCATCTACAAATTTATTCTTTTTTCTTTTTCATAAAAATTCTTATCGACAAAGAGAATAAATAGAAACCAGTTTTTTTTTTTCTAATTACAAAACTCAAAACAACCTAAGCACTTAGAGGTTTTAAGTTGTATTTCTATCATTCAATAAAATTCTTTTAAACGAAATGCAAACGTTTTTGTTAAACTCATTGTCCTTAGGTAGTAAGAAAGTAATTTATAGCAGCTCTATAGTAAGTAAGTAAGTAAGTAAGTATGTAAGTAAGAATAACAAACATTTTCTATATTTGTTACTTTTCTAAAAACCTGTAGTTTTGGGTTTTTACCAAAGCATCGGAATAAAGTAACAGAAAACAGGTTCTTTTCGTGTTACCTAAAATCCTTACGAAACCTTAAATGTATTGAGAAAGAATATAATGCAGTGAAACCAACAAACATGAACGTATATGGCTTATTATCTCAAAAACTAAAAGATTGGCAGATGTTTGCACTGCAAACGGTTTAAAGGTAAGTACGTGAGAAGTGCTGCAAAGTAACATTCACATGAATATAAATAAAAGAAAGAGATTTAAGTAATTCTTACTGCAGACATCGACAAACAAATGAGTGTAAATGCTGACTAACGCTGACACGGCAGCCGTTCCCTATCTGTGACCTATTAATAATACTTTTTATACACAAACGTTATACTGGCATTGAAAGTTTGCCTCAGCTCAACGGCTTTTGTTCGTTTTATGGCTAAATGGTGTAAGTCGATAATCTTGATTGCTAATCATTTCATTTTACTTTTTTAGTTGTAGAATTTATTCCTTTGCTCTAAATGAATTATAATAATAATTATAATTAAAATCAAGAAAATTTTTAAAAATATTTTCTATTTGAATATTTACGCATAAATACACCTAAGCGGCCAAATAGCCAGAGTATCTCTACTAACTAACTGAAAACGCGTGGGTTCACAGCAATCTCAAGGGCACTAGGATTTTCGAGTACACGTTTTAAAGTGGAAATAGTTAGCTAAATTTAATTTCAATTAAATTTTTTTTTTTTTGATAAAAATACTTTGCTTTTATCCCATTTTTAAAAGGGAACGTAAAGGCATAAAGCTAAACATATTTAAATAGTCGAAGCTTTAAGTAACATTTTCTTGAACATTTGTACCCAGGAATAGATCTCAACATAAATGAATTTCAACTTGAGCCCTATTACTAGCGCAAAGAGTTTAATAAATGAAAATAAATCCAATCATAATGTTTTTCCAAGATTTAGAAAATGAATTTTCTACGGTTAATATAAATGTAAATTTTTGGGTTTGACTTTAACTCACATTTATCTAAAGGTAAAAATTGAAAATTTCCTCTTGAAGTAAATCTTGGATGCTTATGAACGGAAAAGTTGAAAGGTTGTGAGTAGATTGTGCATATGTTTGTCGTAATCGGTTTTTGATTTGAATATTCACTTGGGTCTTGAGAGAAAAATTGTATTTGGCTTTGGGTGAACATCCATCGAATTTCTAAAGGCATGCATATGTTGCAGAAATATCTTTGTTATCTCATTAAGTATGGGTTCTCATCAGATTACAGCTGTCTGCTTATTGACTCGCTGTGACGTTACAGCTGCCGGCAATACATGCATTTTTCTTACTATCGAATGAAAACTCCATAGATAGTAAAATCACGGTCGAGCGTTCTATTCAAGTTTACTCGATATCGAAAACTATACACCGATTAGGGCTATCATGTTTAAGAAAATTAGACCAACTATTTCTCTTGTAGCAAAACTTGGCTCGTCATGAAGAATTGAAAAATAATTGAAAAGTTTCCTCTCTATTAAGTACATTCATCTTACTTAGGGTAAACGAAAAAGTTTAAAAGTTTTGAATGATCACCATATACGTTAGTCGTTTGGCTCAATTTTTACTTTGACGTTTAAGCTGGATGTTGGTTACATATGTAAACAAAGAGATATTCCTCGTATAACATGGTTCTTGCCAAACACGATTTCGACATAATACCTTGTATATTGCCTTGTATTCCCGTCTTGATATAAATTTTGGATCGCCATTAACAAAAGAATTAAAAAATTTCCTTTACAATTGGATTCCATTCAATTTGAATCTTTCTCTCGCTCTGTATTCTCTACTAAGTATTGAAGAGCTTCCTTCATGATTTGGCGGTATATCTATTTGGATCTGTCTTCAGCTTGTATCTTTCGTTGAATATGCATCCTCTACTGTCACCTGATCAACAATAATATTTCGAGATTTTTCGCCGATTTTGCAAAGGTAGAAAGCAAACATGCGGGCAAATCTGATTAATTGCTACAAGTTTGAAATGCATTCGTTAAATTTTTGACCACGAGAGTTACATAACCGAACCAATTAGCGTATCTAGGATGTTTTCACTTCAGGTGGTCTTTGAAGATCGCTTTGGAAAGTCTCTTATATCACCGTCTCTCGATGATATATATATAAGAATTGGCATAGCATTAAAACGAATAGGCAGAAGCTTTATAAGCGAGTTAGGGCGAAATGTGAACTTTTGAGAGTTAACTCGACCATCGATTTTTCTTAAAGGGGAGGCAGGAAGGTGGACGAGCGAACATTTGTCAGAAATCTCGACCAAAGATATGTCTTAAAAGGCGGGTAGGGGGAAGAGCGAACTGTTGGGAGATAACGCGACCACTGCCATATCTTTTTTAAGGCATCAAGGCATACGAAGACAATCAAAAACGAATATGCAAATGCATAAAGCGATGAGCACTACGTTTGTACGTTTTAAAGCGCAAAAATAATTTATGTAAGAGATGCAATGTTTGCATTTCATTACGATTTTTCGCGGCAATTTTAGGTCGATAAGTAAGATATCGAGATGGAAAAGTTGAATTGGCCTTTTTAAAAAGCCTGTTTGTGAATTCTGCTACTATCTGCATGTAGCGCGCGTTACGTTTCTATCTTAAGTTTTCGAATTTCAAGATTATAACTTAATGGATGAATGGACACATTATGGTATACATTGGAAAAAATTTCATTTACTAATGTTAGATGCAAAACACCGATTTATTCTCTTAGCTTTTAATGCCCTGGCTTTTCCAAACTTGAAGCTGAATTCCTACTAACTAATCTTGTCTAATCAAGATTTTAATCTCTTTTTGCGTCGTTACTACTTGATAGTAATTACTCTTTTAGTCTTTTATGTGTCGCTGAGATAGTAATTTCTTTTTTAAGCTTCTTAGTGTAATAATTCGATGTTTTCTTTTCTTTTTTTCTTTTTTTTTTTTTTTTTCCCACCACTATGTTATTATATCTAAACAATTAACGACACATTGAAATAATAGTGATGTTCGTACCACTCTAACATTTTATAACCGCAAATTACATATGCATTCATTATAAATCATAACCTTAGTCTTTAAAATCTATTTAAAGGAAATGTGCGAAAAAGTAAAGAACGATACTCACGTATCTCCATCATCGTTTTGCTGATAGAATTGTTCCCAGGCCGATGACGGTGTCATCGTTATTGTTGGTACAGTTGGTGTAATAATAGAGTTTCCTGTTGTAAGGTTTTGTTGTTGTTGTTGTTGCTGTTGTTGTGCTGTTGTACGTTGTCTTTGCAGTGCATTTAAATTATTTATCCCCAGGCGCGAGGTATTATCCGCTGTTTGGGTGCCATCGGTTTGCAAGCTTAAATTGCAAAACCATTCTGCCATACCAGCATCCACGTTATGTTTGATGAGCATTTGAGAATCGTTACTTGCACTCTCCGTTGTTGTTGTTGATGCGTTCGATGTTGTAACGCTTTTGGGCTCAATTTCAGCACTATCCTCAACTTCGGCTATGCAACCCGAATCGAAAATTAAATTTTCGTCTTCTTCTTCTTTTTGTTCTTGTTCTTTTTGTTGCTTTTGTGCTTTACGTGAAAGGGCAGTCGTTGTGATATTATATTGTTCAACAGCACCAGCACTATTCCTCTTTATTTTTGTTGAATGATCGTTGAGAATATTAGCAGAAGAACTAATGTCGATCTGTTGTGGCCCCGAAATGAAACCTGAATCTGTTGCTGATTCCGTAAAATGTTTGCAATCACTTTCTTCCTCCTGTTCGTCCTCCTCGCTTTTAACAAATTTTCGTTCTTGTTGCCCTCCCGCTTGCTGACCTACGTACGATGATTGCGCACCAACTGAACCAAACGTCTGTTGCTTATTATTAAGTTTAATAATTTGTTGCTGTTGCTGTTGCTGTTGTGGAGTAATAGTTAAGTCTACATCTACTATAGTTTCAATATTACTACATCTACAATCATCTACTTCTTCTCTTATGTTCTTATTATCACTTGACAATGATGACGATGATGTTGGTGTTGCTTTTGTTGGACTCCACATTTTGTTGCTGTTACGCTTATATTGTTATTGTGTTTGTTCTTTTTTTTTATTTATTTATTTTTTTTTTTATTTTCTTTATTATTACTTTTTAATTGTTATGAAGATGGACAGTTTTTGATATGAAATCTCTTCTTTTTTTTTTTTAAAGTTTATTCTTCGTTTTGTTCTCTTTATGAATAAATTGCTGTGAATTTAACAAAAAAAAAAAAAATAATTTATATATTGTTTTGAATTGAAAAAAGAAGCAAAGAGACGAAGGGGGAGAGAGTGGGAAGCGATTGGAACAAAAACAAGAATTATCTCTGATTTCATACATTAAACCGATCGTTTTATTTATTATCAATCAATTTCTTTCATGATATTCAATAGCAATTGTTGGCTGATTCCACAGAACCGTTAAATAAAAAAATTTAAAAAAAAAAATGCGAAAATGATTATCAATATGAGTAAAATGGAAATTTTTAATCTTGTCAAGTAGTTACATACAGGGTATTGCAGAAGAAAATGTCTTTATTTTATCCTTTTAATGCCCGTTCAAGAACAAAGATATCGAAATATTTATTAATGAAGAAGAAGAGGTGATAATTTTTCTGACACAATTTTTTCGATGCGTATAATTAGTGTAGTACTTAACTAAAACCTGTGTACAATTACAGCTCGATTCGCCAAAAAGAGTGTAAAGCTTGTTGCTATAATGTATCTCTTATTTTTAAGCTGACTGATTGACTGACTATTCGTCTAGTTTACTAATCTGTAAACTAAAAGTTACTGTCCAACTCTTTTAACGAGTTGATTATATGTGTCGAATATATACGCCATGATCCGTCCATCCGTCCTTGTTGGATTTCCTCATAAAATTTTATCATTATGAATGTGTATTTGCCATAATTAAGGATTTTAGAAAATCTTTTTCTCACTTTATCAAGTCGTTTCATTACCAACTAATATCATATTGTACATGCTCTGTGTTTGATGTGCGTGCGAGTATATCGCTAAACAGGTCGACACAGTCAATTGGCTTAATGATAATACGTACGACAAAAAAAAAAAACTAAGAAAGTTGTGTTTGCTTTAAAGCCGATATCGGCAAAGCTGTCACTGCAGCGCAAAGAAGATTTGTAAGTCCGTCGGTAATTTGATAAGAAATATTTTTAGAAAGTTTTTCTTATGCTAATGATGATTACGCTATATTTCCGTCCAATTTAGCCTATTTGCAGTAAGCAGTTAATGATTGCTTTTTACGAAACTCTTACATGGGCCCGATAGAGATTTTGATCAAAAATTATAACGATGTCCATTGTAAGTTGAATGAAGATTGATCTCGTTTTTTTGAGGATCTTTTCAGTATTTAGCGGTTGTAACCATTTGTAGATACCGTAAACTTCACTTCTTAATTATGGCGCGCAAGTAGTAAACAATTAGGCCTTGCAAAGCTACATCACATTGCCTGCAGTCAAATACAAGCTTTTTTTAAAAGTTCATGGCTTTTAATTGTCTTGTTAATTTGCCGAACATTAGTAAGACATCATGGAAAAAGATTTTCGTATATTCTTAGGATTGAATTTTAACTGGCGGCTCCTGATTTTCGGTTAACTTCCCACTTTTAATTAAACCGAATTTTAAGAAACGTGTCCTAAGTTACAAAAGAAAAAGGCACCCTGTATTTTCATCCTTCGGGGGTTGATATAAATAAATGGAAAAAGAAAAAAAACGTCCACACAGTGGAGGGTATGATAGGTACTCAAAATGCATCACAGCTGTCTATAGTTTGATGGTGTTTTAAAACAAAGGTATTCAAAAAAAAACTCCATTGACTTAATTGCCATATGCTGACGTTGCCATCGCTCGCTAGTGATGATATAAAAGAAAAACAGTGCGTTTTTCGTCATAATTTTTGTGATTCTGTAGATTTGTAGATTGAATTTTAGAATTCACATAGTGCTCAGTTTTGATGAGTACACACATCATATCATACATTGGCCACCGTTCCCTTTTGAACTTAGACGTTTATATATTCCTGGATTAAAACTACTACCAATACTCTACATTGCTTGCATGGAGGCTCTAAAAACTCGAATGTCGATTTTCGTCACATATTCACATGGTAAAGCTATGCAAGATTTGTTCAATTCAATAAAGCTTTAAAACGCACCAATGTATGATGGCTTGACTGGTCAAAGTTGAAAGGTCAGTTAAAGAATACTTTGGGAATTTAAATTTTTCTGAAACTTCATAATAGTCCCAAGATTAGTTAAAGAATTGCCCTCTCTAAGAAACGCGGCCGTATGTACCACATAAACGAATCTACTGCCAAGATACAAGATACCTTGTGAACCTTGCACGAAGTGACAAATTTTTACTTCTGTGTTGTAAGAATAAATCCATACATATTACCAGCCGCTTGCCACTAAACTTTTAATTGTTTTCCAAACTGCGCTATAGAAAATTAAAATATGAAACGGCAAGTGGAAAACTTCATAATTTGGTAATTTTTCTATGTAAAACAAGGATTATATTTTTTTAATCAAAATTTTCGCGTTTAATTTTATTAACTGAAAAACCCCGAATGTCATGAATTTCTTCAATAATTACCTTCTGGAAACTTTTAATTGAAAGAACAATGTGAAAGGCCATAAATGATTTCTATCGTGAAATTTACGTAGATTTGTTAGTGGAAACCTCTTAGTTTTCCTAGTTATTTTGAAAAATTTCTCACAATTTAGTTTCACTAAGCTAAAGTAATAGCTAATCTCTTCGATCTCATTTACTAATAGATAAAAATACATGTTAACACGTACAGATGAAAGAAAAAAACAAAAAAAGTTCCGTTAATTTTAAGAATTATTCACAGGTGACAAGTTAATGAATAACAAAGTGAAACACAACTTATTATTAGTTAAACTTCTATTTGGCATAAATTACTTTTATATAAAAATAAAAAAATTTCTTTATTACACGAATAACATGCCGGGCTACATTTCAAGGTTATTACGTAGCCAATAATAAGAAACCCCCCCACGGTTAAGAAATTCCAATCATGGCTTGAAAATGCTTTTTTCCTATTAATTTTTTTTTTTTTGTCTGTAAAAATTTTCCACTATTTTTATATTTATTGCATTGTTATTGTGTTTCTTTTCTTTCTCTCCCTTCGTATCTCTTTTACTCTCTCTCACTAACATTTATTTCTTAATTAAACGTTTATGTGCATGCGTTTTCAAGTTTGATTTCAGTTTTTTTCTTTTGTTTTTGTTATTTATAATAAATTTTTTTTTTTTTTTTTTACATTTATTTTCGTGAATTATTTTTGTAAATTTCTCCCTTATAGAAGAATAATTTTTATAAGTAAAAATCACTTTTTTAATATATTTTTGTATTATACAAATTGTTTATATGCAAAATTCTGTTCTGTTGCGTATCCGTTAGTGCGATATATTATTAGATACTTTTGTATATAAACGATTTATATTGAATTTATTAGCAGAGCGAATATTTAATTAACACATGAGCTTTTATGGGTTTTTGATTCTTTCTTTTATTACTTTTTATTACCGTGCGCTAAACACGTCTTAAATCGTTAAAGGTTTTTAAGTTTTTAAATTTTTATCAAAACGATTTGCTAGTGCAAAGCGAAGCGAGAACTAAGAGTTGAGAAAGAGAGAGAAAGAGGGAGAGAGAGAGCAAATTCTTCTCGCATACAAATATATAAATTTGTACCTTTGCGTATTTTCCTCTTATTCATTTATTCACTATTTACAGCGGCCATATTTTACGTTACTTTTGCAAATAAATTAATATTTATTGATAAATGAATTTACAGAATCTTATGTTGTGCTCCTGTATTTAAATTATTCCGGCCAGAATTATGAATTTGTTTTATTTAAAATTAATAATTAATTTAAAAGAAAACTGCGAACGCTTGTCACTTTTATTTATTAGTTGCTCGCGAAAAATAGCAAATGAAATCTTATACCGCCGAGAGTAAAATCTACTGTAAAATTTACTGCATATTTCTTATGCAATGCTTGGAGAGGTTTTTTGGCTTTGCCAGAGAATAAAATTCTGTTTCTCAGTGTAAAATTTATTTTGCCGTACATTTCTTATGAATGCTTTAGAGAAGGCTTTTTAACTTTGTGGAGAATAAAGTTTTCTAATATGCACTCTTTCATTATAACTAAATTAAGTAAACAGAGTTGCATTAAAAAGGTACTATATGAAAAGCTAATTACAATATAAACATTAATCCGTTAATATTGATAAAACGAGAAGAATTTAAAGAATATTTTAAAGTTTAATTAAAAAAGAAAGCGTATTCACCTTTGAGGAACATAGAAGTAGTAGAAGTAGAAGAAGAAAAATGCATAGCAAGTGATTAATAAGAAATTTTATTACAAAGCATTGTTAGGTAGTGTTTAAGTTTAAGCTCTGTGTTCAACACATGCCAGGCAACATACTTTTAAATTTTATTCGCAGACGTCTTCGAACTTATTTATGTTATGGTGTGGACCTTGCTCAGCTTCGATTTAAGAAGTGTTAGCGAGTGTCAACGTTGGATTTTCATAAAAATTTAATGTTAATTAAAAGTGAAGTGATTGTGGCGCCAAATCTTAACCAAATATACTTCGAATTTCACAAAGAATGTATGGAATTTTTCATGAAATTTGAGAAAGTTAACCTCTACATGAAAAAATATTAATTCAATTGACGATTTTTTTCTTTTACTTTAGCTAAAGCCTCCTTTTTTTAAGCGTTTAGTTGCAGAGTATCAGACACGTATATTTGGTAGCAACAGGCAGTCGAGGGAATGATTGTTCTCTTGAATCGACAATGTTATCATTAGCAGAAAACCTGGATTTTCTTAAACATTTTGCTTTCAGGCCCCTTAGACTCTTACTTATTGGTGATAAAACATTTAATTCCGATAAAGTTTGCATTCTTTCTTAAGTTTTTAGAGGTTGAAGGGAGAGGTTTCTGTCCTTATGAACTAAATGTTTTGTACCTTTTCATTAGTTTGGCGAATGGTGTCAGTGCCCCTTCTTACTATCCTACATCTAGTTTGATTCGCCTGTACCTGTTTCCAGGACTTTTACAAAATGTTTGTTTATTATAATAAAGAATTTCCATTAAGCGTTTAGTCATATGAACCTTGTAAGCTTCCACAGTAGATGTCTCTTGAAGTTAGACACACACTAGGCTAAGCTAGATTAGACAGTTTACAGTTAATTTTGAGTTTTTCAGAACTTTTTTTATTGAAGAATCTTTTTAAAAGAAGCTAAGTTCCTAGCCAAAGTATTTTTAGATCCCCTTTGTCCAGGTTCACATTTCCGTCCTTTAACTTCAGTTTAGTCAGTGTTTTATCAATTCCTTATCCAACTTTTAGGCGATAAAATCAACACAATCACTTTTATGGATTAGATGCACAATACTATACTAAACTGATTACATTATGTTTGCAAGATTTCAAAAATTCATTTATGGTATAACGTAAAATTTCGACTCATTACGTCATTAAATTATTATCGTATTTCACTTTAAGGAAAGAAAGGTCGACCACTCTATGGATTGCATGTGGCAGATATAAGTAACATCCCATTAATTGATTTAGTTCGTTACTTAAGCAAATAAAAATCATAGATGAAGTGCATGCGATAATTTTTATGATATATTTTTTACTTTTACACCGACCAGTTGGGCATTTATCAGAGTCACAAAGCTTTTGGCACCGTTGATATTCAAGTGATAATAAGAGACTTTGACTCTGATGATTTTATAAAATGTCCATTATAACCATACCTGTAGAATCGTGTGTACTATAGAAGTTCTTATGTTTTCGAATTTTAATATCAGTTCTTTTTCTTATATCACGCACTTAAATAGGATTTGTTTAAAGATTTTTAAAACCTTTCCACAGAATGCTTCATAACTTAACTGAAAAATCACTCGTTTTACGTATGCATTTTTTTCGTAATAAACATTAAAATCTTAAATACATTCCTAGATATTAATATTCGTTCTTTTACTCTTGAAGGTGCTCGTTCACCAGGAATGTTAAAAGTCTACTGACGTCTTTTTCAACGAGTCGGCGCAGAACTGTCCTTAGGAATTATCTTATGGAAAACACATGTACAGATAACATTTCCGTTGTATTATTTTCTACTACCTGAATGAAATTTTATCTACATTTCGTCTGAGTTTCGCTCATATTTACCAAAATTTATGAGAGAGAGAGAAAGAGAGATAGAGAGAGAGCAAATTTGATCCTTTTCAGCTTTCGTTCTTGTTGATTAGCTTTCTGCTTGTTGATTAGATGCATATGGCTTGAGGCCGTAAGAACGTTAAGCGTTACTTCTATAGAATAAATGAAATTAATTTGCGTATTAGAATATGTTTGATCAAAAGTTTTCATTCGCTGTCCTTGAAAATGTTGTTCTTAATCGACATATGCTTGACCAGAAAGCCCCATACGCGTGTTCATGTTTTTTTTCTCACTGATGTTAAACATATGGAATGTCTATCTGTTGCATATGTGAATTTCCTAAGGTTACAACTAATAAATAGAAGTAATATAAAACTTGGAATTTATTTGCTAAGAATTTCCGTCTATGCGTAAATTTTATATATAAGTATGCGGCTTTGTGTGAGCGTTATTTCTTCCTCATTTCGGGTTATTTGGAATGAAATATTATTATTGGGTTATTCTAAAGTGTTTTTGTGCGCTAAATATGTTTGCAGAATGATTCGAATATGTAGTAGTTTTTATGGAAAATATTGTGGTTGGTTTTAAAGAAGGGGAATTTTATTTACTTTTTAATGTCTCTCTACAGTCATAAACAAAAATTTACATACATTTTATCATTTCAAAAATTTCCTAATACCAAGATGTCTTTACATCGCTCATTGGGAAAATAAAGTGAAATTACAATTACATTTTTTTTTTTGATCGCTGACAGGATATTACATAAGAAAATCGAAATAAAAACAAATTTTCACATTTTCTTTTGTTATGTGTTTATGCTGAGTATGTTGATAATAATTTCCAACTGAGTAACAAACAAAAAAATTACATTCTAAAGGATAATAAAAATTATTATTCCATACCACCGAAGAGAAAATCCTCAAAAGAACTGTAAACGTATAGTATTCTCAGATAAGAAAGCTACGTAAGCTGTTCCTCTAATCGAACATATCCACATACTTAGTGGGTGAAGAAACGGAATGAAGAGATTGTAATCTTAGAAGATAGAATTTTATTAATTGGAATTTTTACTGATAAAACGAGCGAAAGAATTATAGTATGGCAACGTGCAGCATTAAATGCCCTACGTCACTCTACGGTTGCCTATATATAGTCTTTCAAAAATAAGATTTTACTTGGGAAGTGGTACAAACAAAAGTTGTCCCATCACAACCATCTTCAACAGCATTCGTCAGTGCATCAAATGGACAGACGGACAAATAAACTTGGAAATTGATTCTAAATCGATCGGTATGATAAAATTTGTGTCTCTCTCAAGTGTGTGTAGGTGCTGTATACTTTCGCATAAATTGAATATAGGTACAGGGGCCCTACTATAGTGTTTTTATTTGTAAATGTATTTTAAATTAGTGACAATAATATTTTAGAACTTTTGACGGGTTTCTCTCAATATTCCGATCCCAAATAAAGCTTTCATAGCTACATCGACAATACACAATTGCTGCAGATACAGGCGATTATCTGTAAATCATCTCATTATCAATTGTATTATATATTTTTTAAATGATCATCTTTGAGTGTTTCCCGTTGTTAAATCTGGATTTATACGAAATTTTAATAATGACCTTGCAAATATCAACAGTCAGTCCAGTCACTTAAGATGTCGATCGATTATATTCAAATAAAATAAAAGGCTAGCGTCCGCTATCAGTAAAATCTCATTTTATAACATGTAAGCAGTGACAAATAAAAAACAAGCAAGAAAATGAAATTCGGTCGGGACCTAATCTTTTATACCCATCACCGTTTAACCCAAAAGAAAAAAAGACCAAAGAGGTAAAAGAAAAAAGCCCTCATACTCTATAATATGGAGTGGGCGCAGTTGATATCTTCTATTTTACAAAATAAAAGGTTTTGTCGCAGAGGCATGTGAGCGTTGTAGGCGTGTCCTTTGAAAAGTTTAGTTCAACTTCAAATTCTTTTGCAAATTTATAGGCGAGTCACTTCATTTGCGCTAACGCGAGAAAGTTTACCACAAATACTGCAAAGTTGCGCAAACAGATAGATGGACAAACGAACAGAAGGAGATCTTTAGAGGCATTCACGAATTGCAACTGGCCAAGAATTTGTATACTTTATGCGGTTTTTGAAGCTTCTTTCTGCGCGTCATAAAGGTATTGAAGATATAATTAAAGTTTGATACACTATAATGTTGGATAGGCGTGGTCAATTTTTCCCATTTTTGTATACAAATGCTACAGCGTCGTCCATTAACGGTGCGTTCCAATTTTTCTACATTTATCTACTAGAGCTTATGAGTAATGAGCAAACAACCAATTTTGCATTTCCTTTGAAAAGCAGAGGTGTTCTCAATTTACGTAATGCTGTGGGCGTGTCCTTCAACCAATTTGGTCCATTTTCAATACCAAGCTTCGTGCAAGCATTTTTGCTGTTTCTACTAAATTTGAAGTCGATAGCTTCAGGCCAGGAGAATGTTTATAAGAGACATTACACAGACGGACAGACGGACATTCTTAAATCGATTTGGGATTTGATGCAGATCAAGAATATATATACTTTATGGGGTCTTTGATGCTTCCTTCTTGGGCGTTGCAAACGTTTTGACACAACGAATACACCCCTCATCCTTTGGTGATGAGTATAAGTGATTAAAGCGTGTAGATATGAAATTCGAATGCGGTAATTATAAACATGCAGTTTGAAAAGTTACGCCTTGTACCAGAAGACGCTCTAGAAAACTCTCATTTGAACTGCAAGTCAATAACTTTCATTCAGATTCTGAATTTTAAAGTTTGTGTGTTGTGTTCAACACCCAGAAGGACTTGAGATAGTCTTCTTTGATATAATAGAAGAATAATCGATTCGAAATCATTTTCTATCATCAATTGAAGCTTGTCTATCCGCCCATCTTCCTATTTAGCCAATGTCTATAGTTGTGCTTTCGTGTCCCATTTCCAGATCGCAATTTTTGGAGATATTTCGATGAAATTTGCACCAAACAAATTCTATTAAAAATAGATTAGAGCGAACCATTTTCATGACCCCTCCTAGTATAAACCCTAAATTGAAACAGTCCCTATCTGAAAATATCTAACAGAAATCACTGAAAGATTGTGTTTTGGCTTAAGAAAAGGGTAGAGAACATTTCGATGGTATGAGGCCAGCTCTTTGGAACCTCCGTTCTTTTATGAATATTAATCCTTTACATAGCGGTATTAGGATTTTATAATGAAAACCGATAATCTATATATAAATAATTTGATGTATATAAATCTGCTGTGACAAGTTTGTACTACATATGTCACATTGTTCCGGCCCGGGTTCCCCACACAGGCGATCTCATTAAAAATACGACTTTACATGGGAACAGAAGCTTGCAAGTGCTAATGTTTTATAACATGAAGAATTATGCATGGTGAGGAGAGGTGGACAACGCTGTGCCTTATTTTATTATTGGCCACGAATTCAAGTGAAAAGTTTAGTAAATTAATAAAAAATAAAGATCAAACTATATTCCGATGTATGTATGCTTTTGTATGTTTTTCTTTTTTTCATTCTTGTATTTTCCGAGTCAAAATCAACATTTATATAAACCACTGTAGTAATCTTTGAATTCAAGAAACTGGACTTGGAAAATACATATATATAGATATATGCCTATATATGTGTGTATGTCCTGCATATATGTTATAAATAAAAGTGAACCATAAATATATGACCCGCCAGTACTCTATGCGCATGATTTTTCGTTGAGGGCATTTCTTACTCAACTGAGCTTGTATGTCAGGTCCGCAGGCTATATGACAGGATATATTCAGTTATTTACACAGCGCCCTGATCACTGTTAGTAAATATTCTTTTACAACTTTATTTTATTTTAATTAGACTTTTATCGTGTTACAGGTGCTTAAATGATATTATATTCGATTTAAACCGAATTTCTTAAATTCAGCAAACGTAATGATTGATTATGAGTCAGATGGAATTATTTTAATTTTCGTGGACCACTTTTTTCAATTGATTTATACATTTCCCAGTTGTTTCCGCTCTCTTACCTAAAATTGGCTCGTTTATGAATCTTCTTGAAAATTATCATGACTTGAGCGAAACTCATTAAAAAAAATATATGTAATTGGGTTTATTTTAGATTTTGTGATTTGATATCGTTAAGAGCATCTGAGTAGATGCATAGCACTTAGAAGGATATACTAACCGAGCATATGGGTGAAAATCAACTAAGCCAAGCTTCATATTTCAAGTTTACTTCTATGATAAATTGAAAGATGAGCGAATGTGTGCGCACTTATAAAGCTTTTGTATTCAAGTTACCTAAGTATGGACGTGCAAAGTTGTAATTTTCTAGCAAGACAGATGGACAGACATAACAGGCGGACATTTTTCCAAATTGTACGCATTTTTGCTAATCGCTTACTACGCATATGAATAAATTTTTTAATGAATATAACACTTTTTTCTTCAATTAACGATGTTTTTAATTTTTTTTTTTTTTGTTTGTTGGATGGAGAAATTAGTTCATTTTTTGTAGCGTGTCTAGCGCTTCTTAATTTATTTGTTTTTTATTTTTTTAAATACAATGTTTTTTTCTTTTGCTTTATACAATTTGTTCGATTCCTTTCTGAAAGTTTTATTACTCACCATTTGTTACAGAAGGTCTTCATTCTCATTCATAGATCGCTCGGCGAGCATTTTACGATCCACTGTATGCAGATAACAAACGCTTACAAAGAAAAACTATTACTTGAATATTTCAATAATTATTTTCAGTTACTCATCCGGTATTATCGCTTACTAACTCTACATGTTCTTGCAAAAATGTATTTGGAAAAATTTTTAAATTTTTGCTTATTTAGATGGCTAATTATACAAAAAAACATTATTGGGGAATTTTTTGTTCTTACGAAAAAGAAATTTTCTAAGGAATTTTGTATTAATGTAAAAAAGTCTGCGAAAAATTAATTTTTTTTTTTCATATACGAAAAATACAAGAACGTATTAAGTAATAAGCAATTTTGTGAATTTTAAAATCAAAATTCTCCATATTCGCATTACATACATATATTACATCATATCTAAAGGGATAATATTCTTGGTTGCCATATATAAAATCGATCAAATTTATTTTCTGCAAACGTTATCCTGATAGAGTTATAATCACACAGATTTCGTTTGTAAGACCTTCCTAAAGGGAGAGGTGGAGAGAGACTAGAGGACTGAAAAATCATCCCTCAAAGAAAGGAAGCACTTGGCAAATCTGGCAAAGAAAAATTATCTTAAGAAGCTTAGAAAGCTCTACATTAGGATTCTAAAGAAAATTGTTGACCATTTTCTTACTAGGAGCAAACGCTTTTAAAAAAATTACGTCAAACGGACTGTCAATCGTTAGTCGCTACTTTTTTCTATCATTTTTATAGCTGCTTTTGGACAGTTCGCGTTTTGTGAGTGCCCATGGAGAAGTCCATTCTTTCTGTCGCCATAAAAGCGAAAGCTTTGTCCAGGCAGGCGTTAATTAGAGGGAACAACTGTCAATTTTCTCAAGCCTCTTTGCCAATTTTGGCTTACTTATGGCTTGTTAGTAAAAGTTTTTCTACTACAAGGGATTATTGGTGTGGGCATATCATGTCTGTGGCATCGAGTTTTTATTGAGGAACACTTTAAGGCTCTGTCTGAAAGTTTTAAACTCTGAGATCCCAATTATTTAGCTGATTTTCACACTACATCTAATGAGAACATGACAGAATATTCGAGTTTGTCCTTGAAAGAGGATTTCGAGATCGTATGCGTACTCTAGCAGGTAAGTTAGGTTTAGGTTAGGTTTAAACGATGAATAAATAAACTAAGTAACAGAAGATGACGTGATTGGAGCATCGTTATGAGCTGAGATCCGGCAAGGTTCGAAAACGTCAACTATTTCGAGAAATCAAAAGCCCTTTTTCTTTGGCGAGACGTTCTATTTTTGTTCTTCTTTCAGACGTACAGACGTGACCGACGATAAACAATCAGTTTAACCTCGGCGTGCATTAGACTTGTTCTTTAACAAAACCTTGTACAACAGAGTCTAACTTTCGATTATCGTTCGTTTATTATAAACTATTAACAGATTTACGCAATTGACGTGAACTGCCAGTGATGATGGGAGAAATGAACTTTAGTGAGAATCAAAGCTAAAGAAAGTTCGACAACGGAGTGGGTATTATAAATAACCTGGCTGTTCGGGTCTGCTATTATAATCTTGTGGGAGGACCTTGTATTCGTGCAAGCTCAAGGCAAGACCCATTACAATATGCACGGAGCGGATGGTTCCAAAAAGAACTTCTACTTATTAAATATGGATTAGATGTGAAAATCTTATTCCGACTAAGGCCAAATGCTTTAGCAATCATCGCTTACTTGATTTAATTACGCTTTAAATAGTATAGGATGAGAAACGTTTGTTCTGCATAACAATGGTACAACGTAAACTCACTTATGGATATTGCGCAAAGTTATATCTGGCGAAAAGAAAAAATAAGTATTGAGTTTATAAAATTCTTTCAAAGAAAAACTGAACTCTTTCATAATGACATGTTCTAATGGATTTGGAACGCTAACATTATGTCTGACTTGCATGGCAATCAGCGAGTACAACGCAAGAAATTTGCACAGCAAACAGTTTCTTGGAGGATTAATAAGATCGACAACATTGCCGAATGCCTTACCTCGGAATTTTCATCTATAATGAGAATACCAAATCTATTTCCATCGCATATAACCATAACAAACGATATTACAATAATATAACGACAGAGCAAACTAAAAGCTTTTTCTTTTTATCACATCAATAACCTCTACATAAGGTACCAACAATTTAGGTCGAAGTTAATATGATAAAATGCCTCGATTTGCAAAATTAAAAAAAAAAAGATAACACAAATTTTTGGAAAATCGTAATTTTTAGTGACGAGTATAAATTTAATATATTCGGTTACGGTGATAAGCAAAATGTAAGGAGGAAACCTAATACAGCGATGGCAATCTAAAATTTATTACCAGCTGAAAAGCAGGATGGGGGGTCTGTCACGATTTGGAGATGCATGTCTACGAACGGTTATGAAATTTGTTGGATCTTGATTGATCTACATTTTTCTTTTCTGAGTCTACTGGTTGCAATTCTGATAATATTTCGGTTTTCACGCTTTGTAAATTTATTTGGTCGGCTTGATCGGCGCTTATTTCCTGTGGTATTTGCGTGGTATTTGTGGTATTTATGGTAGTTTGGCCAGTAGCACTATTAATTCCAATTGTTTTTGCTATTTCTTCATCCGATTTTTTCTCGCTTTTTGACTTCATAATTACATTTCTAATATCTTGAGACTACTTTGTTTTTTTTATGGCATTAAAAAAACATCTTCAAGCGTTTTTTAGTATAAGTTTTTCTTTCCCTTTTTTTTTCTTTGTTTTTCTTTTCTTAAGCCCATAAATGTAGTTTTTAATAAGAGAATTCTTAATTTTCGATACTGTAAGTAGACTTTGTTGGGCTACTATATTTCTTCATCAATTGAAATTAAATGTTAAAACTTATTTTCTCAAAGATAAGCTAACTGCTTGAATATGAATTTTTAAAAGTACAAACGAACGTGTTTGTCTTGCTTCTCTTCTAATAAAACAAATTACTATTCTTATAAGATATTTTGAAGGCGCTCTTCTTCTAATGAAAGTTATTTTTATCAAATTCACATTTTTCTCAGAATTGTTCACCAAATTTGTCAGCCTTGGTGGATTCTTTTTGTTTCAAGAATATAAAAACTCCCACATATTTTGTGCTAACAAAATTCCAAAAAACAAAAAAGAAACAGTTAACGAAGCAATAGTTATTGTTTAGTAATTATTATTACAAAGCTAAGAGAGCCTTAAAAACTTATCTCAGCATAGGCCGAATTAAGTTTAAGCCTCCTTGCAAGATATATGACTTTTCAAAGCAACTCTGTACACATAAACAGCTGATTTTGAACGACTGATCCGTATTGAGAATTTTTTGTAGTTTTACGTTCATGTTGTTAAAGTTTCTTCAGAATGTTAAATTTTTTGAATAAAAGTAAATCTATATTGCCCAAAATACGTTACTTTACCAGTACGTCTTCGCTTCGAAATACTGCTGAAAACTTACCGAAAGAAAATGAAACTCAGCTTACAAAAATAACGGATAAAACTGCGCGGGAAGCGCCGATAATATTGACCCAGAGTTTTGATACATATGAACCCACTCAAGTAACTGGTTGTCGTCAAGTTTGGATCGAAAATATCGACGATGTACAGGAACGCAAGCTGGGTATAATTGAATTGCATCCCGACGTCTTTGCTACGCAACCTCGAGTAGATGTGATACATGAGAACATTGAATGGCAGCGAAAATATCGTTTTGTCAGTTTTGCTCATTCGAAAACAAGAGCAGAAGTCCGTGGTGGTGGTCGTAAACCATGGCCTCAGAAGGGAACGGGTAGAGCACGTCATGGTTCCATTCGATCGCCTCTGTTTAGAGGTGGTGGAAGAGCGCATGGGCCACGGTCCCCTACAACTCATTTTTACATGCTGCCTTTTTTTAAACGCGTCATGGGCTTGACATCAACGCTAAGCGTTAAACTGGCTCAAGATGATTTACATATTATCAAAGATGTCGAGATTCCAAGTGGGGACCATCAATTCATTAAGGATCTAATCATTGAACGCAATTGGGGTCCTTCAGTGTTAATAGTTGATAAGTAAGCCATATTTCTTAAGAAAAAGCTTCCATAAAACGTTCCTCTTTTTGTTACAGAGAAGATATTTTCCCTGAAAATATATGCGAGGCTACAGAAAAACTGGGTTACGTGAACTTAATGCCTGCATATAGTCTGAACACATATTCTATGTTAAAGCACGACACTTTGGTCTTGACTATTAATGCGGTGAAACATATTGAAGAACGTTTATTATATCAATTGCATCGTGCCGACTCGTTGGCTAAAAATGCGCCATTCAAACTAAGTCAAGTTTAATAAAAGAAGAAAAAAAATTTTCTATAATGAATTTCTGACTTTATTTTATATATCATATCACAGCAGTAAAAAAATGGTTTACATGTACACGTATGTTTGCTTCTGATCTTAATACTAAAGATTTCAATTTTTCTTTTTTTTCTTTTCGGGAAGTAAACCCATAGATTCCTGATACTGACGCACAAGTTGTTCTTGTATATCGGGTAGGCAAGGTGAATATCGAGAATATTCCATGGTGAATTCTCCCTTACCTTGAGTACTTGACCTTAATTCTCCGGCATAACCAAACATATCATTTAAGGGTACTTCAGCGTATACGGTAAACCAACCCTCAGAACCTTCGGTACCGGTCACAAGACCATGACGTTTGCTTAATTGTCCCATGACCGCTCCTTGGAATTCTTCTGGAGCTGTTACTTCAACCAACATAATTGGTTCCAGAAGTTGCCAAGAACCATTTTGAAAAACTTCTTTAATGGCACCATAAGCTGCCATCATAAAAGATAATTCATTCGAGTCTACTGCATGGTGAGCGCCATCTAACAAGCGGAAACGTACACCTGATAATTTATGACCTGAGAGCATACCTTTTTGGGCCATCTCGCGGAATCCTTTCTCCACGCCGGGAATAAATTGTTTGGGTACGTTAGGACCCACTGTTTCATCGCTAAACTCTACGTTAGTGTTTCTATGAGGAGGCAAGGGTTCCATAACACCAATAATCCGTGCAAATTGACCCGAACCGCCAGATTGCTTTTTGTGCAAATAATCAAATTCACATGGTGCAACCAATGTTTCTCTGAAAGCCACCTTGGGTTTCCCCAGTACAACAGGACAATTGTATTCTCTTTCCATGCGCTGAGCATAAATTTCTAAATGTAATTCTCCCATTCCAGATACTAAAGTCTCTTTAACATCATTGTCATAACAGAAATGGAAAGTTGGATCTTCTTTCGTAAACCTGCCAATCGCTTTTGCGAAATTGTCTCGATCTTTGAGATCACTGGGCTTAATAGACATTGAAACAACGGGATCTGGCACGTAAATAGATTCCATAGACAATCCATCACGTGGGTTAGTGGTGAACGTGTCGCCCGAAGCACAATCAACACCGAAAAGTGCAAATATATCACCGGCATAAACTTCGTTGACATCTTCCATATTATTCGAATGCAAGCGCACTAGACGAGCGATGCGAACTTTTTTATCGGTTCGGGCATTAAAAATGTTATCGCCTTTACGTAAAACTCCCTGGTAACATCTTAAGTAGGTGAGTTGGCCAAAGCGGCCGGCTTCTAGTTTAAAGGCCAGTCCTACAAATGGCTCCTTACCATCGCGTGCTGGATTGAGTATGATTTTTTGTGGATCTTTGCCTGACTGCTCAATCAGAGCTATATTCTCAACTTCTCCAGGATTAGGTAAATAGTCGACCACTGCATCCAATAAGGGTTGAACGCCTTTATTTTTTAAGGCAGTGCCAACAAGAACCGGAGTAAATGTCCTCTTAATGCAAGAACGTCTTAAAGCAGCCTTGATGTCATCTTCGTTAGGAGTTTTTTCTTCTAAGAACATTTCTCCTAATTTCTCATCCACATTGGATAAATGTTCAATCAACTCTTGCCGCCTCTCCTTAACTTCCGTACGCATATTTTGAGGAATTTCATCATAACGCAATTGAGCACCAAAATCACCATCAAAATATATTGCTTTGTCACCAACTATATCCACGATACCTTTGCAATCACTTTCCAATCCAATTGGTAACTGTATAAAAGCAGCATTATGGTTCATTTTCGAACGCATTTGCGATAGCACGCGATATGGATTCGAGCCCATACGATCGAGTTTGTTAATAAATGCCAAGCATGGTACATTGTAACGTTTCATTTGACGATTAACAGTTAAAGTTTGGCTTTGAACCCCACCCACGGCGCATAAAACCAAAATTGCTCCATCTAAAACACGCAAAGCACGCTCTACTTCCACTGTAAAATCTACATGGCCTGGGGTGTCAATTATGTTAATATTAACATCTTTCCACAAGGTATAGGTAGCGGCAGACTGTATGGTTATACCACGCTGTCGTTCCAATTCCATAGAATCCATAGTTGCACCCACATTATCTTTGCCCTTTACTTCATGCATACGAGCAATGCGTCCCGTATAAAATAAAATACGTTCCGTTAAAGTCGTTTTTCCGCTATCAATATGAGCGGATATACCAATATTTCGTATTTTTTCGATAGGTTTGTGTTCCGCAAATTTCAAGTGAGTACAATAGCAATTCTGATTGTAAATTAAAGAAATTTCATTACATAATCCCTATAAAGAATTTTGTTATCTTACCTGACTTAGCAACTTTAAAGCTTTTAAATTATTAATTTGTGTTAACAAATTGCTTTTGATTAAACAATTTAATAGAGTCATTTTTAATGTTTTCTCACCGTAAAAGAACACTAATCCGTAGAATAAAAAAGATTATATTCCGACTTCACAAACACGCTAAAGCACATAAACGAGCGGTGGAATACTCCTTTTTTAGTACAACGGTGTATTTTGTCATATTGCCACTACGAAATGCAATGTAGAGTTACCATACTCTCATACAAACCTGTAGTCGATATTTATTGTTAAAGAAACAATTCACACGCACAAATTTATTAACATTTGAAATTATCTGGACACATTTACGTTGAGATAATACCATCTTAATGACAGTTAATAGAATAGGATAGGATAAAATAGAATAGAATAGGTTTCTTTGTTTTTTAAGGAAATAATGCTTAAATTTCACGCTTCCCAAGTTGTTAGTAAGGAAGGATGCACAGTTTGACATGAAAACAGATGGTGAAATAGATTTTATTTTCGAATTAAAGCATCGATTCAAACGGATGTCTCTGTTGGAGTGATATCATAGTGTCGATGATTTGCAAATCCGCGCCATAATTGCTTCGACGTATCAAATGTTTTGTGCTGAAAATTAAATTGAAGGCTTATTATCATCATCGAACCAAAAATTCATAATATCGAAGAGCCAATGAAATGATTAAATGCGCACTTACACATAAACACTCTTTACTTATGCTTGATGTCTGATATACGTATGATGATGATTATATCATGCACTAATAAGGGACTCTACGGATTTCAAAGATTAACATCACTTACAGTGCTGTGGAAAATACAAACTTGGGTGCGGGTGAGTTCATTAAAAAT
This sequence comes from Glossina pallidipes, assembly GCA_000688715.1. Lineage (NCBI taxonomy): Eukaryota > Metazoa > Arthropoda > Insecta > Diptera > Glossinidae > Glossina > Glossina pallidipes. The sequence continues at coordinate 840,899 of KK499876.1, read as the reverse complement.
TAAAAAAAAAAAAAAAAAAAAGACGATAATAACATTAACAATAAAATCTTCTCTAGTAGCAAAGTGAAGGTAATTGAGAATAGCAAAGTAAAGTGGAACGACGTTTATTTATACGAGAAAAAAGAAATTATACAACATTTTATTTTTAATTAAAATAATTGATTTTTATAATTGTTTATTTTTTAAAATATCGTTATGAAAAAATATTTGAATTTTTATTAATGGTTAAGAGTGCTTGCTAAAATAAGTTTTTGATAAATTAATACAAAAAACAAAAAAAAAACAAAAAATGAATAATTCTTAGAAATAAAACATAATACACCATCACAAGTCATTGCTTAACACAGCCTCGAACATAGACAAACTATCACAACAATAATTTAAGCATATTTACATTTAATTTTATACCATGTAATGAGAACACACTATATAACAAGCTGTTTCCATTTTCTATTTTAGGAATTTAATTTTTTTTTCTTTATATTAAAGATATTTTAAGTTAAGCAATTTCTCTTTCTGTTCTGCTTATCATATAATCTACATCGCTGCTGATGGAGCACTGTCGATTACTACTACTAGACATGCAAAAAACATTGAGGCATTTACTCAATTCTTTTAAGGGATTCCGGTTCCTTTTTTTTATGTATTGTTGGATAATTTTGGTATTTATTAGAGTCAGATTCTATATATATAGATTAGTACTATTGACAACACAACATGTAGTTTTTTGGATAGAAGATCATTATATTCATTTTTAAATTTAATACTGTTAATACCGTTACATTCTATTGAACGTATATATTTGGAGGAAAGAGTTAATAGTAAAATTATTATCTACTTTTGAACAAATTGCTTTCATGTTTCAATCAAATCCCCGTTTACTTCGACAAATTCCTTAATCGTTTCAAATGTTTAAGCATATCCCGTTGAGCGATTAATTCATTAACACCCGCTGCTCTCTCTAATCAAAAACTCGATTAATTTTAACATGTCGACCGAACTCATTTGCACTGATTTTCTAACTGCTGTATGTGTGTGTCGACGATTTCTTTATTTAACGCTTACATTTCGAAAAATTCTTTTCAATTTTTATTTCCACTTTTCAATAATTAAAAAAAGTCTCATTTTTTTTAAAAAAGCGCTTAGTGTCCTTGGATTTTTCTAACAATTGCTGGAACGGCGCTTATGTATTAACTTCGATCAACTTCTACTGTTTCGACTGATTCATGCAATGTCAACTACGTACCGACTAATTTCCACTTATATTTCAATTAATTTCTTGGTTGGCATCGAACCGATTCATTCCTTCCTGCATAGTTTTCGACTAATTTCCTAAGCAATCCCTTAAATAATGTGTCAAGGTATCAAGTCTAGAGTTATAAACAATTCCTTCGACGCCTCTTATAAATGTATTGCGATTGCGGATGTGCTTGGTTTCGAAACAAGTTCTTATGCTTGCTTGTTAATTGGAACATATGCTGACTGCGCTTCTTTTTTTTAAAATAAATATTTAATTTCATTTATTCATTGATTTTATTTTTTTCTCTTCAATGTTTCGACCAAATATTATTTTAATCGGTGCATTTAAAACACTATGGCAATACTGTAACATTGTTTTAATACTATCGATAGATAATCTTTCTATTTAGATAGATCACAGCTGATAGTTTTTAACGGAAAACAGAAGGAAGCAGTTGTTTCTAAAAATTGTGTGGATTAATTTAAAACAAAACAGATCACAGTTAATTCAATTGGGTCAATGTTGAATTAAAAGGCTATTTCATCAGTTCCCATAGAGTCGGCGCTTTTGAATTTTCCTATTAAATCAGCATTAACTTTATCAAACTTTTACCAAATGAATGTTTTTTGTTTCTGCTTATTAATCCAATTGTCTAAATATTAAGCTAAAGCCTCTAGTCAAACTTTCGGAAATAACTCTAGAAAGGACATAAGCACATAATTGACTATAATTGGCCATCATTTATAAAGCGCAAATAATAAAAACTCTTGGTCTTATCGTCAACGGATTTAACTCACTTTCCTAAAGAAATCAAAAAAAAAAAAAAAAAAACAAAAAAGAAAACTTAAATATGTACACAGAATTTGTTTGAAAAATGATCACACATTTGTAAAAGTAAGAAATTTGTTTATCTTATTATTATTATTATTTCTATTATTTTTTTGTTAATTGTAGCTAAGTTCTTTGCATTGAATGTTTTTCAAGATGTGATTATTTTATTAACAAAACTATCATCGTTTTTAAAAAAAGGCAACATTACACTGCCCTAGTGGCGTTGTCGATGACTATATTATTTGGACAAATTATTCTTGGATAATCGAAATTTCAGACTCAAGAACACATTTTAATTCATTGTTAGCTAATACGGACCGTAATTTGTAATTATTTTTTAAATAATTAATTTTAATTACTTGTAAATGATTGGCTAACTTATCCAAGCAGTAATACTTTTCTTAAATTTGAGAAGCAGATATTCAGAAGAATTCCAATTAGTTTCTGTAGTTATATGTAAGCTTTGTTTGTAGTTCGCAAATCTTTGTGACTGGATATGAAGGGATATGCTCACGTTAGCTATAAAGCGATTTAACTTTTATCCAATTACTACTAAATGCGACGTGCCTTCACTGAGCAAACTTGCTAACATTTTGAATACTATAACTAATTCTACCTAGAGTTTTATTTAATCATTTTTGTTGTTATTGTAATATTCAAAACACTACAAAAGTAAAAAAGTTATCGTGTTTTCGAGGATATAAAGAGATAAAAATTTCTTATATGGATAGGTTAGATTTAAAATTTTTCTATATTCACCACCAAAGGATACAAATTTGCTAATTTTCTTATTTAATTTCAGTTAAAAAAAAAATTCATAGAAGTTCTATGTTCATTTACTTGATAAGGGTTTGTTTGAATCGATTTTGTCGGGCGTTTCCACGCTTTTTTTATTATTAAAATATAGGCATAAGCATTAGAGAAAGAAAAAATTTTGGCACAATGTAAATGGGGTAAGTTTTTAAAAAGGAAAAGTCAGCCCATAGTAGTTGTTACCGCCTCTGGCGACTTTTTATGCAACATTAATTTTACATGTGCCCTGTGACTATCATCAGTATAATATAGAAGTTAATTACACTGTTGATTTGCTGACTCGCGGAAGAATAAGAAAATGGCAGTTAATGTCGGACGATAGAGGTACGAAAAAGTTGATATAAAAGTGTTTATTTCTAACAATTTTCAAATCTGTTGCAATCATTTCTTAATAATAGTTTCATATAAAATTGTAAATAATTTGGATTGGACATATGAAATCGAGTATAGCAATCATTTAAAAGCATCCAGTATGACTACCGTCACACTTGAGACTACCTTCAAAAAAAGCAAAAGATTTCAAAATCGGCTGACATTAATGTGGCGTGAATCGGCCCATCCACGCGGTTGGTCATTTCTTCGTGCATTTACCTTAGGTGGTGAATGTACAAGATTCACTTCTAGGTGAATATAACTGTCTTACCTATGTTTTTGTTTTTCTTTTAGTAACACTGAACACTTAAAATAATTAACTTCGTTTTTTTAAGCCTAAGAATATTTGACATCAGTTTTCTTATAATTCGGCATGACATTGACATTCGACTTTAGACATGAGTTACATCTTCCGGCGTGGTATCCAACTTACTGCCCATTTGAGTAATTTCATTGGGGACGTCCATTTTCACATGGCTATCTTCATTATTGCTGGGCGATGTTGTGGTTAATTGATCCTCATTGACTGCTGATAAAAGATTACTTTGACTGCATTTGGCATAGGGGTTTATTAGCAATTGATTTGCAAGCATAGTTTCAATATTGTTTAGGATGAAAGCGTGTTATATTCCGACAAAAGCAATGAAAGTATATTTTTTTTCGTTATTTTTATTATTGTTTTTTCTTTTTTTGTAATTTCAAAAATGTCTCAACAACTTGAACTAGTTAAGGAGGAAATGCTAAAAAGAAAGTGGTACAAACTTACTTATTACCGCCATTGATTTGGCGAACTTTAGCGTTAACTGGTATAATAAGTTGTTCGGCAGTTAGGCCATCGTTATGGATTTGTTGCCATATGGTGGTACGTTGAACTTCTTGGGTTATATTAATTGGCACATTTGATGGTGTATTCATCGCGGTGGCTCCATTGGCCAACGGTATATGTATAGTGGTCGGGCCCGTTTCATTGATCGAATTATACTTTTTATCATTATCCATATGCGAATCCTTAAAATTAAACATTTTAATTTTTGGGCAAAACAAATGCATTTAAGATGAAATTTGGTTTGGTTTTTGTGTGCTTTATCATTAGCTTACGTGTGTATACGGGTATAAAATTGTTGTTGTTGCTCTTGTGGTGGTGTATAAAAAAGGTGCTAATTAATTATAGGTAAAGAGGGAAAGAAAGCCTGAATAACTCAAAACCCATACTAAATTTTAATAAAAAAAAAACACAAAAAAACTTGGACGGGAAAACAAAAAAAAAATTAATAAAAACTCGTAATATTAGGTGGTCTAAAAAGTTTTGAGCTTTTAGAACAACCTTTTTCATTATTCGTTTATTTCATAGTTGCGTGTTATATTATTAAGCTCAATATTTTTTAGACAATCTATTATTTAGAATTATAAGTTAACAAACGTTAGTACAATGTATGTGTGTAGATAATGTTTATTAATTCTTTTTTAAATTTATTCGTTAACAATTTATTAAATTAGGTTATAAAGCGATAAATACTTTTAGATCCAATGTAAAATTTAAACAAAAAAAAAAAAGGAAAAAATTACGTTCTTTTTATAAAATTAGAAAATAAGTGTTTCCTCCTCATGTCTTTTAAGTGTACATTTTTTCTAGTTTAAAACGTTAATAATTCATATAGATATTAAAATTTTTCTAAATGTTAATGTTTTTATGTGTTTTTTAGCTTCAGCGTAATTAGTTTTGTTTTTTTTTTTTCGCTAATATATCATTAAAAATATTAAATAATACGTATTTGTTTTAGGTACATTATTATATTGACTTTTGTCATTCAATTGATTAATTGCTGGTCTTTATCCACCAAAGTTGAAAATTTTATTTTAATCTGAAATTTCTATGCCAAAGGAAGCGAACAAAACGACAATAATCATATTCTCGATAACTATCATTAGAACAAAACTTCCATTAGCTTTGCATCGTAACCATTTAATACTTTAGCTGATCAAATTTGTGTTCGATGCCTTCTGTGCGTCGTGAGTTATTTATTAACGAAAGGATAAGAAAATTTCTGTTTTTCTTTCAGTTTTCTTTTTTTCTCGCTTAAGCTGAACTAGAGGCATTATCATGTGAAGGACGTGGCTAGTTCCACATCTTGCAGAGTACCCGAAAGAGGCAAACCAATAAACGTCATGGGTAAACACTTTAAGGATCTAATGTTGATCAGAAATATGTAAAAAGACAGTTGGAGAGAGAGAGAGAGAGAAAGAGAAAAAGAGAGAGAAAGAGAGGAGTTTCTCTTAGATGTTTCTTAAGTTTTAACCTTTCCTCATATGCTATGGCTGCCAGTTTTTTCCGTATCATTACAATTGTCGCGCAGGATAATCAAAAGTCTTATGATAAATTTCCCACATAGTTGATAAAGTCTATGTCCCCGAACAGCTCGAGGTGATTACCTAATTTTCAATAACGTGCCGATTACAGTTCGTATTTATGCCATCCGCGCCGTCAGCGGAGCAAATTGCCTGAATTGTGTGACCGGTAGTTTTAAGGAGATCTCATCACATGCTTTACACTAAGCGAAAAAACTATTGAGAAAGAAGTTTGTAGAATAAAACCGGGTTTGTTAAATAAAACCTTGCACTAATCAAGACTTTCCACACGTTGTGGGATCTCTTCACTATGAAGTATTTCCAGGTGTTGTACATCGTATGCAAGAATTGTCGTACGCTCGTCTTTGAGGTATGGATAAAAAAATATAATTTTCAGATAGGGCAGAAGTGGGCAGAAAAATAGGTGCCGAATATATTTTTTAGTTCTATGGGGTCAATCATATCAACCAAGACGAAAGACGACTTGCTCATTGGCTTTGAAATTAGGGAAAAGTGTAAAAATTTATTGCTTTAAAGCATCCGAAAAAATATCGAGGGGCGCGGAGCAAGTAAAGAGATTACGCCTACTTTTGATAAACGCATTACAAAAAAATATCTAAGCTTGTGTCCATCTGCGTACCTATAAATGTATACATATTTATGTAGATAGATATTTCGCCACTTTTTCAAATTGTAGGATTATATGGAAATGAATTTTAAAAATTCTTTGTAAAACTTTGACGATCAACAGATATCGAAATCAAAATTTTCATCATTGATTTTCTCGAATACCTTAAGGGACTGAAATTTAGGACGCATTAAAAATATTTATGTTAACGGACAAGTCATAGAGGAATAATGATTTTCTAATTTTCCCAGTTTGGAATAAATTTTGATTTACTTTATTTTTGCCAAGTCTTCAATAAATTTAGGTATAAATTAATTTCGGTTTGTATGAGATGCGGAAGATCGACGCAAATATAAATGGAATATGACGAGAAAAACTAACAGCAAACCAAGTATGAATCGTCTAGTGTGCCAGAGCTTCTTCTTCTTGGTACTTATTTAAATGCATCGGAGAACGTTGGCAAATTTTGTAACTAAGCTACTCTTGAAAGCATATGGCGTACTGAGGAATAATGTAAAAGCTCTACAATGCACATTTTTTAAAAAATCTTCGGCGGATCCTGTCCATGTTTTCCAAGTTTGCCAGTGAGCATATGAAGTTAACATTTCTGTCTCAATTCTTGTGACTGTAGATTCTATCAAGAGCCGGATATTCGAAATAGGCAGTTAGGTCAAGAGCTAATGTATTCTCTGAAACCGCTGATCGATTTTGAAGAGGATATATACATACATACGTTAGAGAAATGAATAATTCTAACTAAGTATATATGAAAATAAGTTCGGTTAAAATATAACTTCGTGAAGAGCAAGAGATTGTTAGATATAAATATAAAAAACCTAACGGCAGACTTTGGCCTATTTTTAGTAATAATTTGGCATAACTTTATAATAAATGGATCTGTCGCTTAAGAGCTGAGAATCAGCTCAAAAAAATGTGCACTATGCTATAAATGTATAAAGTTAATGTTTTTTTCGTCTCTAGTGTGTTCTTTTGAAAGGGAGGAATATATCAGAAAAATAAGAAACATAAATAGATTCTTTGAAAAAATCGAGGAATAATATCCAGCAGGTGCTATGGGAGGGACGATATGAATGAAAGGTGCAAGAATTTCATATTCCGAATTTTCTCGTAAAGCCATATGAGAGGCAATTTGAGAGCAACGCTGGAAGTGTGGAAAACAACGGGCAATTGCTGATGAAGAGATGGTAGTATTCAAGGCCACTAAACCAATTATAAGCCTTTATATGATAAAATTGTCCCAGCTTCGATATTTTCTGATGAAAATTGGTCCGTAAAAATAATTTTTTAATAAAACCTAAGTATGGATCAAGTAGGTCAACTTTTTGGACATCATTGCATATAAGAAATATCGTGAAATGGTAATCTCTTCTATGTCAAAAAAGTCTATATATACTTTATGATGAAGTGCAGTAAGGTGGACAACAATTAACCGTAGGGTCTATCTTTTAAACTTAACTTTATGTAGGGAATATATGTGGAATTTAAAACATGTTACTTGCCATTTTGAGTATCCTCTAATAGGAGGGCTTTCATAAAAACAATGTACAATTTTTGGTATTTTATCACGAAACAAACAAAAGGATGACCTTGCTCCGCTATAGTGTTCTTACTTGTTTAGAAAAGAAAACGATTGTGCTTTTACGACGTACAAGTTGATATTATCCTTAGTGGAAGCACAGATGTTCCGTTCGATAGTTTTTAATAGATAAAAACTTTTAATGAAAATTATTTTATAAATATTTTAAAATTAAAAAAAAAAAAATTTTTTTTTTTTGTTTCTTTAAAAAAAAAGTTTTAACAATTAAAAAAAAAAAATGAACGAAAAAACAATTATAGCTTTTAGTATTTACATAGGGTGAGTAAAGGGCGGGCGGGAGTGTTCGATTACATTAAAGTGCATGCTTTACAGTGGTGCAGAGAATTAAAACTAGTATTAGAAATTAATAAAATAAAATTAATTACAAAAAAAAAAAAAGAAGCAAATACTGTTTACCTTTTGAATAAGTTTTTGAAAAGGATGCATTTCGCTAAAGTGAAATAATAACAAGTGTTTACTATTGTGCTTAACACTAATAAGATAAAAGGGATAATTAATTAAAATTGTAAAAAGAGTTAATTAAAATTATTAAGATTAGATATCCAGAGACCGTTAAGTGCATGTGCAGGTGCAAGTGCAAGTGCAAGTAATTTGACGTGTACTTGAGGGGGCGGGGGAGAGGTGCTGTGGGCATGCAAAAAACGAAAGTCTTCTCATGTCTTAATTTTGATTATTTGATTATTTTGCTCATCGCATTTTATATCTATTTACGCAATAGACTACTCTGAGCTTCCAACTCTTTTTCATTGGCCTGTTTAAAGTTACAACTCATATTCATATGAAGTTTACTATTATTTTTAGAGGATTTCTCGTTTTTGGTGTGGACGTTGTTGCTAGCAAATCTACTACCATCACCACTACCATTATTAAAAAAAGCCAAAAATTTGCCAAATAATCCCACCTCAGCATCCAATTGATGCAAATCATCGGCCGCAGCTCGTTTCGTTATTTCAGGCATAATATCATCTAAGATTTTCAATTCGCGTCGCGTGAAGACTAAATCTAAAGCTTTACGTATACCAATCATTACAACCAGCATCAAAGGGAATAGAATGGAAGTAGACGAAAACGATTTAATTAACCACAAGACGGCCAAACATGCCAACTGTATTAGGGTAAACAGATGTACTCGTTTAATGGGTACCTGAAAAGCAAGAGTATTTACTATTACCCGGTAATATATATATGCACGGTGTACTCACTTGACGAAGGAACATGTAATCTGGTTGATATTTAGCCGGCATAAACATAATCAAAATGCGATCAAAGAATTGGAGACCTTTAAGAGACGCTACGCCCATGTACAAGAAGACACCGAACAATACGGGCATGGGGATATGGGACAAAACAGGTGTCAGAAATACCGATATGCCAATCGTTAGGAAAATCAGTACATGAGTAACACGTTGCTCGCGCACACCTAAAAATCGAGGCTTCTCACCAGGAGCCGAACATTCCGATTCCAATTTCAAAGAATTGACATGATTAATACTTAGAACGGTGGCCGCAACAAACCTTAAATGGAAACAAAATAAATATTAATTCACTCTATGATGATATAGTTTCTCTTACCATGGCAATCCCAAGACGCTACAAATCTGTATTAAGGCCGACAAAATAAATAAATCCAAATGATAGCCACAACCCTTCTTCAATTTATTCTCTTTTCGATTCACAATTACTGCCGTAATCTGCTGATCCATGAATATTAGAATTGTGCCAAGCATGGCCGGCACAACGGCTGCTATACAACTCCAGAAGGGATTGTTTTCAGTAAAAGGCGGTATAAACCAATTGCGCTCCGGCGAAGTTGGTTTTATATCATGAGGTACTTCTAATTTAGGTGTATCCACTTGCATTAGATAATCAAGCATTGACATGCTAACTATGGCTATAATAACTGAAAAATCACTTATGTACTGCCGCACAACGGTGGGAAAGAATAAGGCGTTTTTGAAATCTTTCAATATTGTAGAAATGATGAAAGTGCCCAGGAATAATAAGACGGACATTAGGAAAACATTCGACGTGTCCGGCTTATCACAATCCAAGCCAATTAGTGTGCCATTATTAGTCTTGGGGAAATTCAAATGATTAGCGAAAAAGTCATTTCGATAGATGCGATTAACTTACCAAGCATTCTCCCTTTTCGTATCTAACGTAATCCAAAATGGTGGCATTATTGCCTAAGGGTGGTGTGCAAACGCAATCATACACCGGATGATTCACTGGATATTTGTGACCAATTTTTAAAACGTTTTCAATCGCCTGTAAAGTTCATGAAAAATTATAATTTCTCTATAAATGGGTCTGATGTCTTAGGGAAGGTCGGTAGCTAGTAAAGAATTTATTTAACATAGACACTATCCGCCTATTGTCCTCTGAAAGTTGATCCGATAAAGTTATTTTTTCTTTTTATGCTTTACATCACTTGATGTACGGAGGTATGTTAAGTTTGAATGTTTCTATACAAACTACATCCACAAGGACGTGAGATAGATTCATCCAATAGATTGCATCGATCAATTCGGAATTACTTTCTGAATCGTTTTAAACTTGTCCATCCGTCTGTCCGTCTTGTTTTCTATGTTGTTTTTTTAATTTTTGCAATGTTTTGAGGAACGTGTTTGTGCCCCATGCTGACGAACGCTCTTCAAAAATAGTTCGGATCGGGTTTACTTTTTCAGCCGCTGCCCATATAGCGGTTTTTTTCGAAAAGTCGTCATATGAATAAATGTAGGGTATATTGGGTATTTAATGGTCAGTCTTGGCCTTCTATAGGCCGGTCTTGACCTTCGATAATGTTTTTGTTGGCATATATTTTCAGTGTAGGTATCGCTTTCACTAATCACGTTGTAGTCAAATTTTTCCTGCTAAAAACACTTGAAACTATGTAGAACATCAAAATCGCTAATCGCTGATTTCAGAATCGATAGCTTCCCTTGCACATTGATACAATTATATCACTTTCTTCGTCACAATCTTCATCGTCTATCCCTCCACTAATTTGTTTAGAATATTGTTAGGAAATTCATCGCCTCCAACCACTCTGGAAGGATGTTTAAATTAGATTAAACTGTTGTTGAAATTCTACAGGGAAAACTCATATGTTGTCATGTTATATAGAAAGTATGAACTGAGGGTTCATTGAGTGTCGTAGTCAACTGCGTCAATACAATCAAGCGCAGCTCGAGTTACTGCAGTACGTTAAGTGGTGGGTTGAGCTCGAACGGCATAATTTGAAGTTGTTCGAGTTGTATTAGTGCCTTGAGCGGCGACACGGGCTGCGTATATGCAATGATTGGCTGCTGAGGTTTGCTGGCGCACATTAAGGGACGGATAGAATCGGTTGAGAAAATTGATCGCCACTTGAGTTACATCAGTATACAGAGTTGCAACTCGAGATGCATCAGTGGAATGAGCAATGACTAGAGTTTTACAATTGGGTTGATTGATTGACGTACATTCATTCACAAATTCCGTGAAAGCAAACTCATATATATGTTTTAAAAAGAGTATTAAAATTGCTTCAATCAAATAAAAATTTTCTTTTCTTTCAATTTTCTTTCATTTGCAGGTCACTCAAGATAATGGAGGAATAGTGACTTAATTTTATCAACGGCGGGGAAATTAATAACAAAATGTGCCATTGTGGAGAAAAAACTCACTACAACGTATCCCTACGTAATGTATGCATCTTCGCTCTTGTAGTCTAGAGTGGAAGCGTACTAACCACGTACGGTGATCAGAGTTCATTTGATATTTCGAAAAAAATCGGAGTGTGTGCATATATCACCAAAATCTTGAAGGGCGTTTGCCTGTTATGCTATACCTTGTACAGTATCTTTCTTAGGCACTATACTGGCTGAACCAATAAAAGCCTTTAAATTTTTGATTATAAACCAGCGTTTTCTACCAAGCTTTTTGGCTGATTTATGGGACACTTTCTATATTCTGGCCAATACGATAAATTTATATGGATTGAACTAAGAGATTTGTATGTCATTGCACTTTTTTGTTGATTGAGTTAATTCAACAACAATATCTATAGTGGACTTAGCCCCGTGAAAGCATTTTCTGACTTTCTATTCAAAATTGATTTCTATCCAAATACATATCGAACTTGGAAGACGGCCGTTCGTCGTTGTCAACAGAAAATCTATTGAAAGGCTAAAATTCTTACCTTATAAATGAAAATGAATGCGATTAAGGTGGCGAAGTTCTCTTCAGTGAAACGTGTTATATAGCAGACCAGAGCACTAGCATCTACGGCGCATAAGATCAGTAATATCACAGCTATCCAAGTGCCAATCCAGAAGCGGAATGTCATATAATCCCAGCCTTGTTTCTGACAGAAATCATATACAATCGTCTCAAATACCAATACCGGTCCGGTTGAACCTAAGATTGTTAAAGGTTGACCCGAAAATAAGCCATAAACTAGGCCACAAACGAAGCCGGAAACTAATGACTCCATAGCAGCCATATTGCGACCGGTAGCTTGCGATAAAAGTCCACCGAAAGTGATAATGGGAGACAGGCAAGCAAAATACAGAAAAATCCAAGAGGCCACACATTGCATGGAGAGAGCATCACGAAAGTCGGACCAGTACCACGGTATTTTACGTTTAAAATCATTATAAAGGCCGCCGAAAGGACGACCTGACCTAGACAAACCAGCTTCTTCACGTAAACGTTGCTCTTCCTCTTCTTCATCGATTTCTTCTTTATGCGCTTCTGGCGGGCGTTTTCGTATTTCTTGTGACGGTACGGCAGCCGGTGGTTCAATACGTATGGTGGGATCCCATTCGCCAGGAGGTAATACTGTAACGGCATCCAAAAATTCATCAATGCCGGCTAACAGATGACCACGTTTACGGGCACGATAGGCTACTTCATGGAAGATTTCATCGGACATTAGTGTCGCCATGGCGCGACCAATTTCATGGAAATTACTTTGACTACCGGGTGGACCCAATAAAATAAAAATAAATCTATTTGCAAAGGGAGAGAAGAAGAATAATCAGAAAAATAGCAAAAGAAGTAAAAAAAAATTTTTTTTTGAAACATTTCTCTGCTCATTTACCTGGTAGGTACTGGCACCTCTGTTAGGTCACCCATTAGGGATGCCTCTTTTAGGCGTATAAAAGCGGCTAATGGTTTCTCCAAAAAATCCACTTCACCTACTAATATGTTACTGGCTTCGGCACCGGGTGGTATTTTGCGCATAAAATGCATATTTCCACGATGATCGCTGATGTCGTTACCGCTACTGTTGCCCCCATGCATTGATAGATTGCTGGGACTTTTAGTCAAGTCCTCTGTTAGGACGGGTAAATTATTGTTTTTATTTCTTTTCTTTAATTTCTCTTTTCCAACAACAATTAGCAAACAAAGAGAAGTAGCAGTACAAAGTCATTATCAAGCCACAAGCGTTAACGAACAAAAATATTTTAAAGCAAAATAATAGCAGGGGATGAGGCAGAACCACACGAGAAATACACGTAAGTTAACATAAAAAGAAAAAAAAATTTCAAAAAAATAAATTTTATATATAGCAATACAAAAATTAATCTATAAACGCATCAGTAGGTCAGTCTGTCGCTTTCTCTTTACGGCGAATCACGGATGTCAGAGATTATTTGGAAGCCGGAAGTCTGTCAATTATCTGTGGTAAACTTGCAAGTCGACAATGGAGACCATCTTGATTTGATGGCTATATAGATTGCTTGCGTGACTTTCGGCGTGTTCCTAGACTGATCCCAGACGGATGTTGTAAATTAATCAAAATTTTGAGTTTTTATACTCTACACCACTTGTGGTTCAAGGATGTTTTAAGTTTGTGTGAGAGGACTTGAGTTAGATCCATATCTTACGATACCCATCGATCCAGCAAATGATTTTGAGGCTTGTCTGTCCATCTGTCCGCCGGCCTGTCTTGTTTTCTTGCTTTGATGAGCTGAACAACTTGTTTTAGTCCACAGACGAGCGCTTTTGCAGATGGTTCGGATACTTCCCATGTAACGCCTTATTTTGAAGGCTCTTTTCATGAATAACTATAAGTCAGTGTAGGGTATTTAATGATGGGCAGTAGTTCACTGTAGCATTTTCATTTGCAGTTTTTTTTTTGTCAACTTTTGCATGTTTGTCAACTGAAGAAATGTGTTAGATAGGCAGGCTGTCGCTCAGGTTAAATCAACCTAAGCTTACTGCTCACTGTAGCATACTTTTGAATGCTAAATTCAAAATGACAAACTTAGCATAGTTTCAGTGATGAGTCTACTAAAGTCTACTAAAAAGTAGTATGAAGAGAAAAGCGGTGAGAAGAAGATGAAAGGAAAAAAGATAAATGTATTATATGAAAGGCTTTTATGAAAGAAAGGATTGAAGCATAATGTCAAAGAAGGAAATTTTAGAATTCCGTACCATTACCGATTAGTTATATAATTTGTAGGATATATCTTATCACCTTTTTGTATCGTATTGTTCTTCGAATTTTCTTATTAGTTCACGTAAAGGCACATGCATTTATGAATAATGGAATTGAAAAACTATTTCAACAACAACTGTCTCCACTAACAAATTGCAAAATGTTTTGCAAATATGAACAAACAAGAAGAGAAAAAAAAAAAAACTTTTTTGCTGCCACATTCTCTATACAAATTAAAAGAATGTTTGAATTCTGTTTGTTTACCATCTGGTACAGCAATTGTTTTGGTTATTTTGGTGCCTGGCACAGTTAAAAAGCGTCCATCATGGCTGCCATCGGCATCAGATTTATTTCCATTGGTGTTGGCAGTCAAGGATAACGGTGAGTTTGTTGTCGTTAAGCCCGGTGATGTTGCATTACTTTGTTCATCCACTGGAATGGTTAGGCTTTGGTTTTTATTCTATGCATTGTTGTTTAGTTACTTTGCACGCGCATTTATATATATATATATATATATATATATATGTATTTAATAAGTTTGTTTTGAAAACTTGAAATATTTAGCTTTTTCAGTAATTGGATTTATTTGAAAGTTTTCTAACCGTTCTTTTTTTTTTTTTTTTTATGGTTATAATTTTAATAGCCACATGCATTGTTAAAATTCATTCCATTTTGTTGTGCAAAAGTTATAAGAAGAAATCGCTTAACTATATGAGTTTTTTTCATGACTATTGCGTTCACATTGAAACTTGTTCAATACTAATGGAGTTCTCACTACGTTTCCCTAATTTGCCTAAAGCAGTGAATGCTTTAATTATTTGCATAACATTTTATCGATGAATCGTTTTGATTATCTCTATATAATGTGTGTAAGAAGTGTTTAGCTTTTTATTCAAAATAAAAAAAAGGTTTGTACAATCGGAACACTATCTATGAACTAAAGGTGAAAGAAGCTGATCAAATTTCAAATATAGTGAAGTTAACGTTTGACATTGCGGATTTTTGTAACAGGTAGTATGCCACATATATACACAAACAATATCCTACTTTCCAAATATGGTCTGAAATGATTTGTTGTTGAGTTGAATCAGGCCTTGCCACATGCATCCGATGTTTTCAAACAAGGATTGTACTCTACTCGACTTTACAGACGCACCTCCATCTGGCCGTCCACTCCAGTTCGATGAGTGGAACTTTTGTACAAAAGTTCTCATCTGGCCAAGAAAATAGAATGCTCCCGCATTGCTATAGAGAAGCAAGTGGAACGACTCGACATGGTTACTCAGGAGAAAGACTAAGCAGCAGTCTAGAGCTTTTTTGTTACACGCTCTCCCCCATATCGCCAACATGACCATGGATGGCTGCAAAGTGTTGTCGTTCCTGCCTTACCCTCCTGATTTAGCGCCAACGAATTTCCATCTTTTTAGATCTCTTTCAAATACTGCGCACGGAGTCTTAATTCTGCATCAGAATTGAGAGCTTGTTTGAATGAAAAAACCGGGTGATTTCTACTAACAAGGTACTGAAGAAAATCAAATGTTGAACGTTGAGAAGTGGTTGAAGACAAGAAGGGGGAACACATTATTGATTAATGGGTTGTTAATTTTCATTGAAAAATACTCTTTTAAAAAATTTAAAAAAAGGGCAGTAACTTATTTGCCAACCTAATATATATATATTTTTTTTAATTCACTCGGAAAATGTTATTTTTGTTTGTAAAGGAGGGTTTATGGGATTATATAAATCTTGCAAACGCCTAGATTTTGTTCGCTTTTATAAAAATATATATGAGATATATATTTAACATCTTAAGATCATCATCGCAGTTTGTTAGAATAGAATGGAAGAAAATAGTTATAAAAATGTTGTAAAAAACGAGTGAATTGAAAGGAAGAAACACTTACACAGTGAACAAGTGAGAGAAAAACATTTAAAAAGGAATTATTTAATGTTTAAAAAAATTAGATTCGCTTTATGCCGAACCTCGTGCACCCACCACAGCAAGCAAGTACGTGAAATGGTTGTATTCGTTATTAACTGTAAACGCGTTTTCTCTTTTGTTTTTTGTGCTAAATTTTTAGATCGGAAATTTCGAAAGAACCGTGCCTTGCAATGCTGGACAATGCATGGATAGACAGACAGACAGACAGACTCAGAGTTCTGAGCTTTCTCATGCACCAAATGCTTACTGCTGATTGTAACAAAATTACCAAATTGCGATGCTACGGTGGTGGGTTTGGAAAAAAGATTTCAAAAGTTTTATAAAATATTGAAAATTAATCATTCAAAGAAACAAAGGAAATCGATAGAACGAACAAACGATTTGAAAACGATTGATTTCCAGTACTTGAGCGTTTCGGAGAAAGATAAGTGGAGAAAAAAATTCGTTGAAATCTTAGTGAGTAAAGAAGTACTTAAAAAACGAATAACAACTCTTTGGAGAGATTAGAAAAAAATGAAAAAAAAAACATTTTTTTTTGCTTTAAATGAGACCTTTAAGTTTTGCTGCTGAAGCGCCGGGAGAACTACAACTAGCATGACTGGTATGAGAAGTCGGTGAAGCGCCCGCATGGAACCAAGTGGTTACACCAATTGCACCCAGATGAATGGTGGTAGCAATATGACCGAAATCGGCTAAATTGAATATGAATAAATATATTTATGTATATACGTATATATATGGAGAGAAATATATATATATATGCGATTAATACAACAACAGCAATAACTAGATTTAATTATTTAAAATTCATTCAAGTAATAAAACACTAAAATAATGTCAGCAAAGCCTATGTAATGAATGAATAATGGAAAAATGATTGAAATTTTGTTGAATCAAGAGTGTTATGGTATTAGTTGAACTGATAGGAGAGCTTAAAATTGTATTGATTTTCAATATAATTTCATATATAATCAATTTGTTCGTTTGTAAATTTGCAGAAGATTATCATCTATCTACCTGTAGGCACGCTAAGGTAACAGCGATGTTGATCTCTGTTAGAAGCATAGAATTGTGTTGGTGTCAATGTGTGCAAGTGCGAGTTGCTGCCGCCATCTAATCCTGTTGAGGACACATTGACATGCATTGATTGCGTGGAAGCATATTTGCTCGCATAACCACCATAAAGGTCTGTATTGTGTAAAAATATATGTGTGTGCAAGTGTTTGTTGGTGTTTAAATGTGAAGAAGATTAATGCGTTTCTTTACTTTACTTTACTTTTCATTTTTCTCTCGTGCATGCACAAGTAAATCATTAAATCATTTAATAAGGAAACGAAAAGATTGCATAACATGAGCGAGTGTGCAAATAGTTCCATAGTTCATCGAATTTATGTTGGAAGTAGGTTCGGTGATTAGATGAGTTATTCCGATTTCATAAATTCGACGAGCTACAGAATTTAGAAAACTTCCCGACCGCTGTTATGTCTGCCCTCAAGCTTTTCGGTCATAATTGCTTTAGCTATCACTGTCTCATCTAAAAATCTCTTGCTATCGTGACATGTTAATGATAATGATGTTAAAAGAAAGACTTGTGTTACTAACTGAAAAATATTTGCAAATTCATTGAATGATTTTTGTTAAATTTTATGAATTTTTTTTTTTTCCAAACTTTACTTTTAATAGATATTATTATCATTATCACCTACAACATTCACATAAACGTACCATATATATATGTATGTAGTATGTTAATTAATAAAAACATATTAACTCACTTTTCGATGAAGAATGATTTCGTCCTATATCGGTTAGCGAGCGTATTATTGGCAATTTGTGTCGTCTGTTGTATTCGTGCTGATGACGATGACGTCGTAATAAAGCATCCTTGACTTTGTCGCGTGACTGCGATGGCAATACGCCAGCGTTTAACATATTCTCACATACTAAATCAGCAATTAATTCTAAATTGTTAGCCTCCATATCCAATATAACAGTGCCGTTTAACAATAAACTGCGCAGCTCGAATAGTGAATGCAGTGATAGAGTAGCCACATGTGGTTTAGACCAACGATTACCACCCTCTTCGACATCCTCTTCAAATTTAATCCATCTGGCGGTTTCTTTCCACTCAATTTCATCGCCTTCTTTAACCAAAGTTAAATATTCGGAAAAGAGAGGATGCGAGGTGGTGCCATCATCGCCTTCTTCACCCAAAATGAATTGTACACGCTGAGCAGGTGGCGTAACTGTGTTAGAGAGAAGGAATAAATGTATGCATGTGTATATATATATATATATATAAATATATTTTCATTTTAAATCTATTTTCAAACGAAATTGTTTTGCAATTGTTTTCAGTAAATAAAAAAATTATTTATTATTATTATTAACTTATCCTTCTACCGCTGGTGGTGTTTAGTATAAAAATAATTTCATAATAATAAAGAGTCGCGACTAGGAACTAAATGTGGTCGTGGGTTCGAATCTCAATTGCGATAGAGGTTTCAATAAAGCCGATAAGCTTTAGATGCTAGTGCTTTAAGAAGAATTTACTTTTAGAATTCATTTCTCTGGCTAGAAAATTAATAATAATAATAAATAAAAAACTATTTAAGATGAGTTTTTTTTTTTTTGACTCTATGCAACAGGAATATTAGAACTGGCTTGAGGAAAATTTTGGAAGCAAGTGAAATGAAAAGAACACATACGCGCATAGCTTTTCGCCAACTGCTTATATTCTCAGCACTGTAAACTTTTACTTTCTTGTACCAATTATTAGATCTGTAGTTCGCCCATTGCGGATTTACTCATATCTCAATATTTTTTTTTTTTTTCAAAAGTGAAGGATAAATCAAGGGATTTGCTCTATACCTGTAATACCCTGATGAACAGAAAGATTTGGGAAAAGAGAGAATGAGATAGGTAGTGGATGCAGCCTGCAATGTTCGATATGCGTATAGAAATTCAGGGCCCACTACAGCTACGACTAAGTAGGGTTACCAAACTTACGTACGGAGATTTGTACACCCACTTGGTATTCGTTAGGCGTTTTGCTGTATATGGAAAGGCCAAAATATATTGATCAATAAACTATGAATGGACTGATAGGAATTTTTTTAAAATTGGGAATTCCCTTCGATTCTTTGTTCAATTTTCGAAGGAATTACTACACATTATGCGGACCTGTTTTTGTGCGTTGAATAGGGACCGCATAACCGGCACAAAAAAGATTATTTTCTAAAGCGAACTACAATAAATAATATTATGATGGACATGCGGCCCACCCTTAAATACTCTGCAGTACTTCGCTTAATACAGTTAGTCATACGACCTTTCGAAATAAGTCATTATAGGGGAAATGTTCGAGAAAGTGCGTCAAAATGCATGGGTGTGAGTGAAAAATTTGCAATTTTTACAATTTCTCGATAAAAATCATTTAAAATTAGTATTTTGGCAAAAATATATATATATCTATATATATATATACGTGTGTATGTACATGCAAGTTGGAACAAAGGACCGTCTTTTTGAAGCATTCTCCATTTAACCGTCCGTCTGAAAAATACTTCTTTAGATGACAAAAAGGTCAAATTTTTTCAAAAATTGTTCCATAAGAGGTAGTTTGACATGGCATCAAATTTGGATTACATGGGTAAATAGTGTGGAACCCGCAAACAATAAGGATTTTCTCAGGCTTCTGGCGACCTTTCAGATCGTCATGACATCTTTGGAAGAAACTTACTTTTACTAAAATCATTTCAGGTTTTGGGACTTTCCGAGGGAAACTCTGCCTTTATACGGAAAAAAGGTGGAAGTTTTTGTATCACGTAAATAAATGAAAAATTCCTTTACACGAAAAGGCATAAGGTATTTAATAGTCGGTCTTGCTCTATTATATCGAACGGCCGAGTAGGCTAAGATTCTCGATTCACGACTTAATGGTCGTGGACTCAAAACTCTCAAGTGCCGTAGAGTTTTCAATAAAGCCGATAACCTCAGGTATGCTAGTGCTTTAAGACTTTAGTCTTTGAGTTTATTATTTCTCTGGCCAAACTAATTATAATGATAATAATAATAATAAAAATAAAAATAATTCTTTTTCTTAAGCGAGTTGAATCGAAAAAATGAAATTAATTTGATAATTAGCTTATATGATAGTTTTTTTCTAGCATTGTATGCTAGAAATGTTTAAAATTTAAGAAATTTGTTTTTACCGTAAAAAAAAAAAAAATGTAAATTATCATGAATTCGTGGAAATAAATAAACGTAAGCGTAAACGTAAATTGTAGGCGTCTCAGTTGGGTAAACACGATCAGTTTTACAACAATTTTAGCATTGACTTTGAAATATGCCCATGAGGGTATTTTCAATAAATGCTTGCAATAGAATGAAGCTACTGCTGACATATGATATATTAGGTTGCCTGAAGTGTTTCAAGCGTTTTCCTTTCTTACAAGAACAAACATACATATATGTAAAGGCGTCCCACGCTTAACACAATACCATGGTTTCGATTCAACATTTGCTTTATTTCAAAGTATATTGTAACCCGGTCGCAATAAATCACGAATAAATTTTCGATACAAAACGGTAGACATCTTTTCGATTTGTATATCGCATGAGATTTTATCTTGAATGAAGAAATAAAAAAGTTTCGCACAATTTGGCACGAGTTAACCTTGCTAAGCGGAGAACGCCTGTAATCTAAAAGTCACTTAGAAAATGTGGTCTGGAGCTGGTTTATTCATAAACATATTTTGTACGCTCAGAGCGAAGATATTGTGGCAAGGACTCAAAGCCACGCTACACATTTTCAGAATATTAGGTATTCCGTATGATTAGATACAAATGGTATTATTCAGCGTGGGTTATTGCCGTCAATAGCACAGCATGCTTGGGCTACCGCCTCGGATAGTTAAAAAGACAGTGGGGCACGGTCTGTTATCGAATACCCTTCACCAACCTACAATTATTCATATAAGGACTTTTTAAAGTAAGGCGTTATATCGATCGAAAAAATCGTCTGACCCGAACTATTTGCAATAACGTTCGTCCTTGGACTAAAACATATCGGTATACCAAATTTCATCGAATTGCGACATGTTGGTTGAAAAAATGAAAATAAGACAGACAGGCGGACAGACGGACGGAAAAGCTTTAGAATCATTTTCTGAATCGATCGGTATAACAAAAGGCGGATTTATCTTAATTTCTTCCGCATTCGCAAAAATTAATACGCGATTGTGCCACAAGTGGGGCAGGGTATGACAAGTAAGAAATTTATCTTCTTCTTCGGTTGAAACTCTTACCTATCGCCTTTTAAAAAAAAAAAAATGTAGCTTCGATAAGCAGGCGTGGCCTTTTCCATTTTTTTAGAGTTGTATCGTTATATCTGCAATTATTTGTAGGCTACGAGCACGAAATCTAAATTTTTTGCTCTTAAAAGCAGCAGTCTCACTAGTTTATCTTGTACTGTGATTGTGATCCTTCACCGATTTGGCTCATTTTCAATACCAACAAATTGCAATGCTTTTGCCAAATTTGAAGACAATATTTGAATTTTTGCGACCGAATAAACGTTTACCACAGACAAGCAAGCATGTAGGTATGCACAGCGCGAGACGGACGGCCAGACATGAGTAGATCTATTAACGAAATGAATATATCCCGAATTTTCGGTGACAGATATAAAAATTATATCAGATTGCATTATAAAAAGCAGTCGGACAATTTTTGATAAGAGATGCGTAAACAGTCAAAAAAATTATGGAAAGATGAACTACTTAAGAAAAGCCCGAGGAAATCATGAGAGACAACTTTTCAATTCCATAGAAATTTTATATTTAAAGTTTATTTAAATTCCAATTTCGAAGAGTTGATGGAAAGCATTTGAGAAAATGGTTGTTGTTTTATGATATATTCATTTTGTCAAAACATTTGCAACAGCCAGAAGGAAACCTCAGAGACTTCACGGAGTATATATATTCTTGATTAGCATCAAGAACTGAATCGATTAAAGCATGTCCGTCTATGCATCTGTATAATATTTGCTGTAAGCACCTTAATGGCTGCACAAATGAAGAACTTTGCGAAAAAAGGCTTGAAAAAAGGGCGTGGGTATAAGTGATTTTTTCCCTTGCTTCTAGTAATAATATATACATATAAACTAAAAATTATTTTTAATCAACATAGCATTTACAAGATTTAGATTTGGAGTTAATGTAAAAGCTGTTGAAGAATTCCTTCGAAATTTCATTAGCGATCTTAAAGAAAGTGTTATTCTTGAAATTTTAGTCTTAATAGTTGAGGCTTTAAGAGTTTTATCAATAGTTGACCAGAAAGACCGACGGACAGATTAATATGACTGAATCAAACTTAAAAAAAGAGGCCGCTAGAGAAGATTAACATGTCATATGTTAGAAAAGAAACTTTCCACGCCTACTCTTTCCACTAAAACAAACTAAAACACCACCAACTTCCGTAAAGGAAAAAGGAAAACATGATTTATTTTGAATCTTCAAAGCAATATGAAAGAACCTATCACTTAGCGCAATGTTTAACAAAATTTTTAAACATAAGGTGGGAAAAATTTCTTCCAAAGAACTGGAAATAACATATTTCCTAATAAAATGCTAGAAACTCGAGCTTATTTGCATTTTAAATCGAACTCAAGGACTTAGAGTCTCGTTTAAGAGATTCAAAGAAAAAGGGATTTTCTTCGCTTACTTAATGAACGAGGGAAAAGAAAGGCAATTTGAGTTTTCCAAGTAATAAACATGAAAACGGGGGGAAAAAAAGATAATTTGAGTTTTCCAAATAATAAATCTTTTAATTTAATCGCACGGTCTGGAAGTGCTGCTGAATCACTCACTTCATGAAAGTGCTTCAATTTTCACAACTGAAGCCAGGGCTATACTTAAAGCTATGAACAAACTCAAAAATGTTGTTGTCATCGATAGTCTGTGGGTGTTAAAAACTATCCGGAATCCCTCAATTTCGAGCCGGAGCGTAATTAAGTTAAGGAATACCAACATAATATGCGGAGATAGAATTAAAACACTTCGGGTGCCTGGTCATATCGGGTGGTTGGGAAATGAACAAGCGGTTCGAGCAGCGGAATCTGACGCTTGTAGTAATGGCCGATATCGTGGGAAAGTTGAACCGTTAAAGACACAGTTGGAAGGCAAGTTGAAGAAAAAATAATGGGAGCATTGCTCCTCTGGCCAAAAAAATATTGACAAAATGAAGATGCAAACATTTGCGGGAATTTGTCTTGGCCACACCAATTGATACTAAAAAAGTCTTCTTCGCCAATCTGCAATTTTGGCCAAATTTTTACCATCAAACACATTCTCTGTGACTGCCTACACTTTTTCTTTATAGAAACGGAATCGCGTTCGGTATAACTAATCCTGAAATCAGCTACGGAATATCAATTTAATATATTACCTTATTAAAGCTACCATTAGGATCAATACTTAGTTATACCCTACACTACTTTTGCTACCGGATATATTAAGTTTGAGCGGACGTGTGCAAGACCCAGAAGGGCTTAAGATAGATCCACTTTTTATTATCCTAATCGACTAAGAATTTAGAATTGAAGTTGGTCTGAAAAATTCGGTTTGGGAAATTTTTTGAAGCTTCTCTCATATAACGGCTCCTAGGAAAACGGAATCTTTATATGATAAAAGGATCTAATTTTCAATATTTCATGATGAAAACGGGTTCATAATAGTAAATTGGCAAAAAAATCAATCTTACCTAATTTGGACCACGTACGTTTATTTTTTGGATATCACCGTATATAAGGATTCTCAGGAAATGTAAATAGTTCTACGGCAGAAAGGCTTAATTGTTTATGTTTTATGATGAAAATTTTTTCATGATAGTAATTTGACATAAAAATGAAGTGGACTGAGTTTGAACGACATGAGGCTATTTCTTGAACCCCACTTTATATAATATCTGTCATGAGTAGTAAGCCTTTAAGAAAAACGTTCAATTTTTACTATTTTATGATTTCAGAATTGGTCCTGGGTAGCTATTTCGCACAAAAATTAACGGAAGGGAATTTGGATTACATAGGTATATTTTTTAGACCCTAATATATATCATGGAAAGCAAGCTCGTGTAGGGAAAGAAAGCAGAATTTCTTGTTTTTTTTAACAGAAACTGAAAAATACTACAATTTTTAAAAAGGAAAATTAATAATTAAGTTTGTTGAATATGGACCACGCCCTTTGATGTTTTGGGCATCCTTCAATATGCAGTCTTTCATATGAAATACGCCTTTGCAGGAAAATAATGCGTAATCTTTGGTTTATGATTAACAAAACGAGTGAATAACTGTACTGTAGCAAAGTGGCTTAGGGTGATTAATAGTCAACCTTGCCCCATTATAATGTTCTTATTTGCTGTCTTTTCTAAACTAAACAGTCTAAGCTGCTAATATTCAAAAAGAATTCATTGCATTAACCTAAAAATATCGTAATAATAATAACAATAATTTTAACTTCAAAACTTTATTTCACAGGTAAAAGGAGTTTTTTTTTTATTAGTTGAACGCTCGAGGCTCAGTTTCAGTTAGACAAGAAGAAAATAAGTATTGAGATGGAATCAATGGATGAAATGGGAAAAGTACTACATTTTTAGAGAACGCAAAGACCTGGTAAACGTGCATGTGCATATGACAAACTTAATATACTTCTTGACTGGGAATATAATGTAAGGAGATTGAGTCATGCCGAAAGTTAATTGTTGCTTTCATTAGTTGTAAGACTGAATTTCCTTATTATCTATCGCATGTTGTCTAACAATTTGCACAATTTAAAGTAAAGACGCGCGCTTTTGTATTTTTTTTATTTTTATTATAATTTTGTTGTATAATTTTCCTACTGATTATCATTGAAGCTTAATCTGTGAGAATCAATTGTAAAGCAGAGATTTTCGTTTTTTGCTTGCTGTTGGTTTTTTTTTTCCTTTTTTCCTTTTTTGTAAAGTTAATTTGTTTTAGAGACATTTGTGTCATGTCACATTTCCTAGACAACTGAGGGTAGACTAACTTCTAGACTGACACGTATTACGCGTTCGCATTTTGCATGTTTTAATATGCCGCTGTTTAGTTGCAGCAGCTCGTTTAAAAGCACAAAAATGATTCCTTTCAATAATTAGTCTTTTATTTAACTTTTTCAACATTTTTACCTGGACGTTCTATTTCTGTTTGTTTATCGTCGCCACCGCCTTCACCTTTACCGTGATGGTGTTTACGCTGACGTCTTTGTGAATGACGACGGCCGCCAGGTACGTGTACACCTACATAAACAGTATGTGCACGATGTCCTAAAATAAACAAATATTCGTAAATGATTTATTTATTAAAATAGCACTGATTAAGTGAATGAAATGTTCATTTAAAAAAATGACAACATGACAACAATTTTGTTCAGTCTTAAGCGAAGCACTAGGTCAAGAGGAGCAAGTAATCTCTGGCGCAGTGGACACGCTTACCTTTCATAGCCATATACATCCTAATGGTCAGAAATCAGTCTGTTAAGGTTGCTCTATGTGCATGCGATCCTTCTGAAGATTGGAGACATATTTTGGTGGTCTGTCCACTATATCTATCTATGTTTATAAGATTTTGATTTTCCGCTCATCCTCTTTAGTACAGAAATGGTGGTCGCCCTGACGACGTTTGCTTCTTTTGTTTTCCTTGAGGGGCAAGTTTTGAAAGCTTTGAAGCGAGATATCCTAGTCCGCATTATTCTTTTGTATGATGAAGGGTGGTAGGAAGAGAGAGGGGTCAGTGACATGGGGCTCTTAAGCCTTTCCGGATCTTTCTTTCTTAATGTTATAGTAGTGCAGTTGAAACCCGTTTCGACTTCTTGCTACATTGCTATTGTCGTGTGAGCTCGGTTTCAAGCTTCGCTAACTTTTCCTTCCCATCTCAGGGCATCCTGTTCCTTACAAAACGAAAGGGGTCGTGGTAGGCTCCTGCGCCCAGTAAGAACACAATGTCGCGCGTTGTGTTGACTGGTTCCATATTTCCGCAGTCTCTATCCGACACAAAGTTTCAGGTTGTATGGGATCTGATGCAACGGCTGATAAGAGGGTTTTATTGTCTCTTTTTATTCTCTCTCTTTTATTTCTGGTACCGCGGGGTTCACAAGTCCCCGAAGCAATTTCCCATTTTCGGGCTAGCAGCAGGAACGGGCTATTGCGGGAGTTTCGTGTTGGCTTCCAAGATTGCGGGAACATTAAACTTCTAAGGTATTCGATGGGTCACGACCATGTCAGAGGAAAGGCCAAGCTATACATATGTTGTTATTCTGGAACTGCAGGGTAGTCTCCCTTGCGTCAGTGACGTCTTTTCACTGTGTGTGCCACCGGGCATCATATGGTTGCATTTTCGCGGTGGGTACCTACGTAAACCCTCTTCTTCTAAGTAATCAAGATGATCCTCAAGTGTATATTTATCCGTATTATCTGATATATGTTTTTAAGTATGTAAGTGATCAGGGAAAAATGTTGCGCCCACAATCGAAATAGATTTTTATATTTTTTAAATAAATTTTATTAAACCAAATATGTATCATGTTGATCGATAGTTTTCTTATAGGATCATAATGATGTCGTTATATAATTTTTAGAATCGTGAGGCGAAAAATGAAAGCAAACGATTTTCATAGGTCTCCTTCGATTTAATCGTTTCTGTGCTTAGAATTGTGACAAAGCATCCTCACCATATACGCCACGAATTGGTTTGCAAGCCTATGAAGCTTCATCGCCTTGCTTGGAGTAATGTTGCGAAATACACGGATTTTTTCCAATATTTTGGTTTTTTTAAAAAACAACTTTCATCTGAATTAACAATTGTCACAGTGCTTTCTTCAATATGTATAGATCGTCACTTTTTGCATATAAATAACGCGGCTTAAAATTACGAAAATGTAAACGAATTTTTTAGGGAAAAGGGCACAAAATTTTCCCTGGATCTAATATACTGATAAATTAATCAATTTGATATACACCTAACTCTCTTTTTGCACGAATTTTTTTAAATAAAAGTTAAAAAGAGAAAAAATTCTCTTTTTACACGAGTTGTTTTGTTTTAACACGGTTTTCAATATTGATGAATTTTATTAATGAATTTTGTTGACGAATTTTTGTTAATGAAGTTTTTTCATGAATTTCTTGATGAATTTTTTTTTAAATTTCTTAGGAATTTTTTCATCCTTAGTTCTCACACATACGCATTGTTACTTTGGTTTACATTCTTCATAATTCAGTTAGATTATGTTGATTATGCGCGTAAATGAGTGGGATTCCCCGAATTACGTATAGAGTAAGGCCGTAATGTATTTCTTACGGATTTTAGTTTGGTTTTTCAAAGTGCAACTTATTTTTTATAATATATTTGACAAATTAAAAGGTGCGAGCACAAAATAAATTTTTAAGTGAATTCTAACAAGAATTTTTTAATATTATTTACTATGCTTTTTAGATGGTTGTGCGGTTTTGTGGTTTGTGCTCGCTACCAACCCACTGTTTTTCCAGTTAGCCAGTATCTTTTTTTCTGCGAATTTTTTGGGAACGTGAAAAGAGAATTAAGCGTATTATACAGTAAATCCTTCAGGAAATAATAATTGGCTATTCCCTTCTTTCATGGCATTCGTTTATATACGTTGACGTCTAGCACGAGCTAATGTTATTTCGTAGCTCAATATTTTCTAAATAAAGTCCTGTTTGTCATTAAGAAAGGTATAAGTACACTATGAATTCCTTCAGTAGGTCAAATTGTTAGCAGGGAACTTTATTTGAGCTTTTTGCGGATCGTTTGCGTGAACTCTACGTGGCAGAGTAATGTGGATGCGGAGGGATTCATGAATTTCGCATTGCATTTATGCACTGCATTACAGTGTATTCATGCGTCATGGCACTTTTTGTAACAAAAATTGTGATCATATTGTTGCGCAACTATGTTATCCGTGTAGTCTGTGTTTATATATGTCTATATATATATATATATATATCTATATATATATATATATATATATATATATATATATATATATATATATATATATATATATATGTATTATACATCATTTTTGTTTTTTTCGAAACTCCTTCAGTGACATCGTTTTGGTTCGATTGAATGGAAAGGCATACCCTACGGCATGGAGGAAGAATGTGTTGTTCATCAACTGCTAAAGATATTCCCATGAAATTTGGCAGTGATTTCGGTTGCGATGCTGCCAAGTTAAGGAAGTTTAAATGAAAACTTTCATTCTCATTGTTATCTAACATCATAAAAGCATTTCACTTTAGTGCGTTAGCAAAGAATATTTTTCGATATGAAAAAATTAAACTATTAATCCATAGATATGAAATGTTCTTATGACATTATGTCGTAATGCAATCAGAAGTTGAAGTTGAAGACTTTAATTTGAATATCTATTTACGAAGACAAGTTTGCGGGTTGGCAAGTGTTTATAACCCTACAAGGCATATGTATAAGTTTTCCTATTTTTAGATTTTGTGGAAGACTGAGGCGACATCATGAAATTGTGGCAACGTTTCCTTTTTAAACATAATTTCGAAAAAATTTCTTCCCTGAAGGCTATCAAATTGTGTTTGGTAATAAATTATATTTCTTTTATTATCAAAATTCCTCTGTGTGGCCGAATTATCACCTTTCGAATGAGATGAATATAAAGCATTATGATCTTTGAAATCATACAGAAGTGTATATGCAGAGCGTCACCTCGTAATAGCGAAACGATGAGAGTGACTACCTACACTACTTGAACAAATAAAGAAAAAAAACGCGGAAATTTTTATAAAAATATTTCGCAGCAGTTAAAAACTAGAATGGAACTGTCCCTGCCGGGTAATGAGCAATTCATTGCGTTATGATAACTTTAGTTCAGCGGTAAAGAGTCTTACTTCACAGAATGTATCATAAAGCAACTTTGCAGTTTGTTAGCAGGTGACATAACTAACACTAAGAATGAGGCATAAGTAAGAAGTAAGCGACTGAACTTAAGAGCGTTGCCTTAACAGAAGTCTCCAATATCTGAACTTAACACATTAAACTTGTAGTTTGCTTTGTTAGCTATGTATATGTCAGCTGTTTGTTGGGAAGTATTTTTGCCAAATTTTAGTTCAATCTCAGGAGGATCAACATGCATTATCCAAGGAATTACATAGCTATAACAAATATTATCCGCCTGAGTAGCCAAGTAGGTAAGAACCGCGACTACGAAACCAGTGAAAGCGAGTTCAAATCTCGGTGCGCTGAAGTTTTCTTTGGTTGTATCTGGCTGTCGAGTGAGTGCTCAATTGGGCACACACTCATTAGACTGCATCCACCACCTCCCTATTTCTTTCCCTTGCTTCTCTTTTTTGACCGTGCCACAAATAGGGGACTGGGTGACTGATCATGTAAAAATATAATAAAAATGTAAGAAGATCAACATTCATTATCTCTCTAAAGACTTACATAGCTATAGTCAATATTTGCACTTAATGTCAGATTCATATCAGCTGGGACTCGTGAGTTTTCTTACATATTGTGAGTATCAATGGCAGAGGGCGGAAAGATGATACTGGCCAAGTCAGCTTATAATTTTCCGTTGATCGAAATAAGTGCATCCCCGACAAGAGATAGTGAATAACTTTCAGTTAAAAACGATCGCAAAATTTCCATTTGTGTGAGAATGAATTTTACATATCTAAGAATCTAATTATTTGCAAGTGGACTGCGATACTTATCATGAGAGCATTGTATTGCGTAGTAGACACACTCAATATAGAGTGTGTGAGACAAACTGGCGTCTCATATCTATAATGTTTTTATTACCTCTAACAAAGAAAACTTTACAATCTCCAACGATTATATATATATATATATATATATATATATACATATTTTCTCATTGCTTTATAATAAAATAAACTAATAAAAATTATGTCTGCGGAATCGGTTAAATTCTACAATACATTCTTGCTTTTTAGAAAGTTAAATAAATTATAAATGATTCAGTGAATGTAAATTTTGTTCTGTGTATCCCACCCAGTCTGGTTTCTTACGGCTGGGAAACTAAACTTAATTAAAAAGACACATAAATTATTAGAGGTTCCTTTTAAGAAAATGGAAAGAAACGCAAAGTGAATTATATTCACCGGACGAACTTAATTCAGTATTTTCTGCCAACTGTAAGCATATGTGTGCATAATGCTTATGTGTAAGCATGGCAAATGGAGCGAAAGATTGGTACACGTTCATTATGGTGTGTAGGTATTAACCGTTACAATTGTTGGTAAAAGAAAAAATTTATGTATTACTTGTCAACTTTATAGGATGGGAAAGGATTTTTAAAAGAGCACACATCTAAAGCATCGTTCCTTCTGGTTACCGTTTAGTTAACTTGATGAGTCAAAGTCTTTTTATGCAGCACTTCCAAACTTATGATAATACAGAACAAGTAAGAAAATTACTTTCGGTCGTGACCGAATCTTTTATACCCAACACCGACTAAGAAAAAGGAAAACTACTAGATTTTTATACTCTATAATATTAAAAGGCGGCACAAAATGCAGAAAGCAAAGGTGTTCACAATTTTCGTTATATAGACCTGTGGGCGTTGTAGGCGTGTTTTTCGAAAATTTGGCGCTTTGTTAAAATCGTTTGCAAGTTTATAGACGACGTTTCTATTTCTGCGATAGGGAAAATGTTTATCAAAGATGCGATGTAGATGGACAGATGGATAGACGAAAGGATGAAAATGCTTATGAATTTGAAGCTGCTCAAGAATTTATATACTTTTTGGGTGTTTTTGTGCGTTATAACGGTATTGAAAAAATATTAAATTTTGATGCACTATACTATTGAGTAGGCGTGACTGATTATTTCCATTTTGTTAGAGGTACTACAACATCGCTCATAGAAAATACTTTCCAATTTGTAGATTTATCTGGTGTAGTTTGCAAATAACGAGCAAAGACCATTTTTTCATTCCTCTTAAAAACAGAGGTGCCGTCACTTCACGCAGTACGATAAACGTGCCCCCTTTGATTGATTTCGATACCGACCTGCATGCAAGAGCTTCCAACGTTTCTGCCAAATTTGAAGTTGATATTTTGATCTTTCCGGCCTTGAGAATGTTTACAAAACCCATTACACAAACGGACAGATGGACACGGTGCTGCTGGTACTCTGAAGCTTCTTTCTGGGCGTTGCAAACGTTTGGACAAAATGAATATACCCCTCATCCCTCATCGATGATGGACATAAAAAGTGAGTCGATCTACCTTAAGTCTTTCTGTATGTCCACCACTTGCATCGGTACAGACTTCATATACCCCGTATCGCAAGCAATGTGAGATAGAAAGAAGCATTCTTAGTACTTATGGCAATAATTTTACTTTCGAGTTTTCTAGTATTCTGGAGCAAATACCTTTGTGTCAATACGAAATTTATTTCTAAATAGCAGTTCAGCTGAATCACTGAACACAAGTCTGTTACTCTCATTGGAATATATTTTATAACGGGTTTTTATGACAATAATTTATCAAACACGTAATAAGCTGTAAATATGCAGTTCTTTCAAAGTCTAATTAACTGCGTTTAACTATAAAGTTTATATGTGCATACAAAGTCGCAGCGACACACGAAACAGTGCAACACAACTGTAGAAACAACATTGAAATTTATTGTTCGCATAATGTCTTTTAAATTGAATTTTAATTGCAAACATTTTTTGTTTCAATTTTTTTTTTCTTTTTTTTTATTATTATTTTCTGTTTTTTATTTCTTTCTAATTTATTGCCAGAATGGGTTTTGTAGAAAAATTTCTTATCAAATTGCAGAGATAAGTCAACACTTAAAACAGGTGTAAATCTAGTATTTCTATGCATTCCGCATCGAGCGTTGGGGGTGTCATAGACTTATAGTTAGCGTTGTGTGACAATGCATCGAATGCATGCTGTTCATGACTAGTGTGAGCTAAGTTCATCTGCAGAAACTAACATAAAAACCGAATAGAAGACTAAATGTAAATTTGTAAGAAACGCGGTATGTATGTTGTTCTAGGTTTTTGCAAAGAAAAATTAAAGAATATTTTTTCTCCATTTTTTTATGCATATGTTCGAAGTCGAGAATCGAGGGTCGACGATATCGTAGACGAATCAAACTTCCTTATTGATTAGCAATAAAAACCTGTTCAAAGTCAGCTATTATTTGTGTAAACAAAAGCGCATACTCTCACATGCTAGTATATAATAACATATACATATTTTTCAATTATGTTATTATTAGCAATGATTTATTTAATACGTAGTATTTAGCCAGACGATCAGTGAAAATTGATAAAAACAATATAATAACCTTTTATTATTTAAATTAAAATTTACCTTCAAAATCATTTTCAGTAAATTGTTGAGTAAAATCTTGTTCACCGATTCGAGGGTCTTTCGGCGCCTCATCATCATTACCAATACTATGCATGGTCCAAGGTCTGAAAAATTCAAAGATAGCAGAAAAAAATAATTTAGTATTATTTTTATTTCTTTTAATTTTAAAATAGATAGATGAAGAAGCCGTATATGTCCAAGTTTTCACACATACATTGAAAGTTTAAAAAGAAGTAAAAAACTTATGTTCGGCTGAAGCCGAACCCCACCATACATATCACCATACATCTAACGTGCTGCAAGTTCTTTCACGAATTTGGGCTAACGTCAATGCCTACCCGCACATCACACCAATGGAAAGGTATAGCTAGATCGATATAGAATTTCACGCTGATCGAGAATATGTACACTTTATAGGCTCTCCGCAACTTTCTTTTGGACTTTGCAAATGTAATAAAAAAATGCCTACTTCGTTGACATAAAAGGAAATCATATATCGAACAGTTTGGTGCCCAAATGTTGCATGTTGCACTTTATATCCCGGGGATACTGGGGATATTAAGGTTTGTCGGAGATACGTAACACTCCGAACGACTTCAGATAGACCCACCTTTTATTATACGGATCTATTCAGGAAATGATCCTGCATAGATATAAGCTAGCCTGTCCGTCTGTCCGCCTGAAGTTTGTCCATGTATTTTATGTTCAAGTTACTGGTTGCGATTTTTGAAATATTTTGATAAAATTTGGTTGCATCGACGTGCTTTGATCTAAGAATAAACGCTGCAAATGGTTGTGATCGGTTCACATTTTCGACTACTCCCCAAAAATCAAGTTTTCAAAATTTTTCAATAATAATCGCTGAGTAATACTATTTAGACACTTTTTTTATTATTTATTATTATTTTTTAATTTTTTTTTTATTTTTATATTATTATTATATGTATTATTATTTATTTATTATGAAAAATTTGGTTCGAGTGTAGCAACTATCTGAACACCTCCCATAAAACGGTTTTAGGAAAACGGAATTTTTATATAGTAAAATGGTCTAATTTTTAATATTTCATGGCGAAAACAGGTCTATAATAGTAAATTGATATAGAAATCAACCTTACCGAATTTGGATCACGTAGGTCTATTTGTTTGGATACCACTGAAAGAAAAGGCCTAATTGTTTTTGCTTCGTGATGAAAATTTGTTCATGACATAAAAATCAAGAGGACCAAATTTAAACCACATGGGTCTATTTCTTGGATCCCATTATATATAACATCATTAACAGTCAGCCCTTTAGAAAAGGGCGCAATTTTTAATATTTTATGATGAAAATTTTCCCATAGGAGCGATTTAGAAAAAAATTAACGATAGGGAATCGGGATCACATAGATCTGTTTTTGGGATCCTAAAATGTATGAGCGTTATTGTGAAAAGTAAGCTCTTACGTGGAAAGGAAGCTGCACAATAATAAAATTCTTAAAAAGCAAAATAAATTTGGTAAATTTGGATCACGTCATGTAATGTTTTGGGCATTCTCCAATAAGCGGACGTCCACGTGGACTTCCATGCTTTTGCATGAAAATAATTTGGAATATTTGGTGTATTATTACTAAAATTAGGGAATAAATATACTAGATGAGGTGGTGTTGGGTATCAAGTAGTCGGTCATTCCCAACTATAATGTTCTCACTTGTTTATTTATAACAAATGTGTTTCAAAACTAAAGAAAATACGTTTTATGCTTAAAACTTCTGTCTACTATCTGCGTACTATCATTATTTCTCTGATTAGTTTTTATGTCAATGCGATGATAATACGATCATCAGAGACATTGAAGATTGAATTTTATTCACAAATTCATTCATAGGATGCGTCGTCATGCAAATCTATATTTAAAAGTAATTAACACTAATTTTATTATTATTAAGCTCAATATTTTTTACAGAACGTGCTATAAGGTGGTGCTACAACGTAATGTGATTTGTAAGACAAATAATTATTCGTTGGTTTAGCTTCATGACAAGAGTACAGGCACATACAAAATGCCATCACCGACAAGTTACTACACAAATCCATTATTGTATCCTTAGAGTAAAAGCAGATAGATTTTCGCTCAATTCATTCGAATCTTTTTAATCGACTGTGAAATGAAACCTAATGAGAGGAAACAACCTAAACTCTGTGTAATAGATAAAGTTTTATAAGACTTAAATAATCATGTTTAGCCTGCTCCTGTGATGGAAACAAAACGTAACTCTATTTTATATGTCACTTCTCTCTCTGTCCTTCCTCGATTTTCTATTATTTTGCTCAACATATTAAGAAATTTAATGCATTTTCGTATGCGAAACTAAAGATAAATAAGTTATGACACAAAATAACGGATATATTTCATCGTCTTATCGATCATTCTTAAGAAGGATTTCTTCTCTTCAATATTTTTTTAATATTAAAAAAATTCAGAAAAAATACTTTTTAGTTTTAATATCCACTTTCTAGCGGAATTGTCTTGTGATGTATGTAATGCCGACTTACTTAGGATTTTTGAACAGTCAGGGAGGGAGGGCAAAACTGACAAGAAACGTGAGCACCATCTAATTGGCATATGCTACTCTTCCCATCGCATTTACCAAACATCACTGCTTCCGATTAATATTAATTTCAATTGTCAGCCTATTATTTGTTCAGGTATTCCTTACATTCATATGGCGATATCCAAAAAATGGTTTCATTTTGTGGTTAGCTTTGAAATAACTGTTTTTATTTCCATATAGATGTTCATATTCTACCTGAAAGCCGGATGAAGCACCAGTTAGCGATGGCCAATACCTTTAATAAAATATCTCTTGCATTTTTCCTGTAGTACGCGTTTAATGTTATTGAAGGACTTAATCCCATCCGTAGCAGCTTCTGGAGAATCAAAAACTAAATAATTCTTATTTTTAAAAAAATATTCCGGTTAATACTTTGACCAGTGGTACAATTTTCAACTTTAACGATGATTGCTTTTATGTTTGGCTAATTCTTGTGGGCGATTTCAAGGACAAGCGTTATTTTAGATATTCCGTTGACATTCAGGGCATATAAAGAATATCAATGTTCGGTTTTTGCAATATCAAGCGTAGCGGTTGCAAATAATGTGTGCACAACGGTACCTCATCGACATGGTTTTCATGGATTTATAACCCATTAAGCATTATTTTATGCTTAACGCTGCACAAAAAAGATTTAAATTTTATTGTGTAATGATGACCTTCGTCTTGCGACAATATTGAAGGGCTTTGCGTTATTTGATTAAGTTATGAGAATTGATTCCATGTGTAAGCAAGCAAACAGTCAAACAAACTGTGACAAGTTACGTCATTGCATTTGAAGTGAAAATGTGTTTCAGAGTCTATGCCGAAAGTCTGTCCGTTAAGCATTGTTTGTTGTATCAAAGTTTATATAAATTGGTTTTTATACCCTACACCACTTGAGATAGAAGGGTATGTTAAGCTTGTACGTAAGCGAATACATACAACACCCAAGAGGACTTGCGATTTATCCGCTTTTTATTATACCGATCGATTCAGAATTAATTTCGAGGCTTGTCTGTCCATCCGTATGCACTGTATTCTTGGGTGATGCGGAACTTTCA
This sequence comes from Glossina pallidipes, assembly GCA_000688715.1. Lineage (NCBI taxonomy): Eukaryota > Metazoa > Arthropoda > Insecta > Diptera > Glossinidae > Glossina > Glossina pallidipes. Next base: position 804,623 of record KK499876.1, on the reverse strand, counting down.
GGGCGCTATTCTTGAGATATTTCGATAAAATTTGGTACATGGACCATTTTTTGAACCAAGAAGGAAGGGAATCGAAAATCGTTCCGATTGGACCATTTCTTCGGCCACTTCGCCTTAAAATGCTTTATGTTTACTTTGAAAAGCCGTTATATAAATAACACTGGGACAGTTTAGGGTATTCGATGATGGGCTTTGTCTCATTGCATTTACTTGTTTTAAAATGTAAATCTAACAAGAAAACGGATATATGGAGAGAGACAATTATGATATCACCAATAATTGCTTGTTTTTAAGTTTGCAACTTATTAAATGACAGCATTAGTTAACTTCTATTCTTTGCTAGCGTAGTTCTATAAATTTTTATTTAAAATAATTACTTCCTCATGTTATTGCAATTAATGAAAAATACAAAAAATTCGTAAAATTACACAATAGAAATTTGCATACAATATTATCGGACAAAAATAGAAAAAAAAAAAAAGGAAAATTCTTAACAATTTTTTGTATTTGAGGAGGAATAAAAACGATTATTTAAAATCTATTTAAAATGAGATCCGAAATTAATTTAATTTAAATTTTAACATCAATCATACCGTGTGCTGTAAATATTTAATGTAAAGAATATTTGCGAGAGTTGAGCGAACCTGCTGTCATCGTCGTAATTACTGTACTCGTGATTATTGTTATTTAAAACACATCTAAGTGTTACCGGTAATTACAAACTACGAGACATGCACTCAGTTAATGGAGAATTAAAGTGCACAAAATTAGCATAAAGATTAGATGCAAGTAACATAGCAAACATGCACATGAATTACATAAAATATATGATTAGAGAAAGGAATTGATTAAACAACAGCAGCGTTTGCAGAAAAAACTTGTACTTGTAAAACTAGGTTGTACTATGACAAATTACAAAAACTGGATCATGCGATATGTGTTGTGAGCACTACTTGCATACAAATTGTCTTTCTTGTATACCTTAATGTGCTAATGGGTAAGAATTACAATATATTAGAATAGAAAACTCATTCCATAAGCAATATTTAGACTTTTGCTGTGTTTCAAGTTTAAAAATTATTTCTAATTGATATTGGAACGAGTTGACAGACGGGCTTACTTGCTATATGCTAAGAGAAAAACGTTAAAGTTAAAGTAAATTCTCGAAATAGTGTTATGGGGCTTAAGCTGAAAAAGGGAAAAGGAAATTCTCCTCTTTATGTTAACGGTTTATGGAATCTGTTATGTGTATTTTTGCATATTCTTGGTCCATACATGACAAAAGTTAATATATCTGTTTAAGTTAAATGCAAATAGTATATGAAATATAGTCAAGAAAAAGTTGACGTTAAGTTTTCGAAAAATTGTTGAGCTCTTGGCTCTAAAATGGTGAAAATATATTTATTATTTTGTTCGGTCGCTTTTTGTCCATTTTCATCATAACCCCGTCATTGAAGAACTTCCATTTCGTCTGTTTTGAAGTTGTACAGGCTTCACGTTTAAATCGTTAAGTAATTTTTGAAAGAAAACACACTCCCGCAATAGCATGCCCGAAGTACGTATTTTGCCAGACTAATGTGAGACGACTTCCCTTTGTCCTGGCAGCTTAAATATAGGCAGAAATGTTGTAACTGTCGGCTGCACAGACATATATCTATTGTGGTACCTGACGATACTCTACAGTAATATGCTATTCTAAGAGGAGTCTCTGTGTCCTGCAAGGCTTCATTGTGGACGGAAACCCTGTAATTGTCGACAGTACAGATACGTAGATATCGTGTACGGTAGTCTACAATAATGAGCTGTTCCAAGATGACTTCCTTTATCCTGGTAAACTTTAGCATAGGTAGAAATGTCGAAAGCACGGATGAAGATCTACTGTGCTGCTTGGCTTTAATCTACAGTAATGAGCTATTCCTTGTTGTCTAGTGTAATGTGTTATTCTATCCAATGGCGCTAAAACAAGACGACAAATTTCAAAGTCGGTACGACTTGGACGCAGATCTCCTATTATTCTGTTGCGATATATTTCATCTATCAAGGTAGTAGTTTACGCTCGCATGTGGTAAGAAGCTTTAGAAATTACTTCAGTTCGCTACGTCTCAATAGAGGTTTTCGGACGGGTGTTTAAGTCAATTCTGTGGCATCAGTGACTCGATTTGGCCGCACATACATAAAGCTTTGCTTTACTATATCATGATATTCTTTGGACATCATGCTATGAGGCTCATCTCTCATGACATTTTTCATGACTGTATGCCAAACGATTCAGAAATGGCACGAGCACCTAACTTTTCATGGGAGAAGCACTTAATAAAAATAAAATCGATGCGATGTTCTAAGTTCTAATATGCTCTTTGACGTAGATTGTGCAGCTTTTCCTTACGTCAATCATTTAGAGATGATACGATTTTTTTTGTGTTCCAATGGACACTTGCGAACAGAAATGCATTCGATGATAGGTATTTAGGTCTTTGGTGACAACATGACCGCTCAAGATTTGCTGCACTTTGAACTTTAAATAAAATCCTAAAATGTACCGCAAATGTTGCGAAAACTTCATTCAATTTGCGACATGTTTTTCCTCCCAGTATAAAAATTCTAATTGTTTTCATCTATTACAGCAATAGCGATAAATGCCAGAAAGACCTTCAGTCTGACCTGTGCTACAACGTATACATCCTAACGTTTGCTATGCTAATACTATCTAAATAGTAAAAAGGTTTAGCATTAGTGCGTGTATGTGTGTCCGCGTACTTGTACTGTAAAATATCAACTGAAAATTTTATTTAAGCACTGATTTATTGTTTAATTATTGCATCCATAGCGCATCAAGTTCATGTCGATTAAAATTTTTGAATTAAAATTAGCTGTGACAACGGCAATGATTGACTTTGAGAGATGCTTCTCTAAATATTACCGACAATAGCGTTTGAATTTTAAATTTAATTATTTTTGTTGTTGTTGTTGTTGTTGTTTTTCATTTATTTATATTTTTAGCTTTTAGTAATTTTAGTGAGTTGTTTTTATTATTTTCTTTATTGATTTTAAATTGTTTTGTAATGATTTTCAGTTTCTTCATTTTCCTTTTCAATAGTTCCGTTCGCTTTCCATGAAGTCGTTACTTTTTTTTCCCCCATTTTCCGCAAATTCGAAGAGTAGTGCGCTGTCGCCATTGTTTGCATGGCAGTATCTTTATAGTAATAGGATTCTATTCATCACTTGGATTCAATTTGGTTTTATTTAATTGCTTGTGTTTTCTTTTTCTTACCTTTTGTTTGCGGTTGTGGTTATTGCATTTGTTTTAGTTTCATTTTTTTTTTTTTTTGCTTCTTTTCTTTCTTTTTTAGTTCCATTAAGTACCTTTTGTTGCTATTGTTGTTATTGTTGTTGTTGTTTCTTTCACTATTTGCTCGAAATGCAATTAGTATTTATTGTATTCAAATTTTATGCGGTAGCATTACTTCACAGTTTTGTTATTTATTTGTAAATTTGTTGTTATCCCGGCTGATGTTTACATATCATTAATAATATTATTATTGCTACACGGCAGTTGTGCAGCATTAATGATTATTTTTTAATTTTTAATTACATAGCAAACGTGAGAAACACGCCGAGATTGTTTATGATTTCAAATTTTTTTTTCTGAGAACATTTTTTTTACTATTTTAACGGTACGTTAATGTGTGAATATGAGGACATTGATTGCTTTCTTCCTTTTTTTTTCTTGCAGCGAATAGTAGACGACTGCTTGACTTATTATCTTGGTATGAGGATAAATGGTTAAATAAAAAAAAAAAAAACAAAAAACGGAAGGATTGTTTGAGCCGAGGCTTTCTTACGGCATTTCCACGGGACTCATCCAAGAGTTCACCGCAAATTAGGATAACAATTGCATAAGGAGATAAGCAAGTAAGAATCGAGACTATCAGCTCAATGTTCGTGGGTTCAAATCTCAAATGCATAAAGTGTACTTTGATCGTAGCTCATCCAAGACTTCACCGCATATTGGCATAGCACTTGCATAAGTAGCCAAGCAAGTAAGAATGGAGACTAATAACTCAGTGTTCGCGGGTTCAAATTCCAAATGCGTAGAGTGTATTTTGACCGTAGTTCATGCAAGAGTTCCATGCAAATTAGTTCAAGGCTAATTAGCGTAGGAATTGAATAACCAGCCAAGCAAGTAAGAATCGAGACTATAAGCTCAGTGTTCGCGGGTTCAAATCTCAACTGCGTAGAGTGTAGGTTGATCGTAGCTCATCCAAGAGTTCACCGCATGTTAGCATAGCAGTTGCATAAGCAGCCAAGCATGTAAGTATCGAGGTTATCAGATCAGTGTTCGCGAGTTCAAATCTCAAATGTGTGTGGCTGCGGCCACACTCTATATCCTTCTTTTTCCTCATTTCTTTTTGACCGACGTCGTTGTTACATGTATAGAGCACATCTCCTGAAAGATTGGTCGTATTAGAAAAGGGAGCATATTAAAAATAAAAGCGCAGAATGTATTTTAGGTTTACCACCAGTTCAGTTACCAGTTAGGTTACCGCCAGTGGTTCAGTGGTTTAGACATGTCTGTCCATACGTCCATCCATCATCGTTTATTGTTAAAATTTCCATTTTCGCAGAATTAGACGTCGACAGCTGAGCTTTGTTTCCAAACGCTAGAATTGAAGACCATTTTTTTTCTCTTCTTTTCTTTTCTTTTCTTTTCTTTTCTTTTCTTTTCTTTTATTTAATTTTATTTGATTTTATCTTTATTGCTTTATTCATTTCTTTTTTTCACAAACTTTGCTGATAACCCAGCATACGACTCTTATATTATTCGTAGTAAGTATAAAGTTTTTGTCCGACCATTTCTTTTTATGTTGCTCGATCAATAAACACGTGCCTCACTACTCTTAAATTTACGCCGAGAATTATTTTTGTTTTCGTAAACTTATCCCCATCAACGAGTTGATTGTAAACATTTTGTTGATTGATACTAAATTTTTTTTTAATTATTTGTTTAGTATTTTTATTAATCAATTACTCTGCTTCTTTTTAAAAATGTAAACTTATTAAATATCGTATTAAAAACCTTGATGTAACAGTACGCTATTTGTTGTTTGATTAGTGGCACTTAAAAAGGTACCCATGAAATAAATCCACAATCTTAAAAAATAATCGATATGAATGATACGAATACTTGGTGACAACTTAATGTGATAGCGATAGTTATTACCCTTCTTTAAAATTTGTTATTTACGTTGCGGTTTCATAATCAATGGCGCCATGTGAAGTTAATGAGGTCACCGATTATATGGTGGCCGTTATTTTTTCTTATATTAGGCCTTAATTAGAGGGAGCCTTAAACTACACCGACTTTATAGAGATGAAAAGCCAAATGGGAGTTGCATTGTAAAAGACGGATAAATGTGACGAAACAAAAAAAAATAAAAATTATTTATATTTTACTCATCTCAACGTCTATTCCTTCTTCGATGCCTAAGTTAACCAAACACGGACATAAGCAGTGCTTTAAATATGCACTCGTAAAGGCAACTCGCGAACACATGCTCATTCCCACACACACTCCACGAGATAATAGAAAGCATGAACTATTGTGAACAGGTTTGTGACGCATGTGCTCCAGAAATTAAGGTGGCTAGATACTCAGCGAAAGGAGAGATTGATATCAATAAGAGACTAAGGTCACACCGGGCGCACAAGCACCTCCGCGAAGTAACACCCAACGGTGGTCCCGCGCAAAAGGACGGTGGACGTGTGTGTGTGGGCGTAGTTTTAGTACGTAGATGTCATGGATGGTGAATCGTATGTATCCCTGACACGGCGTCACTAGGATCTAACATACACATACTTACATAAGCGAGCATGCGCTTGCGTATGTATTGGTGTTTTTAAAAGTTAGTTCTTAGATATAGGCAGATATTTTTCCTCCCACTAAAAGGCTGAACTGTGAGCAAGGCATATTATACAGGCTGTGTAAGTTGTGTACTTGAAAGTAGTCCCCAGAAGTAGCGAGTGTCGTTTGAGAAGACAAGACTCAATCTAAAGCAAGCAAGACAATTCCGCCAACTATTGAAAATATTAGTAGAAAAATTGTCTCGAATATCAGTGATGTTGCTGCGAAAGTAAAAAAATACACTACACCCTAAACTATATAAGTCCGCCCGGTTTTCGAGAATACCTACAATTCTTTATTGTTTGCCATAAGTTATATTTAAGTAAGGATTTCTTTTGCTTACGAATTTGTTAGAAAAACCAAAGCTTAGCTCTTAGGAACTAAGATAATAATATTAATGTAGTGGCACCGACAAAGAAAATTCTAAGCTGATAATTTACTAGAATGAAAAGCCTCGTCCCGAAGCAGAGACAATAACTCTTCTTCTCAAAAGAGAAGTCAGAAATAGTTTTGAAAATTCACTTGCCATGCAAACGCAGTTAAGGTATTTAAGAATATTTTTTGAACATTCCCTTAGTAAAGCTAACACAGACGAACTTCCTTTAGTAAGGCCAATCAGCATTTCTTAGATTAACATCCCTAAAGAAAAGTAAGAAAAGGAATCCCATATCGATATCTAAGTTTAAGCGAAACCCTCTCTGCACCAGCACGAAATTAAAGTGTTTTTCAGCTGAAGATCATAGTCGTTACTATATTACACATAATTTGTTGCATTTACATGGCAGGTGTAATATGCGTCCTACGAGAGACATAATGAGTCATTTGTACGATATATGTGATATTAAGCGTATTTTCGCTATTGGTTATGATTTCTTTGAGCTTTTTCTGAGTACCATATAAGTTCTTCATCGTTTTTGGGAAATAAATTTGAGGGATGTGCTGCGACGAAAGTTTATGCGCGCATATGCCATATATCCAGTGCTTAAATAACCTCTTTAAGCAAAGGTGACCAGCTAACATATCTATTTAACATTCCTTTGCCACTCCTTCATTTTTAAGGCCGATATTCTTTTCTTGGGTTTTCCATTCTTTTGTATTCCAATTTTGCCATTAAAAAAAACGGAAGGACTGATTGAAGAATGTATGCTATTATTGAAGGTTTTAAATCTAACTGTAGTGTAGTTCTTCTTTTTTTTAGAGTAAAAAGACTGGTCACCTTAATTTGACGAATAACTTTCGCTTTAAATACACATCTTTTTAAAGAAGAAAATGATGTTATCAGCGTTTTACAGAGTTATGTTATGTTAAACGTACTGATAAGGTTTTTTCAAACCAACACAACACAGATTCCATTCGTTTCGTCAATAAATGCAATAACGTATATTGCATATATATACGCATGTATATGTATATAACAATAATAATATTTACTTTCTATGGTATGGAATATTTTGAATGCTTGTGAGTATCGCCGCCAAATTGCTGCAAATAAATTGCTTCATATTTTCAGATGCAAGTAAAGAGCTTCTGTGAAGAAATCGGATAATATTATTTTTATTTATTTATTTATTTATTTATTTATCTTTTGAAATCCAATAACCTAAGGCACTACTATACTAAAGTAGTCATGTTTGGATGTTTGAAGAAAAATTCCACATTTTCTGGTAGAGAGAGAAAGAAAAACATATCCAGACAAAGCCTAACTGAGGCAGATATTCTAGAAGTAGTCGCTAACTAAGAGTTCTTTAATGAAGGTGACCGTTGTATTTCCGTCCCGTAAGTATCTGGAAATTGTAAATTTCCTCGTAATACACTTTTTCATGTCAACTCGATCACTTTATGTCCCGGACATGTCTACAATAATATTTTACAATTTGCATAATAATTAAGAACAAGAAATTCTGCCACGCATATATTTGCCAAAATGATGTCTACTTATATATATATAGATATATATTCTCATTAATAAAAGAAGCAAAAAAAGCAAAAACAAAACATTAACTTTGTTTAAACGCGGCAGGTTTAAAAGGTACGTATTTTGTTTAGCTGCGAAATTAAAAAAGAAAAACTACAAAAACAATTAAGTCATATATATATATATATCTGTCTATGTGGTATATGAAGGAAATATAATGTAATACATTCCTTGTCACGCTTTCATTTTACATGATAATATCTATTTTCGAAGAAGAAAATCAATAAAAATAAATTTAACAATAGGTCAGTGTGTGCTAAATATTAAATAAATATTAATTAAGTAAATTGAGACATTTGCCACTTTTACTTAATATTTAATAAACAAACATAAATATCGGTTAGTTACATTTTCTAATATTTAATGCAAAGAGAGAAATTGGTTTGATATCTTGCTTCTCAACTTATTACCAGCTATAGTTAAAGGGAGCCATTTAGTAGTAGATTACATCTAATATTTCATTGCGGTGAAAAGTCATTTGGTAATGGCGCAGACGACATTTGAAACCATATTCTTATTCTATGGCCAAATCAACTTCAAATGCAGATGACGACACTATATAGGATACTAGACTGGGTTCATAGAAATTTGTTTTGGACTTTCAATTTTACAAATCCTTTATTACGGTCGAGCTGGCTAAGAGACACCTTTTTTACCCATGTCCATCTTTCTGTCTAACTTTTACTATCTTAACGGTTTGTTAACACTAAGCCTGATTTTAGCGATTTCATTAAATGATTTCAGTTGAAAACACAAGCACTCGATGGCATTAAATAATTCTTTTTAACGGTTCTTTGCCTGTTTATAAACACATTTGTTTCCATACAAATGAAGGTTTTACAAAAAAAAAAAAAAAAACGTATATATAAACGTAATGCAACCAAGCGAAAGCATATCGATTTAGCGGCAATATCCACTACTGCTGAACGAATCATTAATACGTCACAAAAGTGGAGAGCTGAGCCTGCGGATTTTAAGATCAAGTTACATTTTTATGGCGATTAATTTTGATTTTTTTATACAACAAAGTTATAAATATTCGCGTAATTCCAACTAACGCCACGAAATCGCCGAAATCATTCACTCACTCTTTTCTTTTTTTTTTTTTTTTACGTTATGTATTTTGTGCAAAGCATTAAAGTTTAAATTAAATTGTCTCGCAATGAAATTTTTAGTTTCAGTTCGGGGATTAATTAAAACCAATTTATAAATGATTTTTGGTGCATCAAGTTAGCCAAAACAGTTTGCCATTATCAGGTCTGAATGTTTCTTAGAACGGTTTGAAGTATCATGTATTAGTGCTTTACATATATATACATATATATATATATATATATATACATATATGTATATATATTGCGCTTACGGTCTTTGTTTTAAGTTGCAATAATATGTCATAAATATTTACACATTTCGCTAAGGAGCTAAAAAAAGTATTATTAAGATTATTCAGTATGGATATCAGAGTCAAGGTAAGAACAATCTTTTACGATATAGTCATTGATAGATGTTAATAAAAACGCAGTGCCTACATAGCCGCTTTCAGTGAGCTTGTAGAAGGAGCCTCTTTCTTTGTAAATATAAACACGTAGTTAGTGACGTATTTGGGTGATATATATTCGGTTATACATATAGTGACCTTAATTTATTAGCTTTCGTACCCACCGCCATAGGCTGAAGTAAAACATTTTTGTTGAAATGTTTGCTAACCCCAGAAAAAAGGTTTTGAGGTCTCACAGGGCAATGTCTTTCATAACATTCTTCTAGCCGCCAAAATGAAGCTATCGTTTTCAATTAGGGCGACGAACTTTGAAAATGGCCCAAATCGATCAAAGAATCGTGCCTGTAATGCAGTACTATCTGAGAAAATCTCTTGTTTCGTTTCTTTCATATTGAAATGTAGGGAAGATCATGTAAAAACATTATAGGCGGTTAAAGCCGTTATTAAAAAACCTACACACACAAAGCAAACAAAAGCATGAACAAAAAATAAGTAACAACTATTTGATGCACTACATCACTTCGGGTAGAATATTTATTCAGTCGTTCACAAAAGTTATTTATTAGAGGACACTCGAAACATCATATGGCGTCATCCAAACTTAGCAAATTTAATTTTATTAGTTTTCAACTGTTTGCTTTTCCTAAATAAATAGACCTAGGCGATCCTACGTGATCCAAAAATAAGGCGTTATGAGACCAATGGGCCAAAGCACGTTAGTATATAAAATTTCATCAAAATATATCGAAAATTGCGTTCTCTAGGAGACGGACATACGGACAAGCAAGCTTAAATAGATGCAAAAAGTAATTCTAAATCGATCGGTGCAATAAAAAGTGCGCCCATATTAAGACCTTCTGGGTATTATATAAGACGCCACAAGTAGTGTAGGGTATAACTTCAGATATCTAAAAACAAATTTTTCCTTGCTTTTCTTTTCTTCGTTCGAATAAAATCACGGTAGTGGATGATGTCCAAAATAAATAGACCTATGCGACCCTATATGATCCAAGAACAAGGCATTATGAGGGCAGTGGTCGGAAAAGCTCGCCCTTGGGCCAAAGCACATCATTGTATAAAATGTCATCAAAATATATCAAAGATTACGTTCTTTAGGTTGACCATTTGAACAGAAGATGCACAAAAGGACGGACAAGTTTAAATCGATGCATAAAGAGATTCGACTCGATTGATGCAATAAAAGGTGGGTCCGTCTTAACCCCTTTTCGGGTTACAAAAACTTACTATTAAGCAGGGATATAATATTAATTTTAAGCAGGACATATGTCCTGTACAATGATGGCTTGGCAAAGGTAAAGCACGCAAGTCGGTTTCTATTTGCATGACGATGAAAGCTATATCTTATAAAATATATAAATGCTGTTCTACATTTTAGATATGTTTTACATATAAATTTAATTTACTTCCGATTTATTGTAGTGGGCATAAAAAAACAAACACTTTTTTTTTTAAATCCTTAAAATTATGATAATACACTGTACTGTCATTAATTAATTATTGAAAATTGTGATAACACAACACTTCAATGGGTTCTTAATAAATCGATTTTATATAATTAATTCATTTAATTACAAAGTAATGGCTTTAAATATGAAAATCATTCAATCAATTGAGCGCAATTTGCATTGATTGAAGTCATTGAAAATGTTGTAAACGAATTGCAATAAAATAATATTTTAAGTTTTTATCATTAATTGCCGTTCAAACAATGCGTTATCCACACGCACACTCACACAAACATAGAAACACTTACATTTTTATGTATTCTTTCATAATATATTTTATCATTTATTTTTTTTTGTTTTAAATTTTTTATTTTATATTTTACTTTGTTTTTTTCGCACTTTCTTCTACTACTAGAGAGGTCCGCGTTCTTGTCTCTACAACTGTTTACTGCAGCCTTTCCTGTGAATGACTAAATGACATAAAAATTCTCGAAAACTTTTAATTATGTTAAATCCTTAGTAACGCAAATGCTCGGAATATCACAGATTTGCTTACCGTGAACAAAAAATATTTACTTAAAAAATGCAAATAATTCGAATAAACAAATTTTTAGCACTTAGTAAGCAAAGAAAAAAAGTTTCATATGAAAATTGTTTTGTGTTTTGTGTTTTGTGTTTTCACATCACAACAACCAGTTGGTGATAAAATTTTGAACATCATTTCCTTTGTGATGTTCATCCAGACAATTGATGATTGCGTTAGGAATTGAATGAACAGATTTTAAAAGGCTTTAAATTGGAGTCACGTATAACGAACGATTTATTCGTTTGTCTTTATGATTATTTTTGTAATTCATTGTTTACACTTAGTTAATATGAGTATGTCAGAGAGATGTTTACTATGGATTTGTTATCAATTTTGAACGCATGAACAAGAAAAGAAAGAAATTTACTGCGGAAATAAATGTTATTTCAAAGAAGCATTTGAACGATAGATACATAAAACCCTCTGTTTTCTATCCTATTTGTATTCCGGTAATGTATTAAATTACACGAGTTTATATCTAATTGCTTTTGTAATTATTTGCACAAATAATTTAATGCGTTTTCTTTAACTTTCTTTACCTACTCACAGGCTATCAGTATAATGAGTTTATGACTCATTTTTATCACATTTTCGAAAACATTCGTCAGCGTTCACTTAATCGTAATGAAGCTTTTGTCCATTTAATCATATCACCACATCTGTACGTCTGTCCTTTCTCCTGGAAATTCTTTAAGCCCTAATTCATGGGAAAACTCGTCCATGTCTATTGGTCATGACTGTGTATGCATTCGCCCTTCAGTTGTTCGAACTGCGAAAGTTGTGCTTTGTCTCGTTTTAAATTGCGGAAACATTTATCGTACGTTCTTCGTTGCAAAAATTGAAAGGAGTTATTTAATAATATAATCAAAAGATAGCAAGGCTTTTTTTGTTTTTATTTTACACTTAAAAATCCTTTTCTCTTATGTTAAAAGTATGCTCCCCCTAAGATCCAGGCTGATACTTTTAGGAGTGAAGAGAAACGTTTGCTTATTCAAAAAAAATTTATTCGATAGGTCATGAGGAGATCCATTATTGCTATGTGGAAACATAGTATGATCTGCCAGCTAACATTTAAGTGATATTGTTTGTCAATAGTTGAGACCGGAAGTGAAAGAATTCGTAATACACCGCAGTACTATAATCAAAGAAACTTCAAACCTCCAAATTTTTCAGCGCATTATAGAAATTCTTATCCATTTTGAACCGATTTAAGGGGGAAGGCCCTTGTAACAGCTTCAAAAAGAATTTTTTTGACAATTTTTTTTTTTTGGAGGGAAAGGCAGATAATGGAATAATAATATTAGGGAGGGTTAGTAAGAATTTTCTTCAAGTACATGAAAAGACTGATTGGTCTTGAAAAAGATTTAAAAATGGCAACACTGAGACAGATGTGACAGGGGGTTACCGTAGGTTCCTGCCGTGGAGGCTTAACCCTACGGTGCCCGACGGCACACGGAGTGAAAGCGTCACTCACGCCCCGCTGGGAGCAGGGAGGCTCCCAAGCAGTTCCAGATCAAGGACTTGTGTATGGCCTGCCCTTCCCTCTGACGGTGGCGAGGCCTATCTAACACCTCAAATATTTAACGTTCCCGCGATTTTGGGAGCAACATTGAGACAATTTTGCCTCAACCTATCTAAGTCCTATAAAGACTTTGTGTTCCCCTCGTATTTCTTACATCAACTTCTATGTGGGTTTCCACTCGCCATTGTACGATTTAATTTTACTGCATTGTTCTTTTTTCTTTCAAATACTTAAAAATTCTTCATATACAGAGCACTTTTTATGCCTTTTTTGCAAGTTTAAAAAAAATAAAAATTACGTATGCGAAGGTTTAAGGAGCTCTACAGTGCTTAGTATAACTGGTGCAAATTTGATTCTAAAGTAGTGCACTTGGTAGAATTTTTTAAAAATATAAATTTTTGTTTATTTGGCAAAGGTATGAATAAAAAAAAAAAAAACTTAAACAAAAGTTTAAGCTAACTTATCATAAAAATACAACGAGGTGCACAAGAGAAGGTTATTTTAAAGATATAACATCTTATATAAAAAATGCCGTTATGCTGGATATTGATTTGAGAAATTGTGAGAGGAGATGCACTTGATTCTTTATAGACATCATATTTTATTATAATAATTTTCTTTATTAGCTCTTCTTCTGCCTGTAACGCCAGCATCATATATGTTGCACGTTCAACCTCATTCACTCTCCTTATTCACTTTCTTTTGCGATTTTATACTTAAAAATGAGATTTTTTGCCCACCTGTCACCTTGTAAACACTCCGTGTTGTGAAACGATGGCGAAAATTTGAAAGAAAATTGAAGGAAAAATTATTTTACGTATTTTTAAAAACTTCAAAGCATTCGTCAAGCTAATAAGAAAAATACTTTTTTCTGAAAAATTTATAGATGTTTCCCTTTTTAACACTATACTGATTTATGTTGTATTTGTACTTTAAAGTTTTAGAATTTGAAAAATGAAGAAGAAACTTGTAAAGCTTGTATCGATCCATCCATCTGTATATGCATAAATATTGAATATCGGGCAAAAGGTGAGTCAAGGCCGAAAAAACGGTGCCAAAGTCTCTCAAAAATCAAGGTTATAGTAATCACTTGCTTCAATTATGGTGGTGTTCTGCACTGTGAATTCCTCCTTTCGAACCAAACTGTTAGCAACGGATTTTATTTGAATTTGATGATTACTTTAAAGCCAACGAAATAGATTTGGAATAATGAACAGATTTAAAAAAGAAAACTACTGCTACTAGCAGTAGCATGTGTAGCAGTAGTATGTGTGTATAGAGTATTCATGTATGTCTTCTTCTTCTTCTGAGATGTGCAAATAAGACCCAATGATGTATGTATGCATGTATTGTTTATCTATCCGATTTACATGTGCTGCGCGAATGCGAAAATTACTAAGAAGTTTGATAAAATGAAAACTTCACATGCTTTCACTTGAATCGATTGCGTAAATGCACACTGATTGAATACGATCCTAATACACCGACAAACTCGAACTAAATAATTATGAGAGAAAACATGAAATTTGCAAATCGCTCTTACTCATTATCGGGAGAAAGAGATTACAAGGACTGCTTTGCAAACGATTCATGATGATGTTCCCGTCACATGTTCTTCTTATATGAACTTTTTTTGATTTACACGGAATTTCATGTACCGTCGACGAGTGTTCTTATCGATCAGTTGTTATCAAAAGCTTTCCTTAATAATAGCACCAGAGTATGAGTATACGAATAGGCAAGAATCGTTCTTACCAAGTCAGCGTTCGCCGCTTCAAATGCCAGTGTGGTAGAGTTTACTTTGGCCGTAGCTATGGTGAGTTCTCAGTCAGTGAAGATTGCGGTCACCACCTTTCTATTTCTTTCTTTCTTTCTTTCTCTTTCAACCCTTTTTTCTAATCATTATCGCGTTACGCGATTAGGTGACATCCCCTGAGTAATTGATCAGATCAAAAAAAAAAAAAGGAAAGCTGATAGCTTCGTTCAAGACTCGCGTAAAGTTGCGCAAAAGTATGCGCCTATGTAATAAACCTCTTCTCCCATCATTCTTTTTCTTGTTCATGTTACTAAGATCGGAAAAACAACAATGACTTCTCATGGTAATGAGTAAGCGCTACAGTTAGCTGTACGATATTGCAGTCACATGCCTTATTATTCACATTTAGATTGACGTGAGGTCTATTTGCAAAGTGTTTATGTGAAAATGCTAAACACCCACTAATAGCGACTATTCAATTCGGTTTCTACTCATGTTGGAGCATGAATTTTTTCTAATTTCCATCAAACATATATGAGATGATAATAATATTGATTTGTTATATGTAATTTAGCTCCGTGTCAAGGATTATTTGATGTATGTAAAGCATACGCACATCCAACGCATACGGAAGGAATGGGGGCAAAAAAAAAAGAAAACAGAAATAAAATGATTTAACGAATATCGATAAGTGAATTGGAAAAATCACTGTAAAAAATTTTGATGAAGATATTTATTTGAATCAATATATTAAAACCAATTTGTTAAAAAATATGAATTTAAAATTTTTCAATCTTAAGGAAGCTTGTTATGTGACGTGCGTCGTTCTTTAAGGCCATTCACATCAACTACTCATGCTCGTGCATGCTCGTTGAGTTCAAGTTCAATGATTAACAATTGACGATGTTTCAGCATTAAATAATATTAATTTAATAAATTCAAACTTAAACAGACACACTGGCGCAAACTCTGGGCAATGGAAAGAACCGAGTGACACTTGATATCACAGAAAACTGTGATGTTGCGATGCTGTGAACTTAAAATAACTCAAGTAAAACAGTATAAACAAATGAATTAACTTACAATATGTAACATATATATATATATATACATATATATATATATATAACGTATTTATAATTAAAAATATATGAAAACTTAATTGAAAAGTTCATGGAGCGAAAATCTTAAGAAAAAAAATTCATTTTATTTGAAAGATAAATGTTTTGTCAGAGTCACTTTTATGTCACTAGCTATCTAGTAAAAGCTTGACTAGAGCCTAAGATTTGAATGTGTAAGAGTTTCGATTTTTTATGACTTCTTATGGTTTTATTTGCAGCCGCATAAAAGTGATTGAAATTAAAGTTTATTTAAAATTGTTTTTTAATATAATTTTGTTGTTGTTGTTTTTTTTAGTTTATTACAATAGGATTTGCTTCTTTTCTAAGACTCTGTTTCTATTGATTTCTGTTTGCCCTATTATTATATCTGTCTACCTTATTATTACAAGATTTCTTCCGAGCTAACTTTGTATAGCGAAAGGAGAATTAACGCAGTTCGTGGCATTCCACTATCTAAACCTTCCCATACCCGCATTGAAATAGATTAACACCCTTTTTAAGAAAAGGACAACAAAAACTTTGTTAGTTAGACAAAACAGATCCATATATACCCTACACCCTTTGTTTTCACCCTACGATTCTTCATTTATTTTCGTGATAATATAGCAAAAAATATCTCTTTTTTTCATTCGTGGGACCGGATTCAACATGTGAATTGACCTGGTTTCAACTAAGCAAATTAACTTTTGCTTGTCACAAATGTTCGACCAGTTACGTCATAAATTACCAACAATTAGACGTTTTTGTCATATAAATGCTTACTCTTCGTGGGAAACCTTGCACGAAGCGGGGTCCAAGAAAAAGGTCTACCAATTCCAAATTTGTTACACTTCAGTTTTATATGGAATTGCTGTTGAGG
>KK499876.1:731764-777854 GCA_000688715.1 Glossina pallidipes | reverse complement strand
AGGCGCAGAAACAAGCTTCAAAAACCCTACGCTGTATATAAATTCCCGGGCAGTTTGAAATTTGGAATACACCGAAACATGTTGGTCCGTTCATCTGTCCATCCATCTGGCTGCGCAACCGTGTGATATCTGTGGTAAACATTCTCCCATTCGCAAAAAGGAAGATATCGCCTGCAGACTTGCAAGAGAATTTGAAAAAGAACACGCCTCTAATACGCTCGTACTTGATCACAGTGTTTGTTGTAACATCACAGTGTTTGTTGTAACAAACACTGTGTTTGTTGAACACAACTAACACAATGCGTGATTAAATAAACTGCTTGCCCAATAACGAGGCTTTTGCAAACGAACATGGTGTACGTATATAAACTCATCGTCTAGCGATTTGCCTTCAAATTAGAACAATAAAAATCGTATTCTGCACGTTATGGTTAATGTTAACCTTTTTTTTTTGCGAAAATCTAACCTAAGATAAGTGTAATGAGATATATATATATGCGTGGAAAAATTGTCCAAAAACTCAAACGGCACAATTGAGAAGAGCTTGAAGTTTTATTAATTATGCAGACGGTATAGTAATCTTTTGGACGTGAATTAATGGAATTGTAAGCTCAAGATAAGTTAGCGCCACTTACTGCGGAAATATGTCATTAATTATGCGACAATCCAGTGCAATATATTCTTGTAAAACTTTTGGATCTGCTTCAAAACTATAAATTGCAAACAGACGCCTGAAGTACACACTTGTATCTACTCGTATTTATGCTCATATGGTCGGTCATACATATATAAATCCACACGATAACACAAATAATGATACGAACAAAAATTTTCAATCACTGTCTACGATTACGCTCTTATTTACGACTATGTCTAGAAATTTAATTTGTGGTCTTATTGAAGTTTTCTGTTATATACATACATTACAACCTGCAGCTTTTCAATTAACGTTATATACGGTTTCAATTATTTAATAATTAGTTTAGCAAAAAATTTCATTAATTATTAATTTATTGAATGAACATTTTTTAAATGCTTCACAATTACTGAGAACATTTTTTATAAATGTTATATTTTATATAAATATATATATATAAATATATATATATAAATATGTATATAAATAACAATTAATATAAAATATTTTTTTTTCCTTTTTTTTTCTTTAACAAAATTTTAATTCAAATTCTTCATAACATTAGTTATCAATAATTAGATTGAATGTTATTTAGTCGCAACTCAGGCAGAGAAAGAAGAAGATATTATATTACCAACAAGTAAGAAGAGCCGAATATGGCTGCGGTCGAATCTTTTATGCCCATTACAGTTATTTTAAAAAGACTCAAAAAAAGAAAAAAAAAATTTCCATACTCTATCGTGTTGAGTGGGCATGGCATATTTTTTCTATTTTTGTAAAGCAAAAGAAGAAAACAAAGCCAGGAAGCTAAGTCAGTAAATCGGACTCGCCCTTGTGTTGCATTGTGGATGAACAATTTTACCGACTTGGGCCCTTTTCAGTATCGTCGTGCGTTCAACGACTTCCAAGCGGAAGATGATATGCCAATTTGTCCGTTAAGCAACAATTGACAGACGGACTGACAAACATGGCTAGAACAATTCAGATTTGATGCTAATTAATAATATGTAGACTTTATACGGTTTCTGGAAGCCTTCGTCTGGGAGCTGCCAACCTTTTTGACAAAAGAATGAAATTTCAATATTCTATAATATGCAATGGGCGCGACCGACTTTTGCCATTTGTGTGCGAGTGCTACAGTACCACCCATAGAATATGAATGCAACCTTTTATGGTTATATCGATTGCGGTTTATAAGTAAGAAGTGAATATAAGTGTAATTTTTTAACGTCGAAACTACTGCGGTTTGTAAGCAATGAGTAAAAACGACCTTCTTTTTATTTTAGAAAGCATATGTGGTCTTCTTCTATTGTGGACCTTGACACACTTGGCTCAAGCACAAGAACTTCATTTTTGCGACCAGGATAATATTCATCGTAATCATTACACAGGCGGACGGACAGACGGACATGCTTAAACCGGTTTAGAATTTGATGTTGATCGACCATATACATACTTTATGGGATCTCTGAAGTTTCCATGTGAATGTTGCAAACGTTTTGAATACACTTCGCAGCCTTCGGTGATGAGCATAATAACAATCTCTTTATCTATATTTACGCAAATTTTCGCCCGTTCGCTTGTAAGGTTCGTCTGATACCAACAAAATACGCTGTGAAGGCATGTTGCCTGAATAGTTTCAAAAGTACGTATATTTTACTTGCATCCGTATGGCAAATGTGACAAATCCATTGGTAGGCTATTTCGCTCCTTATTAGCACTTTCATGTCTAAGAGAAATTTGCGATAATAAGGTTGAACTTAAATTTGGCTACAGAAAATATTCCTTACGGTTTTTTTTCTAAAAGTTATTATGAAGTATTTATGAAAGTTTGGCACACTTTATGTACTACTTCGCCCCATTGCCTTGCATACAATATGGTTTTCAAAGGTTTTGAGTGAATAGAGTTTTCTAACAAAAAAGCTGAATGTGCGAAGGCTTACTTTTTCTGCTTGAATCGAGGGAGAGAAGGAACCCTATTGTAGAGGAAATACTAACGTGCGTTAGAATAAATCGAAAATAAAAGTGCAGTTAAAATTTTTGATCTTAATTATGGTCGTATTGACAAACTGATCGGGACCATATTTACGGTTTTTCATTATAATTGCATTCGCGAAATCGAAAATTATATAGGAAAATTTGAAAAACTTTTTGGATTGGCATTGTTTTTGTTTGTTTCTTTTACATTGTGGGCGTGTATGTGAACGATTCACGCCCACTTTTTAAACTCTTATTCTTAATCGGTTAAAAACAGTTTATATCAATTATCCTTCCTTTCCTTTAGGTTTCAGATTCACATAAATTGTTAGCCAAATTTTAAAAATAGCTATATAACATCTAGAAAAATATAAAACGGGTGTGGTCCCGAGAAAAAGGAGAATAGAATTTGCTACACTATATCATTAAAAACAAATACATGAGATCTGAAGATAAGTGCTCCTTTATGAAGAAGTTTTAAGCTTAGAATCGAAAACCCTTCAAGCTGACGTCCCTTCAAGCCCTTCAACCTGAGTGTCAAATAGATGAGTATCTGAAATTCGTTTCGCACCGAATGCAGTTTTCTAACTCACTAATAGTTTATTAGTTGGTTGCCAGCAAGTTAATTACTTGCTAACATTGTCAACTTTAGTTTAGGTGCTGTAACCGCTTTCGGCTGCTGCTGTAGGGAGTATCTGCAACAATTTATTGATGAACTAATATTTGCTTTCATTTTTATTTAAAATTCTCTTTCACATGAATTTAATTCACACTTCCGCTGTTGACGTTTTACTACATCCTATTGCATTATTCGATAATTAAGTTAAAATATATATATATGTATATATATGTATATAAAGAACACATGTAATGATACTCGTAAATGATATAATAAACGTATGGCTTTTGATATCGATTACAAGAAAACCTTAATTAATTGCTTCTTGTTTTTTTTTTTNTTTTTTTTTTTTTTTTTTTTTTTTTTTTTTTTTTTTTTTTTTTTTTTTTTTTGTATTTGAAAATGTTTTATCATGTTTTTCTGTGAACTTGATATTAATATGGTTTACATCATCTTCTTATATAATTGGTTGATGTAAGATATTCTGAGAGGCCTGGACATTAGGTATTGATTTAAAAAAAAAAACAAAGACTGAAATATATATAAATTTATTTGTTATATAAAAACAGTAACGGTATGTCTCCAATAAACTACGAAGTATAAAAATTACTGAATTTTAATAGAAAATTAAATTTAAAAAGAAATAAATCTTAGAATTAAAAAGTAGGATGAACAGTAGCAAGTGAGACTATCTTTAAAGGATGAACTGAGACGGTTAGCCTAATCACTTTAAAAACTTACATATTTTAGTGACATCATGTTCGCCAGGTTCTCTCAAGGTCCATGGGGTTTGATGCCCCCGTAAAGGAGTCTTCGTATATTGAAAAGGTTGTGGCACTGACAAAGTCTATGTTTACTCGTAAGATTTAGTTACCTATTGCGAATGCTTTCATTTTGACTTTCCTAAAGTGGATTTAATATGGAAGTGAAACAGGATTAGGATTAACATTCGAGTACTGTTGATATTTTTCCGTCACTTTTCGCTTCAATTTTTATAGCTTACACCACTTGTGCTACAGGGTATATTAAGTTTATGGGGACCTATGTAACACGCAGAAGTGCTTAAGGTGGATTTATTTTACCGATCGACTCAGGACTATTTTCTATTTAAGCCTGTCTGTCCGTCTGAAGTCTGTCCATACAAAGTTTTGTTTAAACTATAGGCCGCAATTATTGAGAAATTTGGTACATTGACGTGCTTTGACCCAAGGAACAACGCCATTAAAAATGGTTGGATCGGTCCAGTTTTTCGATCACACCCCATATAATGCACTATTTTGAAAAGCTGTTACAAAGAAAAATTAACAAAAAGAGATATGAAGTTTTAAAAATGGGATCACAATTACATGGCTAATGGTTAAAGCGTATTACTGTGATCAAAAAGGATTAAACATTTTTCATATGATCGCACTTTTGTACCCACTAGAGAGGTTACATTGGATTTACAAAATATTTGTAATCAATTGAAATTCACGGCGAAGCCCAGTTTAAGCCCCATTAAGCACTAAAATAGGAACTGAATAAAAGTTGTCTGTCTATTGAAATTATAATCATGACCTTTGGATCTCACCTAGAAGATAATTCCCAGATTTTCTTCTATCACTTAACGTCGCCTACAATTAGTCATAAAATTCGTAAATTGTGCCCATTTGAAAACGATTTGCGTGCCATGCCCCGCTTGCGATGAGGTTATGTTCGGTTTATGCAGATATGTGTGTAACAGTTACAAGGACACACACACACAACTTTTGTTATGACAATTGATTTAAAAGGACTTTCTGAACTGATTTAAACACGTCTTCATGTCCCATATACAAGTTTTTAAGAAAACTAAGCCTGCATATGACAACATTGAGTGATTGCTGAATAGGACGGATATCGTTATGAAAATTGCGGCTGACATATGACGTACAATTTGACAAATAAATTTGTTGCACTAAATTTTGGTTTCTTTTACATGTAAGGATGTAAGGATTGTCTTGAAAAGCAAGCCTTTATACAACGATCAGATCTATCTTCATTTAGGATATTCAACAACACTTGGCCTTGATTCAATGTAATGTTTTAACTTGCCTTTTGTAAAAACTATTTTGGCAAGAAATAAAAATTTTATTTTTATTTTTAGAATAAATACTAAAAAAGAGAAGAAAAGTTAAACTCTTGCGTCTTATTACTTGTAAAAGTGCTATGAATAGTTCGCTACTACGTATTAGAAAATCAAATTTGAATCCATCGAAAGACTTGAAAATCGTGCACATTGAATATTTATAGGTACAAACATTTGAATATATAATTAAATCATTTTACCCATCACTAAAGGATGTGTGTGTGTGTGTATTCATTTTATCAAAGCGTTCGTAACCCTCAGAACCACTACAATGTATATATAGTCTTGATCACCATCAGATTTTGATTTGATCTGAGCACTTTTCTCCTTTGTCCATCTGTGTCAATGTTAATGGCAAACACTGCCCCGGTCGCAAAACGAAAGATATCGCCCGCGGTTATAAATTTCATCAAAACTATCGGACAAGCACGTAGTTCTTCTTTTTTTTTTTTAATATGATCGACCACTCAGGCCCCTATACGGTCAGCAAGAGGTGATGGAAGATGAACAAAGAGGGAGAGGGTCGCAACTTACTGGGTATGGGCCCAATCGGTCGATATTGTGAAGTGTAAAAAATCGCCCATGTCCAACTACATATTATACAGGATCGAAATTTCATTTTTATAAATTTTTTTTTTTAAGAAAAAGATAGTGAGTACACAAGACGATTTTCTTGTCAAAGTGTAGCGGGTAAGTGGAAAGTGTTTTCTCTAGAAATTATTTCAATATTCGAAAAATCTATTGGAACAAGAATGGTTTCAAAGAACTTTTGATGCACTACACGATATTTTTATGAACAGGAATAGTTTCAGTACAGTTTGCAAATAAAGTTTTTGAAACCTTTACTGAAAGTCTGTAACAATTAAATATTTAAATGAAATTATTGTCATATCGAGAAATTCGAATATTTTTTTTCTTAATTCGTAATTTAAAGTCGAAAGTCCTTATAAATGACTTTAACTGTTTGTAGCGAGTAATTAACAAAAGATGTATTTTGTAGCGATATTTTGGATATCGATTTGTAATATAGACAAGTTTTTTTGTTTTTGTTTGTTTGTTAACATATAGTTAACCTCCAAACATATGCATAATAATAATAAAAAAAGTTATAATATACTACGTGAACTTGATATTGCATAATAAACAAAATAGAAATTAGATTTACGTTATAAACGTGTGTGTGTGTGTGTGTGTGTGCTGTTGGTATTCATTTTAATAATAAAATATAAGCATATATGTGTACGTTATAAACGTTAACGTATCAATAAAATAATTGCAATATTAAATTTTCAATTCAATGCGAATTCTTCGGTAACTGCTGTAGAATATTAATTAATTTCTAAAATTTATACATTCCATGAGTTTTGCAGCTTGCAAAATAAAAACAAAAAAAAAAAATAAAATAATAAAAAAAAAGCGAAAAAAAGAAAATAAAAATAATAAAGTGTCAACCTTGCTTTTAAAGGAGGAGGGAGCAAAGGTATAAATAAAAGCACGGTACGAACACGGTATGGTCATGTGGTTTACAAAACTATTCTCACGTTATACAAATGAATACATGTCACGATTACGCTGGCCATTGTTTTATAGCACACTGTTACTTTTATTATTATTTATCTAAAGAAGTTTTATGTAATTAAAATTTATGCACTATTATGTTATTTGCTTAACAAAGAAATGGAGAAATCATTATTAAAAAAGGTGTAATCACTTTAGGACGAATTTCGCACACCCAACATCCTAAGTAAGTATATATATAAAGAAAGGCGTCAGTTTGGATCAATTACGCCACGAACGATTACTTTATCCATTATAGGTTTAAGTGATTATGATTCTTATGGATTTCGGAACGCAAGTCTTCCGTTTCTTAGATATTGTAAATTTGCTGGCAGGTGGACCGCGCCCATTTCTAAAGTCAATCAACTAACAGCACATGTGCCAACTTCCAGATCTTTGTTTCAATTTTTACGACAAAGAGTGTTGCAGAGGATTCCTGAAAGGACGGAGAGACTCAGAAGAATTCTATTCTATTCAAAATTCCACAATCCGTGTAAATTTGTTGACAGGTGGTCCAAGCCCATTTCTAAAGTCAATCAACTAACAGCACATGTGCCAACTTCCAGATCTTTGTTTCAATTTTTACGACAAAGAGTGTTGCAGAGGATTCCCGAAAGGACGGAGAGACTCAGAAGAATTCTATTCTATTCAAAATTCCACAATCCGTGTAAATTTGCTGGCACGTGGACCGCGCCCATTTCTAAAGTCAATCAACTAACAGCACATGTGCCAACTTCCAGATCTTTGTTTCAATTTTTACGACAAAGAGCGTTGCAGAGGATTCTCGAAAGGACGGAGAGACTTAGAATTCCATATTCCATGTAATTATACCCTGGACTACGTTTGATACAAGGGTATATTAAGTTTTTGCGGATGTATGTTAAACCCAGAAGGACTTGAGATAGATACAGCTCTTATTACACCGATCGAAACAAATTCGCTTTCTGATCGATTCAGAATTACGTTATGAATAAGTCTGAGATTGTTTGGCCATTTATTCGACCGTCCGCCTGTCCGTCTATCTATCTACCTTCCCGCTTGTCTGTCTATCTGTCTACCCTCCCACCTGTCTGTCCATCTGTCCGGTTTGTATTTTTGTGTTGACCCTACACAGTGCAAATTTTTGAAATATTTCGATGAAATTTGGTACCTTGACGTGTTTTGGTACCAAGGACGTGTGCTATCGAAAATAGTTAGGATTGGAGCACTTTTTCAACTACTTCCCATATCTCGCCTTATATGACAAACTGTAGAAAGTTGTAATGTACCTAATGATAGGCCGTGGCCCACTGTAATAATTTTTTGTGTTCTACTAAATATATATTTCCTTTAACCCGCTGCCCTAAATGTCGTATTACAAGCCTTGGTATTATAAGCAAAAAAAAAAAAGAAAAGAAAAATAGGAAGTGTATTTTTGCAAGCACAAACTAATTTCAAAATGAACATCAACGTATTAAAGGATTGCTAGAACAGTTTTGTGCTTATTGCAATCGTAATAAGAAATCTAATACACCCATCATTCATCCCGCCGATGATTTGAAAAACAAATTAGTCTACCCACGTTATTAGAGTGAATTAATCAACTCAAAGCGGTTATTAAGAGGAGCATGTGTTAGCCTTTCATGACAACTAACATGATTTACTTAAACGAAATGCTGATACACGTGGTTAATTGCATAGTCCGTGAAAATAAATATTTAAATAAAATTATACTAAAGTAAAAAACCGCTTTTGTAATTAATAGCAGATCGAAAATAAGAGGAGAGTATAATAAGCTGCGTCCCTCCGTTAGCGTACGAAGGATTATTGTCTTTATATATTTTCGTGACAACACAATTTTAACTTGTAGTAATATTCTGCAGCGTTGGCACACTTGCTCTAATTAATGTTTTTAATTGATAATCAATTACGTAATTTATTACAATCAATTTAATTAATGGTAGTAAGATATCGTTTCTTTTGTCATTCACCTCAAGTTACGTATAAAATATTCGCAAGCAGGTGCGTTTGGAAAATTCGGAAGAAAACCAACACAGCATACAGTCTTCCGCTATACGCGGCTTCCAGTACGCGGCTTTATTAACTGTTTGAGAAGATTTCAACACCGAATTTGGTTGCGAATTTGGATCTCCCCCTTTTAAGTCTTCATATTTCTGCTATCGGTAGGCCCATTCCTTTTACTGGACCAAAGTTTTATTGGAGTCTTTCTCTTCTAAAAGGTCATCAAGTCATTAATATCAGTGATGGTCCGCTGATTTGACGATAAACTTTTCAACTTTTAACTTGACAAACCAAAACTGAGCTTGGGACTAAATCTGATGAGTAAGCAAATTGGTCAAGCACTTCGGACTGTAGCTAGTAAATATTCGCATTGCGAATCGTTGAGTCCTGGTGGACGAAAAATATTTTTTTTTTTTCTAAATGTTGCTGTAGTGGTTTTTTCTGTAGGGGTTTTTCCCTTTTTCAAAATAATCACTTAAGAAAAATCGATGGGTATACAAGGAAACAGTTGCCATTGCTTTGCCAACCAAAGAAGCAACTCAATTTCTATACGTGGACCATTGATTTGACTTGGTTTTGGTTGTAGAGTATGTTGGTGTATCCATCCATTCTTTGGATTAATTAGTGGGCGTCAAAACTATAATTAGTTGCACTTAATCTGCGCAAGAGTAGTCGAGTAAGTAAGAATCGCGTCGTATCGCGTGGGTCGTAGCTATTGTGAGCGGTCCGTCGGTATAGGTATAACACTTACCGATCGGGCATACACCCACCAGTATGTATCCATCCCTCCATCTCGTCCCCATTCCGCACTTCTTTCTGACTTGCGCCATATTACGCGTACAGGGGACATCTGACTGGTTGGCCAAATAAAAGAGAAAAGAGTAAAGGCGCTGGAAATTTGCATTCGAACAGAGTTTCGTTGTAGCGTCAGTTTTCTATGCCTAAACCTTGGTTCAACAAGTGACAAGCATGACCATTGAATATGCTCATCGCCCCCGCTCTTTCTCCAGACTCAGTTTGACAATCATCTAGCGCCACTTGGTGAATTTGTTTGATAGTTTCTTGAATGGTTAGAGCTTTTGTTCATCCTGGTAATGATCATCCGAGCTGGTGTGACCGCGTTTGAATTCAGACATTCAATCTTTCCCCACGGTATATAAGGATGCAGAATCCTCGCGGATAGCATCTCTTATCTTCTTTTTTAACTTGCATACGCATATTGTGGACAACGAGGAAAACAACTTAGTGATAGCCCTTTATTCGGTTTTACGATTCTCATAAAAACGCTCACAGCGACTCATTAGAACTATTGTCTAAACCCTTCTACGCGTGCAAAATTGTTATAATATCGATTAGTGCATAATCATGTTCATCAACTTTCATGGGTAAGTCTATCATTTTCATATGCAAGTTGGAAATATTCCAGATGACCTTTGCCTTTACATCATCTCTTGAAAATCCTTTTACGTTATTGTCAATGCCTTTGCACTCTTCATTTGTATTCATATACATAAAGCTAGAAAATTAAATTTTCAACCATAAAAAAATAAGTAGAAATGAAGGAAGGAATAACGACATGGATACTAAGCATAATTTTTAAAGTATGAATGCGATGCCGTTATGGTAAGTGAGACATAAAAATGCTCAGAAATGCTTTAGCGAAAGGCATGAATGCCATTGAAGACGGAAGCAATTGCAGTAGATTTAAATCGCACTGGTCTGATTAATCAAACAAAGCGTAATTGACGCATTTATGTGCAAATAAACCGCAAAGTCACGTTTAATGCATAATTTTCGAAAGCATTGTCTGACTTAATAGGCAAATATTGACGCCAAGCATACATGTACAACAATCGTTTACTAGATGCAAGTAGATCATGTTATCAGGTGGCTCGGCTGCGAATACTAGGTTAGCATATATAATTAATCCTGAAGACTATTTCACATTTCAGGCATTTAGTGCAAAAGAATGCTTTACCACACACCGTAAGTTAATGGTTATCGAAGACTTACGTGCCACTGACGATATAAATTTTCACAGCCATTCATATATCAAATGCGTGAATCACGTTTTCCGATCACATATCACAAATGAATCTGGCGCAGATAGTGTTTGAGATTTTAAAATCCCCAGAGGAATATGTAAAAAACCAAAGAGTCAGACAGAATATTGATTTAATTTTGCTTACTGTTTACTCATGCAGAGATGTTAATTAAAAATCGTTACCAAAGATGACAGTTTAGTCATTCAGAGTTGACACTTTAGGTATACGTTAGCAAAACAACAGCATTTCCTAAGTAAAAGATATAACATCGCAGTAGTCACTTATCGTGCTGAACAAAAGGTACGAATAGATAATTAAGAGGATAAATTAATTAGACTCAAGCATCACTAGCGAAGCATCAAGCTTTCAGTGAATTTGTAAACATGGAAAAAATTTGTCATCATCACATGCTATAATATTCTTGTTGAACAGATTTCCTTCAAACATTATCGAAGCTGTCATCAATTCGTTTCTGGATAAGTTTGCTTTTTCGTTCAATGATATATAAAATGGAGACTCTAAAGGAGTTAATATAAGCTGCCAAGACGGACAACACAGCGACCGGTCAAGACAATAATTAAAGCAGAAATAGAGAAAAAACTCCTTAAAATGGATCGAAAGCGGTAAACTCTACCCGATATGGTAGGAATCATGTATTGAAATGAAAATTTTAAAATGAGAAAGCTTTACGCAAGATGGATGCCGCTTTCACTCGCAATTCAAGAAAGCACCTCGAAGACAATTAAGTCGTGTGTTCAGCAATATTTCGCAGCACTTAAGCCGAGTTTTTCAACCGCGAGCTATACATTGATCCATCATATTGTCCTTGCGTCGGACAGAGTGAGAGAACTGAAAGAAGGCAAAAACAGTTCCATCTCTCAATATGGTAATGCAATCAGTCCTTAGGACTGTGGGGGAAAGAGAAAAGAAAACTCTCAATGACGAATGTTATGCGAACATAGGCCAGCCTTTAAGTGATGTGTTGTTCCATCAAGACAGCGCCGTTATCGCGATGGTCACAATCGAAAAATTGAAAGTCGAATTAATTGCTTAAAAAAGCTTATATTAAATTTTGTGCTTTCGGATTATTTTCACCTTACGAAGTTGTGGAATTTCGTTAGGGCCGAATTTTTTCTACCCGACATCTTTATGTATTTTTGCGTTGTTGTTATATAGCATCTGAGTAATCGCTGCAATTACCATTGTTGCATCTACCAAAAACCAATTTCTTACTCCTTTTGAAACACATAGGAGTACTCGCTTTACTTAATACTGTAGACATGTCCTTCGACCGATTCAGCCCATTTTCAATATCAACTTCAAACACTTTTGCTAAATTTGAAGTCGATAGCTTTAATTTTGTGGTCAGAACTATGTTTAAAGGGAACATTTGACAGACGGATAGACATGTTTAAATCGATGCAAAATTTAATGTTCATCAAGAACATATATACTTTGCGTAGTCTTTGAAGCTTCCTTCCTTTTGGGCGATGCAAACGTTTTGAAAAAATGAATATACCCCTCATATTGCGATGATCGGTATAGACAGGACACATAATGTGCCATGGAAGTATTTTACATTCAATTAATTACGCTGACTTGGTTAAAGCCAGAATTAATTAATTTACATAGATTTGTAATGCAAAATGTGAAATATTTACTGACTGGTAGTCAATTAGCATTAAGTTAATTAGTAAAAAAAAAACAAAATTTTTCATCTCTTATGTTTTTTTGAAATTTTGTAAATGGTAATAGCACACATATTTTTGACATGTTTGTTGTATACCTGTAGATAGGCTTTGTTATGTTAGCTAATATAACAAGTGTTTGACGTCTCTGCTGTGTTCTAATTTAGTGCATTTTTTTTTTTTTTTTTTTTTGGAAGAAGTATTTAGATACAACGAGCAAAAGCATTATAGTGGACACTACTGTGGACCAAGCTGCAGTTATTCGTATCAAAAACTTCAAAATGAAGCATTATCAGGGAAGCCATCGAAAAAGCGGTCGGACCCAAATCATTTTTAACATCATTTGTCCTTGGCTCAAGACAAGTCGGTGTACGAAATTTCGTCAAATTAATTCAAAAATTGCGACCTTTGGGCGGACGGACAAGCTTAAATAGATTAAAAAAAAAATCTGAATCGATGGATATAATAAAAGGTGGGTCTATCTCAAGTTCTACCATATAAATATTACAAACATTCCCACAAACCTAATGGTATAGAATATAAAGAATCATATGTAAATCATTGAATTAAATAAAATTCAAATAAAAAGAAGCATAAATTTTCGTTAAGCAATAAAGCCCGCAGGCGTCAATTAATTCATTAAATAATATTATTTTGTAAAAATGTTTAAGTAACAGAGATTCTTCGGAACTTGAACTCTTACACGCACACTGACAGACAGACAGACTAAGCGATTTCAGGCTTTCTATTAATTTGCAATTATTTATATAGGCATACGTGCAACTTGCTAGTCTACATC
Source organism: Glossina pallidipes (assembly GCA_000688715.1). Lineage (NCBI taxonomy): Eukaryota > Metazoa > Arthropoda > Insecta > Diptera > Glossinidae > Glossina > Glossina pallidipes. The sequence continues at coordinate 764,424 of KK499876.1, read as the reverse complement.
GACCTAGAAATCGGAGCTGATAAATTTATTTGTATACACTTACACGCACATATATATATATATATATATATATATATACATATATATGTATAGATTTTATAAGCAGCATGCCGTCATTCTCCGGCAATGGTGGACACGAAAATTAGGTAAATTAAATAAAAATGACGTTGATATGTATTTTCGCGCGCGCTTTTCTGCCTTTCTTTTTTTTTTTTTTCTTACATTCTGTCAGAGAGACCTGATAATTGTTGAAATTGAAAAGCTGTTGTTTATAAAATATATTTATTTCATGGGCGATATTTATTTCGTTTTTTAATTTTTTGTAATTTTTATAGGCAACACCGGAAGTTGCAGTTATCTAATGAGTACATGCCGTTTGTAACTAAGAACAGAAATCTGTCGCATCCATTTCTATCCAAGGCAAGCTTGGATTCAGCTAAAGATAGGCGCAGGCGTTCGTTCTTTCGCATATCTTTGCTTTGTAAAATTTTTGGGTTAAAGTTAAACACTCATACAAGAACTTTTAACTACAGCTGGTTTCACTTTGTAGAATGAAAATTTTCATCCTCCATTCGGTCGAAAAGAAAATTAGTTTTTTTTTTCTTTCTACAGATTTGTCCAGACGTCGCATACAAAAATCTTTTGCCACAAAGCAATTTGTTTTCGTAAGTAAATTTGTTTTTTTTTTTTTTCCCCGAGTTGTTCATATGTTTCATTTTCAATGTTTGTATTGACATAACGAAGACATTGATTAGGCCTAGATAAAGATTCATCTTAGAGCAAAGTATATTTACTTATTTCATTATACATTTTGACTTGTTATTCAAGTAATTATCACAATTTGCATTTATTATCAATTTTATGCTCATTATCGAAAGAGATTAGTTTTATTGTTACGTTTGTAACAATCACAAGCATTCATCAGATATATATACATATATATATATATATATATATATATCATCCTACACATCATGTGTATATCGTAACTTTTATGGTTGCTTTTGCTCGTCCGTGATTCCATGACCTTCCTTCTCCACCCACTTTTAGAGTTCCTCTCTGCTCGAAAATGTAATGAATTTCTTTCAAAGCTTTAAGTTGCTATAGTTCATCATTCAAGTATTTCTGCGACAATTATCTCTTGGAATTTTCCAAATTTTTGTCAATTCAATTTAGCGAACACGAACACTAGCATGTCGTGAGTATTATTCATATCGATAAATATTTCTAAATATTACGGAATCTGCCACTTACTACGGCTATAGGCGAGAGGAGTGATTATCATCCGACTTTAGTTTGCAGAGAAATTGCAAGAAGAATAGAAATCGATTTACTGGATATCGGTAGTCCGTTAATGGCTCTCGTTGATGAGCCTTCGTTAACGAGAGTTGAGTTCTTGAAGGCTTTATTTTGTTCTACACACCCCGATGATATTACAAATATTCCGTTATAAATATAATGAACGCGAAACTAAACTCGATGTGAAAGCAACCGAGATCCATTAATCCATTCGTATCGTACGATGGCCCGTAAACTGGTTGCACTGGCACTTATGAAACAATAATAATCATATGCTTTCGACGCGAAGTTCGAGCACCTTTCACATATATATTTCATATGCGAAGTGTTGTATGCTTGGAAGTCGCCTTGAAGTACTAGCATTTTTTTCTTGTTTTTGTTTGACTTCGCTATGAATGCTTTTGTATAGATTTGAACAGTTCAGTAACTTTGGAGTTTTGTCTAATTGACTGACCTATCAACACAATTGTTTGCTTTAGATTATCATTATGTGCTATATATGCGATATCACAATGAAGGCAAAACGAAATGAAAATAACAACAGCGGTAATGTGGGCGAGAAGAAGACAAATAAGTTGCGATAAAAACGTATAACTTATACTAAAAATGTTAAAATATAAAATATATTATGTTAGCTGAATGCGTATATCGCTCGAATAGAACGTATTTGTTGTCTTGTGTTTATAAAAATATTTAATCATTGGGGAATAAATTTGTTTTTATTGTTTGTTTAAAAAATCGTTAAGTTTTTACTTTAAATTTAATTTGTTGCTAAAAAATAAATTAAAACCGACACAACACAAAAATCCTATTTGGTTTAAGTCGAATCTTTTGTGGATTACATATTGTTCTAGTTTTTAATATAAAATTTTCACCTGAACTTTTCGGAAATAATTTCGCTTTCGTTAAAGGCTTTTGCAGGTTTCTTGTCAACCGGACGCTTCACAATAAGCAAACATATTGGTGGCAAGTTGATCGGATTGAAAAGGACTCAGAATTCTGGTTTGATAACGAATATAAAAAGTTCTCTGTCTCTGCAACCCACCTCTCTCTCTCTTTCTCTCTCTCTCACCAATCTCTCTCATACGTTCTCTCCCTCTCTCTCTTCCTCTCTGGTCATAACTCTCTCTGTCTCTTACCTTTTCACCGATCTACATGTGTTCCGGTATCTTCCGCTGGGAAGGTAGACACTATAGCAGAGGCAACCATAACTGATCACTTTGGCGCAGCAGCAAAATTACGCTTTCTTTATACGGCCTGAATAAGAACTGCGATGTTGATAGTAGCATCTACATAAAGTACGCATTCATTACCATACGAGAGCATTTGTATTTCACGAGAGAGCATGAATTTCTTGAGCCTCATGATTGAGTCACGGGAGCAAGAATAGGTCACATAGGGTCCCTTGCACGACAATAAGTCATGAGTGACGGTAGCCCTTTACGAGCCTATTTTGAGGAGGAATACGACTTAAACTAGGCGGAGACGTGCCCACCTCTAAGCCGATTTATCTGCTAATTACGTACCAGACAAGCGGATGGTTTCGAGACAACGACGTTGGTCTTTGAGAATAGCATATGTGTCGTTGACTAGAAGTCCGCTTGATGTAAGATTTCTATTTCAATTCTTCTGGCCGAGGGAGCTATATCTACTCAGAGTAAAAGAAATAATTCGTTTGTTTGCCGTACAACCTAATCAATAAGAAACATAGTACGGATTATATTTGACAATCTCTCGCAACATTCTCATCACATTTTGCATGACTGTGTCGTATCGGCAGGGAAATGTCGCATGCACCGATACATGTAATTGCACGAGACTTCAGTTGTTCGTTTATCGAGACAATTTTGCGCTCTTATGCACATAAGTAAGTTTGCTATAATCGAAAGTGAGTTTCTTTTTGTTTAAAAAAAAATTTATATAATTATTGATCGCTATTGCAATCTTTGCTATTCCATAATAGATTTCGACAGAATAACAAAATCGGGAAAGCAATGAAACAAAAATATCGATACACGAGGCGAACACAGAAGAAGCGAACAAAAATAGGAAAGGATATATACAAAGTCGAATTTGCTGGGATGTAAGACGTAAATGGTTCAGAAATTCTTGCTATGAAGAAAAACTCAGCCTTCGCGGAAAATTATATGTTCCCTGTTCTCTAGTTGGAAGCTTCTTGCATGAACACCATTTACGACGACGCACATATCCTCTAGGGTAGGCATTTTGCATAGTTTATTGATATAGACATCATTTTAATACTCAAGGTCATAAACAGAAATAAATGAATTTTTTGTCCGTCATACTACGTTGATGCGCGCAAAAATTCTTTTCTGTGTAATAATTGAATTTCGTATGTAAAAAATAATTAAATGCTCAGAAAGAATAATTGATGGCTTTTCAACGCTACATTTCCCGCATTTTCAGCAAAGTTTTGTAAAATGTCAAAATTGCTAAAATATAAAAAAAAATTACTGTATTTTTATTATATATTAACTTTAAAAACTTTTCTAATAAAATTTATGGATTTTTGATGATTAGCGTTCGATAATTTAAACTCAAATAAATAACAACAACGATATGAAATTAAATTGAAAACTTCAATTAGTTTTCAACTAAAGTCAATAAATATAGACAAGGATTTAAATGTTTACATTTCTGTGGAAGAGGAAAAAACAAAAAAATATATATATCGATAAAATCACAGTCTGATGTTATTTAATGTCGAATGTAAGAGAAATTTCGCAAACTAAACGAACATAAGAAAGTTAATGAAAGGGAAAGTAAAAAAAACAAAAAAAAAAAAAGTAAGAAAATTACATTCGGCTATGAATGAATCTTTCATACCCATACCATACTGTTATCCTATCTTTATTTGTTTTCCAAGATCTTTTATTTGACACCCATATCGACGAGAATGTATAGAAAACGGTATTCCACCACCTGGTCCACCTTGTGGGGCCCATCATATTGATTTTAGAACTGAAACATTTTTAGACAAATAATACATCGTCGTGCTAGAAAGGCACAGAAAAATTGTCCAAATCCTATATTTTTTACCCGTTTATGAGTAATAAGTAGGAAACGTAAAAAAAACCGAAAAAATAAAATTTCGATTATTTAGGGCGTGGCTGGTTTTTTTTTCATTTTTTCACATGCAAATGTAAAAAATTGCATCTTTTTATCTTTCACAATTTATGAGTAATACGCACGAAAAAGCGCAAATTGTTGTTCACTTCATGTTTTACTGTGAGCGTGTGCTTTGAGCAATTGCTTCATTTTCAATAGCAACATGCGTGCAAGAACTTCCAATATTTGGGCCAAATTTTAAGCCGATAGCTTAATTTTTCGAAAAGAAAATTTATCGCAGACATTACCTAGACAGAGAGACAGACGGGCATGCTTAAATCGGTTTAAAATTTGATGCTGATCAAGAATACATATAGGCTTTATGGGATCTATGGAGCTTCCTTCTGCGTGTTGCAAACGTTTTGACTAAATGAATATACCCTTCATCTTTTTGTGATGGGTTTAAAAATATAAATTGATTCTCAGAGTAGGCATCAAATCAATTTTTAAATAATTTGTGAAAATTAGATTGAAAGAAAATTATAAAATTGCCTATGCAAGTAGCACACTTGCTTTCAAACTTAACTAGACCCGTAGACATCAACTTGACATACTGACTGTAGAACAACCTAAGCAGCAGGGGCTCACACGTATGGAATTTAATGCTGATCGAAAATGTGCAAACTTTATGGATTACCAGGGGCGCATTTCTATTTAATGTGGTCCTACCTTCCCGTTGACTGTATAATTTTCAGATAGAAAAAAAATGTGGACGAGCAAGCATTGAGGAAAATAGACCAAGAAAAATTTTCGTAATTTCCTGATCGCCACTACATCTATTTATGTTTATTTAAGACAGACCGGAGATTTTTAAACGCTCGTTGCTTGATTAAGGTAATCTTTAAACAAAGCTCTGAGATAGACTTCTCTTCTTGGTTCTGGTTTGTACTACTAATTATTGATCGCAATATTTTAATTAATATTTTCGAGCTTTCCAAGTTGTTTTCAACTTTTTAGCAATTGCCAGCGCTCATGTCGATTTTCATCCTTATATTGCTAACTTAAAATAAGGATATTCGTGTGTATGTATGTTACTAAAGTGTGACCCATCTGCTTCACATTTCCATAGAGGTGGTTAAGTCATTTTCTCACTATGATATTTTATGGAGCTTTAAATGTTTTTTTTTTTTTTTTAGTGTCACGAAAGTAACAGAGAGAGAGAGACTAACATGTGCTCAAGTTCTAAAGGGATTGGTTTGAAATCGCATTTGAAAAGAAAATTCCTTACACTTGTCTTTGTTTTACTAAAAGTTATGAGTTTTCTTTTTCGAATTTGAAAGAATTGTGACGCTTAATAGTATTTATGAAAAATTACATTCAATTCAATGGGATAATCTTCAAAAACGAATAACTGTATAGAACAACTTTTGCCATATATTTTTTTCTTAGTTTATTTAATAGAGGGCAACACATGCTCGAGTAAGTGGTTTTTGTTATATCCCTTGCCGACCATTCAGCATAAAAAACTTTGCAAAAATATACATAAGAGATCTTCCGCATGCGGTTGATTAGCATAATATGCTTAGTGGTTCAGATATGTTACTCTATCTTGCTTGAAAACGCCTAAGATTTTCTCTTATCGGACTATGACAAGTGTCGATTTGGAACGTGCAAGAAATATGTATTTAGATGCATGGATCCATTGGTTAAAAATACTTTCGTTTGTGCATATTTAATATTGGAGATAAAAAATCAGGATACGCTTCCAACCGAGCTTAGAATCGCTTCCTTTCCAACCAATATTTTCACTATTTTTTTTGTTTTATACTAAGAAAAAAAAAATAGAAGAACGAATATATAGCGTATTTCTTGATTTGATCAACCCATCGATCTGTCATTTCGTGTAGGAAACTTCAAGGCACAGAACTTAAGCTTGCCGTATACAAAATTCCTGCCTTAAGTCCCCCAATTCGAACTTAGCAGTAAAAACGATCCGCCTACGAAGCTAATGCATGAAATAAATTGTCCTTTAATTAAAGAGATTGAAAGTGTAGCACCTGCCGCATCCAAAAGTCGAGCAAAGCCGTATGCAATTTTCTTACATTTGTTGTTTTTAAAAAAAAAAAAGTATGCAAGCAGCGTAATAATTGGTGCTCTATACGTTATCTCACTTGTAGTCGAAAACTTTTCATTAATATTTTTTTTTTTTAAAGTTATTTATATATATAAATATTAAAGTTCATCACACAGTTTATAATACGTTTTAAAGGTTGTCTTTCCGCGACCTTGAACTTTTCATATACATACATATATATATATTTTTTTTTAAATAAAAAGTACATACTACACCAACGACATAGCTAATCCTACGAGGGTGAAATTCTGTATAAATTATTGTATTAAAATTTATTTTTATCACAAAAATTTCTACCAAAAAAGTTTAGTGAAAGCATTAAACAAAAAAAAAAAAAAAAAAACAAAACAAAGCACACACACATACCGATTCTCCGCTTTTGTATTAGACGCGTTAGTCGGATGAACCGTAGAACTGGCAGAAACAGTGGAAGTGTTATCTATGCTGCTTATACTGCCGCCTTTCATGTTATTTTCATCGATTGTGTCTTCAACAGCACTCGTTAATGCTGCGTTAGCTACACCAGTGTTGGTGACATTATTACTTGTTACTTGCAAGAGATTAGGTTGATGATTAATAATAATAGTGCTAATGCCGGACTCATGAGTGTCTTCGACATCTTGTTGAATATTGGATTTTTTCATTGCAAAATTTTATATAAATTTTTTAATAATTTTTCCTAAAATTATTATTATTTTGTTTTTTGTTTTTTTTTTTTCTAATTAAAATCACATAAACCACACACAACAGAATTTTTGTTTAATTCAATCAGGATTTTAGTAAGGAAAAGAAAAACAAAAACACGAAACAACAAACCATACAATGCGGTTGTAGCGGTAGCAATACACACAGCACACTGACTGCGTGCCCTGTGCTTTGTCTAGGAAATGAGTTCAATAACACTTTTGAACGGATGGTATACAGTTTTTGTTCATATTTTTGATGAATTTTTTTTTTTTTTTTGCTTCTACCTTTTTATTACAATAATAATAATAATAATAATAACGGCGGGAACAACTTGACAAGCCTAAGTTAAGAGATTTTTTCAAAAGTAAAAGTGTAATTTTTTTTAAAAAATTTTCATTAAACTTTTTGTCATTTTTGAACAATTTTTAAAAAATTAATTATTTTAATTTATTTATTTTTTTTGTTATTAATGTCGTTTTCTTATATTTGACAATATTTTTATTTATTATTTTCAATTTTATTATCCAGCGAATCCAAGCGATTTATTTTTAGTCAAACGTTGTTATCGCTGGTATGTTGCGTGCTTGACTGTTTGACTAAAGTTTCAATACATACGATATCAATATTTTCATCACCCTTAACTTATTGCGGTTTATAACAAAAAAAAAAAAAAAAAAAAGAAAAAACATAAATTCTCTCTCAATCTCTCGCTCTTGGTCTCGCTACTCTTTCTCGTAAATTTAAATACTCACTCAGTCACTCACTTACACAGTTACCGTTACAGAACTTATGGAAGCTTCACAATACTTTCTTTTTATTCGACTAAATGTTTAGTAAGTGGTTTACTTTTTGTTTTTCTTTTTCAATTTCATTACTGTGCCCATAATTATATTTCGTTTGGTCTGCTTACCTGTGCATGACTCTTTGATCTCCTTTTCCGTCTTTACTCTTTATAGTTTGTTTTTCTTTTTTACTTCTTCGCTCTCTCTCTCTCTCTCTCTCTCTCATTCTCCCTCTCTTAAAATAACAAAAACTGACCAGTCGCAATATAAGCAAATTTTTAGCAATAGCACTGCATACTAATGCAATCTCCGAGAATGCTTTGGTTTTCTTTAATAAAATCTATTGGAAAAACCGCAGATTTAATTGCTGCATAGGTATAAGTATTTCATAGTTTATTGATGAACAACTGCTGTGTGTGTTACTGATACGCATGGAGATAATATATTTGGTTTATTTTTGTTTCAGTCGCGTTTTTTTTTTTTTTTTTTTTGTATATTTTGAAACCCCTTGCTTTTAATATAAAATTCAAAACATCGTTTTCTTAATAATGGTAAAGTAAAAAAAAAAAAAACATTCATTATACTGATAATGATTTTTTTTTAGCATTAATAAATTTTTGCATTTGAATGAAAAATCAGTTTAGCCCAACATTAGATATAAGACGATGTAGTGTTAAAACATGATCACTAAACGTGCAATTATACTGAGTGCATTCGCCAGCATTTCTACTTATTTCCATTTTGTGAATTTCCACTTCTCATGATAAGTGCGTGCGTTACGGTGTAATAATGACACTTAAGTTGTGAAAAATAAAATATTCCTTTCCTGCCCTTATCTATCTGTTTGACTTTAGGTAGCATTTTTCCCATTGACTGTTCGGGCGATCTTTAATTCACTGCTGTCTGCTGCCAGTTTCTTCCGGCTTTTGTCTCGATAGCATTGGATTTAATATTAAATTAAAAAATTAATATTCAAAATATTTATTCTATTTTTATACCCTACACCACTTGCGATACAAGGGTATATGAAGCTTGTGCGAATGCATGCAACACCCAGAAGAACTTGAGATAGAGCCAACTTTTATTTGAGTTATCACCCATAAAACATGGCTCATGTCTACTAAATTAAAGTATAGGTGTGCTGTAGGTAAGCAAATGTCATATAGATTAGTGATCGCAACTAAAGTATGACAAGGAAAAACAATAGAATATCAATGGGCTTAGCTGTTAGTTACATTGTAATATCCTGTTAGTAAGCGTTTGAACCCATCAGCACTCGTAGCAGTTTGCAAATTTGATCGTAGAGCGTTTCATAGCTTGACAGCAGAAAAGGAGTCTTTCAGATAATAGGCTATAGAGACTCATTTGTATAATTCTTACGTCCCCGTTGCGGGCTGCATATAGGTATCGAGGCTGCTTTGTGTAAATAATTTTATGCAGCAATATCATTACTCTCTGCAGTAGCATATTTTCGTTGTGCCGATCGCTTTGGAATCACTTTGTGAATCGATTTAATCTTGTCTGTCTGAATGTTCTGAAAGAAAATGTTATTGCTTTCACTGACTGCGTACCCAACTATAGCTATGACCAAAGTAAATTGTACATCAGTTGAAATTTGAACCGCCGAACAGGTGACTTGATAGTCGCCACTCTTATCTGTGCGGCTGCTCATGCCAACGTCTGCTACCGTTTCAAGGTAGATAACATTTTATATTTATTGCAATAGGCGCCGATTGGCACTGAAAATGTCTTAGTATTATTGCTTGCTTATAGTCACCAAGTCGTCGCGATTTACACGCACTTTAGCCTGTAAACGTATTATGTTAATAACAAACGGTATGTGATAATGAATGATGTGGAAAGACAAATGGTAAGTGAGATAATTTTATGTAAAAATATTTCTATATCTTCATAAATTGTCTGTGTCGTAAAACGAAGATCTCTGATCTTGGACTTCAGCTAATATGTCATTATTATTGGGCAACGTACAAATCGTCAAGATATCTGGGTCTGGTCTTGTCGTTTGTGTACAAAAGTTCCCACAAAATGTACCTAAGTATACATGTATACATGTTTTGATTACAACTTTTTGTCTTACCTCTGATGCAGGTTACCTTTATTAGTTCGAAACTAGAAGAACAAACTTATCGCTTTCGACGAGTTAAGTTTTAGAAAAACAACTGATGATCATATCACTTGTGGTGCGGGTGTATACTAGTTTTTGGAGGATGCTGTTGAAAATGGTTCGCAACGGACTGTTGGGTATCAAAAGATGATGTATTCACTATTTGGGCAAGAAAGCGCTGTGTCTCAACTAGTTATGGCCTTTGCAGATTGGGGAACAAATGCGCTGTATTACAAGTCCACCGACTATCAACTTGAAATTTGGTTAACTTATTTCTCATCGAACCTCTAGTCCAAAATTTTACCCGGTATGCTCGCAAATAATAGAATGGTTGGCATGTGCAATACAACGCTTTGAACTGCTAAATAACAACAAGTTGCTTCGGAACAAATTTAATTTTCTTGCTTTCTTATTATGAAGTTGAAATGACCTCAGAACTTGCTTCAGAGCCATTGGACGATATTTCCTTAGTAAAAAGATTTAATCGCTACTGCGGTTAGATGACGGTTCGTTTGAAGAAAGCTTTTACTTGTTTTATATATGTTTGATTTTATGGATTAAACTTCTTGTTTCATCTTGTGTATGCATGTCAATCCATATCTTCATTTTGTTACATTTGAAGCGTACGCGTGTCACATGAAATAAAAAATTACGAGCCGACATAAAAAGGTCAAAATTGCGGTAGAATTTAATGCAAATCTCATTTAGTAAAATGTTTTCTTTAAAATACCAGTTAGTCCGCCATACACTGGAAACAAAAAATTGGATGAATGCATCGATATAAAAATTATTCTCCATGCGATGTGTGGTGAGCAAAATGAAAAGTAGCCCTTGATTATGATAAGAAAATAGTCAAAGCGAACAAAAGTAATGGATTAGTTAGACATATGACGAAATGCTATAAGAAATTATTTTACTCCGGAACTCACATATTCTTCTATTATGTATTTATTAACTTTTGAATCGTATGAGTCTTACTTTTTAGGCAATGGATTTTTCATTTTTTTTTTCATTAAAATGATATTTTATTCGCTTTACTTTTGATTTCTTCGTAAAATTTATTATACGACCGTTTGTATTGCTTTCGGCAAACAAACGCATAATCGGTTGATTTCAATTTCGCGCAGTGTGCTTGAGAGATTCTTAAAAATAAAGTACGCGGCTCACCGGTTCAGCATGATTCCGTTAAAAACTTTGATGTTATTCCAAACTACTTCTTTTAAGCCCATTCATGTATGTTTCGTATCTTGATTGATAGATCCCTAATACGGGCGCAATGTAATGGTGTTTTAAGCATAGGAAGTTATATATGTTTTCCTTGCATTTTGAATTTTTTGTTTCTGAAAAGTTGAACACGTAGTGCTATGAGCGGAGAGAGCGCTACAAAGGAAGCTGAACGTTCAAAGTAACCTACTAAATTTCGTTACAAAGATTGTGAAGATCTTGAACACAGTCTCAACAACTTTCAATCTGCATTTTAGCAAGACGACACCCAACTGTGATCAATCAAAAATTTCGAGACGTTTACTGAAGCCCACTAAACACTTTTGTTCTTGCTACGAATTTCATGTGTGTGTGTGCGTGTGTACGAGTTTTAATACACTCCATCATGAAAGTGTTTATTGCTTGATGGTATTGAGTCTTTATTATTCACACACACAATGCCACACATGCTTCTCTTCTTAGTGACGCTTATTTAATATTTGAGAGATTTTGTTAGCTTAATACTCTTTAAGAAGAAAATCTCTTTTTTTCTCTTTTACAACAATGAGATTTTTCTCTTTTCGATAATATTTAGTAATCAGATTATATATGATTTTTGCATGACGTTTAAGAAGGAAATCAAAAGAGATTTTAATTTAATTAAACGCATTATTTAGTGATGGAAACAGATAACGAAGAAATGAAGCACCCATTCATATCCACACATGAGACTTATGTAGGAGTTTTCAAAATAACCTTCAAATGAACTTGATTTTCTAAAAGAAATAATAATGAAATCAAAAAAAAAAAAAAAAAGCAAAGAAGAAAATTAGAAAAAATTATAACTGAGCAAAATTAAAGGAAATAAGCAGAAAATTATAGGGCAAGAAACACATGCGTGTTACATTAAATTTGGCGCCTTTCTTCTGCAATCACGTCTCAAAGCATTTCCATTTCGTTCTTTCATTCTGACTCGAATAAAAAGGTCAAACATTAGTAGGGTTACCTATTAATTTGCTTTCTATACTAAATAATGTGTTTGTTGTCAAGCATACTGAACAGAGTTGCGCCTATATTTTAAGTAATAACAAGCATTTGCCTGCATATTTAATGAATTTTTGTTTCGCGATAGGCTTTCATTTTGCGGAAGAAAAAAAAAAAAAAAAATCAATAATGTTTCATAATATATGCAAAAGTAGATGAAAGACAAGAGAAAACCAAACATATTTCAATGTTGAAATGCTTATGTGACCTTCTCAGATTTCTTTACCATGTACGTCTGTCTATCAACTAGTCATATGAACATACTCGTTATGTCTGTGTGATAGTTGGGAAGAATTTTTATATTTTTTAATTTCTATTTTTCTTGTACATGCGTTAGCGTTTGTAGTGTGTTTGAAGAAAACTTGCAAATGTTTATTTGGATGCACATCATAAGTTATTCATATATGCATATGCGAAACTATCTATGTCTTCTTCTTCGATGGTTCCGTGTATCCGTTATTTTTCAATTTGAAACTTTGTAAACATTTCACACAAATGTTTTTACAGTTCCCGTTCTATAGTTATTGTCGAGCACTATTATCATATGTGTCATTTACAACAACAATATCTATTTTACATACGTTGTACATATCAGGCGATATCAGGCTCGCTTTCATTAATGTGCGGCTTTTTGTTTTTGTTTTTTTTTTGTTTCCATTTTATTATCATTCATAACAGACGCATGCAAATTACATATATATCGTTTACTGTTTTTCATATGTTTTACTTTACATGGAATTGTTTTTCTTTTTTTTTTTTATTATTTTACTCGTGTTTATTATGCACACATTCACGCATATTTATTTTGCATATAAATGCAGCAGAATGTCTTCCGTTTTATAGATTGTCCTTAGTTCCAACAAAAACAAAAAGAAAAAACGTAAGTTAAATAAAAGAAAATTCTTTAAGCCTTTAACGACTGACTTTGGTTTAGTAGAGTTTTATAAGACTTATAAAGTTTTATAAGGTGAAGAGAATTCTTCTTAACAAATAATTCAGGTATTTTCCATTTGGATAGTTAAGATGGTAATGAAATTGGAAAATACATCGCTAGGGAAACTGGACCAACAACAAATTATTTGAAAGATCGGCCAGGAGATGGGAGGGCAAAAGCAGAATGTGATAATAGTAAGGCTGAAAGAAGTGCAAAGAGAATGAGAGATATGGGTGAAAAGATACCGTGGTGGCGGGGAAGGCACGGGGACATGATTTCGATCTAAACGATCTGGTTTACTGTTTACTTCAACAAGATTCTACTTAAACTTTACGCCCAATTGTTTACATTACTTGCAATACACAATTTACGCATTGCATAGAATGTTAGACGTTAGGCTCACATATCGTCTTATGTTCATAATTTTCTTGGTTTTACATTCAGTAAGTTTGTGAAGTATCGTTACATACTTGGGTTTCATAATTAGAAATGGCTCTCATCTATGTGGCTACAAGCATTTATAACGGATTAACTCAGATATTCTCAAGCTCGGGACGAATTTCAATATACGAGATCGCTTTCCCGCTAAAGAGTGCATCATCGCAAGAAGAAAAGGAGTTGAAGGTGAACGCAAAACTGAACGCAAAACCGCACTTAGCATCATTAAGAAGGCTGTTTTTATAAATTATACTTTTACTCTATGTCTTCATTGAAAATATTGCAGAAGATCTGTGATAAATCTCATATAACAAAATAAGGGCTTAGTATAATACAAAAGTTTGCACTTTTTATCCTGCTAACGTTGCCTGAATATATTCATCTTCTGTTCATTTAGCAAAAGTGATACCATAATTTTTTTTTTTTAAGGAGGAAGTACATATGGACATATAAGAATTCTTTTTTCTTTTGGAAAGCATACTGCGGTGCTTTTGTTTTTACTTCTTGCAAAAACACGGAAAGCACAAGTTTTCTTTGGTTTGGTTGTATAAATCTATGGGCATTGTAAGCGTGTTCTTCGACCTCTTTTGGACCATTTTCAAACCTGTTTGAAAATTTGTAGGCCACATCTTTATTTTCGCGAAAGGGAGATACTATTCAGTTGTGCATATAGACGGTCTGACAGATGGACGCGCTTAAATTGATTCAGAATTTGATTTGATGCTGATCAAGAATGTATAGAATAGTCTCTGAGCCTTCTTTTTTGGGAAGCTTCCTTAGATGATGGGTACAGAAAAACAAAAAATAAAATAAAGATGTTCGACTCCTTGTAACGATGCGCCTTATAATCAAAAAATCGGTTCGAGTTGCGGAAGATCCATAAAATCGGGACCTTCTTAGCTGAAAAAACTTCTCTCAATGTTAAAAAACTTAAAATAATTTTTCATGAAAATATTTTTAAAATATTTTTCATCTAACAGCACTCCAAACGATAATTTGGCATGAAACATAAACCACATCGCCGCACAATTAGTTGCATAAAAATTAAATTCAGTCTATCATGCGGACAAGAGCACAAGAAAATATGAAATGAACTTGTTTTTCTTTCTAAAGAACTCCCAACAAAGTTTTTGATATGAATCCTTTTAATTCCTTTGGCTTACTTGCCATTGTGCGATGTCTGTGGTGTGATGCTTTCCTCTCTCTCTCTCTCTCTCTCTACGCACACCATGTCTTTATTGCACATCTTTTTAATACGTTTCTTCTGGGTCGTAAAAAGGCAGGTAAATGCATTCATGTTATTCATCTTAGCAAATAGGACAAACGATTTAGCCAAAGCTGTCTGCCTATCCGTCCATCTGTCTATTTTTTCAAAATACGGACACCATTTTGACGCTTAACTGAAAAAAGTAAAGGTAGCGCACTTTTTTTCTTTTGCGTAAGTCTAACCAAAGGTTAAAATTTGAAACGCTTCATAGTTTAGTATTTAACCGTAGCCGCGGCCATGATTACCAAGTTGGTGTTCTCGGCACGATTTGACCATACTTGGTCGTAACTATATTTGAAATGTTAAATCGGGAAACGCATGACACTTGCTGTCGATGGGGCACAAGCCAATTAGACTGCACCCAACTCTCTGTCTCTTTCTCCATTTCTTTCTGACCATTACCGTGCTGCACGTGTAGGGGACATGCTCTCATTGTTTATCATGGCATTATTGTTTTATATAAGTGGTTGCACTATTTAGATTCTGTTTTAAAGGGATCTGTTTCCTCTTTTGCGGCTACAAGTTTACCACGAGTCCATACTGTCTTTCAAAACGAAAAATTGTGTTGACCACGTCAGAAATGGGGAAGAGTACTTATAAAATCGTCTTGGATGAAGTATTGATAAGCAATTCAAAAAGTACATCGGATAAATCGGTTCTAAGATGGATGTGTGTTTGGATGATAATGATGATATGACTAAAGTGAAATCGTAGTTGCATTTAATTAATATAACCATCTATGGATTATCTTTCCCAAATTAATTATCAGAATTATATCATATTTCGGAGCTTGGAAGCTTCCTTTCCGGAAGAGGTCAGATTAGCTTTCCATCTCCAGAGTGTGGTGATCACTTCACTGATTGTGTCTTGGATCTCTAAACATTTTCCTTCCGCAACTCAGAAAGACGGCTGCCTATCGATCATAATTCACAAGCTAAGAAAACAAAGCTTAGTACGTTTGTGGGCGATATAAGATCAAAATTTGATAAAAATACTTGCAAAGAACTTCTAAAAGTTGAAACTTTTTTACAATCTGTTCCCTGATGACAGCAAACATCTCGTAAATATTTCTTTTCAAACTTCAATTTAAGTGTGAAATCGATTCTCACATTTTTTTAAACCAAATCAAATAGTTAGAGTGGCAAGGCTTTCGATTTACGGCCGGTTCCTCAGCAAGATCATAGGGACATCCCAGGTCACAAGTCAGTTTGCGGAACTTAAAAACTTCGTTTTGCAAAAAAAAAAAAAAACTGATATTTGGTCGATCATAACTCCAGAGTATACCTCTCAAATAACGATTTGGAAATGTAAAAATGCTTTCCATGAACGCGATTTGACTATGTATAGGCTTTGGTTTCCCAAAACGATGAGATTCGAATTTCAAAATATTAAACTTTAAACTGATCTTAAAAAATAAAAGTGGAATTTGTATGCGGATTTAAGAGCCAAATGTCTTAGTAGGTATCCCACAAAGTGTGTGTTGTTTTGTCCTTTTTTTCATTTACTCATCTATACTACTTTGCCTATGCTTTATAATACATAACACATAGTAATCGTATCATAAAAAAAATGTTGAAAACTACTCTTCTTGCATTACACATAAATGTTTAAAGTCTCGTAAATGCAAAACTTACCGTCTTTTAAAAAATTTTCTAAGTGATGATTAAACAGAGAGCGCGAGGATAGCAAAACAAATATACGTTTTATACCTACGTACGTAGGTAAATTGTTGTTATTGCAGTGAGAGCACGTACCGCGCACGAGGCCGTAGAAGAGGAAGATGATTGTTGACAAATTTTGGCCTGCAGCTTTTCGTTGTCAAGTCAAACACATTAAGCCAGAAGATTCAAGTTAGTACTGTTGGCATTCGAGCGTGTTGTTTAAGATTTTTCCGTTTTTTTTTTTCCTTTTTTTTTATTGTATATATAGACTGACGAAAACGACGTTGGTATACGTATTGCAGTTGATGTTGAGATTGTTGCTGCTGCTGCTGCTGCTGCTGCTGCTTAACTCGACATAGTTTAAAGACCTAGGGTTGTGTGATATAAGGCCAGGATAGAAACGTAACAACAACGACAACGACAAGAACAACAACAATAAAAAATTGGGGACACTTAGTTGAGAAATTGTTTTGTCAAACTAAACATAACAGCACTTGAATTTCTTCTTCTACAAATACCAAAAAAAAAAAGTGTATATATATTTATAGAGTTGTCAAAAGTGTATGCTTTTTGCTCTTGTGTGGACTAAAGTGGCAGTGAGATGTTTATTTTAATATAATTGTTATTAACACTAGTTTTCTCTATGCGAAGTTATTTACATACATTTACTTATAAACGCAATGTTTTGCTTATTTTTTGTTTTTATGTCAAATTTTCTTTACCCCTTTTTTTTGCACGACTTTTTCACTGCGATATTTTTAAATATCGATTAATTTTAACAAATTATCTCTTTTGGCTTAATTGTACCGATTGTTGCAATTGTTGGGTTTCTTAGGCGGCATATATCATCAAATTGATTTTCATATAAGATTTTCAATTTAAATAAATTTAAATGCACTTTATTAAAAATAAATTATAACATAATTTTTTTTTTTTTTTTTTTTTTTTTTTTTTTTTAACAAATTCTTCGAACACTTGGCCTAATATTTATTATTTCATTCAACAACATGTTGTTGATTTTCCACGACAGGCACATATGTATATGTATTATTAATTTATTTATCTAAATAAATTTTATTAATATATTAATAATATTTTTTTTTCTTTTTTTTTTTTTTTAATAACAAAATTTTTAAAAATAAATTCTATTCTTTATTTTATCAATTTATATAAACAAGTTGAGGAGGAGATATTGAGACTGTTCTTTCCGAGACTTAACGACAGCAAGTATACACAGAAATTTCTGTGCTCCTCTTTAAAAAGCAAGAATGGTCGTTCGGTCGGTCATACACTCAATTATTTGTTGACAATTACTTCTCTTTAATATTCCCGGCAGTGCGCATTAAACGCACATATCTCTTGTGCGATTTTCTCTTTCTTTCTCATACGAACGATGATGAGTGGGGTTTTTGTTATCAGAAATCATATCTAACGGTTTGAGTTTTCTTTATTTTTATTTTCTAGAATTTTTTCGATTTATCTGATGATCTTCTTCGATAAATATTAGCAAAGAGAATGATTTACTTCACATCCCTAACGATTATAACCAATGGAATGAAATTCAAACGGGAAAGCTTACGATATGAAGCAATTTGCATCTCATCACCTGTTTTTCGTAAACAATGAAAAGCGGTGTAGCAATGCAATGATTAGATTCAATTTACTTAAGAAGTGGAAAGAAGAAGATATGGAAAAGAGCTTGCATCTCCTATCGGAGGCTTAATCGACTGGCAAAAGTTTGGTAGCGCATGAAAATGTGCATCGTAGACCACTCGTAGATCGTTGTAAATAACGCATATATTTCATCACAATTAGCCCTATTTGTCTGTCCGCTTGTCTCTCTGCTCTTATCAACGTTGCCGAAGTCACGATTACAATCATAAGATTTTTTCTAGCTGAAGATTGCGAGCCTAAAATTTGTTCTTATCGACGTAGTCAGACTAAATTAAAAAATCAGTAAAACCTTTTTAATGATCGGACTAAAATTGCCACAAAGTAACGATATCTGCATTTTTCCGTTACGGTACAATCCCAAACGAGTAGAGAGTTCTTTTCGTTTATAACTTTTGGATTTCGATTCACAATTTTTATACCCTACACACTTTTCGGCACAAGGGTATATTAAGTTTGTTCGGATGTATGCAACACCCAAAAGGACTTGAGATAGACCCACCTTTTATTACATCGATCGCTTCAGAAAATGATTTTGAGCTTATCCGTCTTTATGTCCGTGTAGTTTTCTTGCATTTAACGTGCAGTTCGCAAATTTTTGAAATATTTTGATGAAATTTGATGCATCGACATGTTTTGGCCTAAGGATCAATACTATGGAAAATGATTCGGTTCCCCGGATAGCCACTTTCTCTACCAATATCCATGTAAGACTTTGTTTTGAAAAGTCGAAGATGAATAACTGTAAGGTGGTGCAGGGTATTTAATAGCGGACCGTGTCACACTGTAGTGTTTTTTCTTTTCCTTTCTAATAAAACATCCGCATGCTTTTAACGGATAAGCTAAACTTTCTCAAGGACGCAAGTTCTTAGCGTTCTACTTAGAGCAACAACCTGTAACAATGTACTGCCAATAAGACGCAATAAGATGCTTACGATATGAAATGCAATTTGTATATGCAGAGATAATATGTCTTGGGTATCTTTTTTGGGCTTGATTTGGTGGCTTTCCAAGCTGTGCCGTAAAATGACAGAGAGACAAGTCTTCTATTTCCATTTTTTGGAAATTATAATTAATAATAGATATTTATAGATTACTAAACAATAATAAAATTTATTTCTAATTTAATCAAACTGTTTTTAACATTATATATATATATATATATATATATATATATATATATATTTTCAATCGAAATTCGGATATAGAATTTCGATAAGTAGTCATATTCCACCGAAATGTCGGCATTACTTTTATAGCTCGTTTTTTTTCGAACTGTTCAAGACTACTTACCCATGAATTTTTAGATACTTGAAGTTGTGCGCAACGATTTTCTTTGTTTAGATTTTCGAGTATTATAGGCCCACTACCAATAGCATCTCGCAGGTCATAAACGAACGAAACATTTTTTAATGGCAATTTATGACAACGTGTGTCATCTATTACCAACACATGTAAAAACCATTAATCTAGTTTATCAGTAAGGCGGGGCTATTAATGGCCCTAATGGTTTTTCTCCTGCCGGTTAAGCTGTTGTTTTATTCCATAAACTTTAAAAATAAAAGACAACTCGAAGTGTATCAGAAATTTTAATATCCACAAAAGGGCAGGGTTAATAGCTTACGCCCCAATGTAGTCACATTAGTCGATTTATACGTTGCAAACAAGTTTACGGTCACAAACCATGATGAAAACATATTTGTTTTCAATTTTTGCACCCACTGCTAAAAAATAAGAATATATTCGTTTTGTCAAGACGTTTGCAGCATCCCGAAGCAACCTTCAGCAATCCTATGGGGTAGGCGTGTCTGTCTCTTCATTTGCGTAATCTCAGTGCTAAACATTTTCTTTTACGCAAAAGCAAAGCTACTGGCTTCGAATTTGGCAGAAACATGGTAAGCTCTTGCACGCAGTTCGGTATTAAACGTGGAAAAATCTGTTACGTGATAACCTCTAAAAGCAAAAATGAAAATAAAAAAAAGCAAATATTGCAAACAGATAAAGCCATAAAAATGTTCTCGCATATTCTAGGGACAATTGTGTGGATAGTATGGAGAAAATCGGTCCCAATATTATAATCTATCGAAATCTCATTTTTTTCGGCGAAACGTTTCTAATGCTCAAAAGGCATCTAAATATCACCGTCCATTCGTCTGTCCATATGACCGTCTGCCAATCCGTGTTATATCAGTGGTACGCATTCTTCCAGTCCCAAAATCGAAGATGTCGGCTCCAAATCTGACAAAGCCACAGGAAATCTTGCACGTATTACCTATATAAATGCAAAAAAATTAATCACGCCCACTCCTACATGCTAGTAAAGGAATAAAGAAATTCAGTCATTTCGTTTTAAGCTAAAGGTGAAGTGTACAAAAGATTCGTCCACATCCGAATGTAATATCTCTTCCTCTTTGTTTTTAATCAGTCTAGTCAGTTCAAGTCTGAAAATAGGCTAAAACGGTCGAAGGGCTCATCCACCAATTAATGACATGAAGTTAAAACAGTTTCCCGTCTTTTCTAAGTTTTTTCACTGAAATTTGTCTGTCCGTCCGACAGATTGAAGTTTGGACTTAAATTGCTCTAGTTGTCCAGTTCAAAAATTAACTGCACTATACAAAATGCAATATATTTCCCTCGTTTTTAATTTGTGATACAATAAAGCGAATAAACTTTCACTTCCTCTTCGTTTCTCTTAATATTACTTTTCTTTTATTAGATTGAAAACTGCTTTATTAAGGTGAACCAAGTGCCCCCGAAAAGAAAACTAGTTAAAATGATTAGTCTTGGCCTTCCACAGTCAAATAGCCTGGACCGCTTTGCCTAATACAATTTAATAAAAACTAGGAATTTTAAGAGTAAAAATGACTTTAGGATATGTTTTCTACGGCAACGTGAAACGTAGTCCAAAGTTAGTGCAATCAATTCATATTCTGTTAAAGGAGTAAAGAATTGAAAATTAGCTTTTGTCTCTAAAGTTGATCATCACCTTTGAAATATAAATCAATTTGATTCAAATTTCCATATCGATGGTTATATTTTGTAAGAGCATGTGAGCTGAAGAGAAAGATTAAAAAAGCGGTTCCATCTTATCCAAACCTTTGATGTTCATTTTCTCTGCCATGGCAATGTTCTTCATCGAATTCGACTTTTCGACGACTTTTTCAAAATAATACATTGCAAGGAGGCAGGAAGTAGAAAGATTCACCTTAGTGTTCACGCAACCAAGCTAACCTTTCGCCAGCAAGAGGCCAGCGCATGTGGTCTAAATGTGATAATATAAGGCTTACATATAAAGGTGGTCAAGGAGGTCAAATATCCTATACGTGCATTTATATGAACGCCACATGTTTATGGAAACATCGTAGCAAAATATAAGCCTTGCGTCGGCAGTGCTACGAATTGAAAATTCGTTTCATGGGGAATTTTTCGTATTTTTCTTTACCTTTAGTCATGATTTACTGTTCAAGAGTTTGAACTCGTCAGACGGATACCTCTATTAACGTACAAAAAACTGCAAAGTTTCTTTCACACGTTGTTATCTTTCTTAAATGATCGACAACTTAACGATATTGGCATTGATACACTTTTCTTTGTGTTGTTGGTTGTTTTTTTTTTTTTGTTACTTTGCCCTACAATGGTACGAGGGTATGTTGAAGTATATGTGAATGTATGTAATACCCAAAAGGACCACCTTTTCTTAGTCGGGTCGATTCACAAAATGATTCTGCAATTTGTCTGTCCGTCCGTCAGTCACATTTTCTTAGATTCAATTTGGTACATTGACCTTTTTTGGTTCAAGGACAAATGCTGTAGAAAATGTTGCGGATCGGAGCACTTTGTCGACCACTTTCTATATAACACACGTGAAAACCTGTTATATGAATAAACGTAGGACAGTGCAGGGTATTCAGTGAGGAGCTGTGCTCAACTACAGTATTTTCGCTTGTGGTTTTATCTTCCTTTTCTTGTATTTTCAATCTTTACCTTTTTGGTTTGTTTTTGTTTTCTTTTTTGAATCTTTTTTTTTTTCATTATTTCAATAAAACTCTTTGTAGTTTAATGTTTAATTTTCAAGTGTTTTTTTTGTGTTTTTTTGTAATCGATTTCTTTTTTACTTCGTTTATTTTTGGTTTTGTGTTTTGTTCTTGTTTTGTTTTGCATATAATAAATTACAAATTAAAAATATTTTATATTTAGTTTTTTTTTTTTTTTTTTTTTTTTTTAGATTTTCACTTAAGTTTTGCTATTTTTTTTTTTTCAAAATTTTTTTTTTTTTTTTTTTTTTATATAAGAATGGTTTTTATGGTTGTTTTTTTTTTGTCGCTAAATTTAACTTTATAGGGTCGAAGAGCGTTTTCTAAAAGTATTCTTTAAAAAGGATGGCGATGTATGAGTGGGTATAACTATTCATATATGTATAAGTTTATGAGATATTATGCAGACTATGCTTAGTCCATTGGCTGCGTCCTTTCTTACTAAATTGATTAATTGGTTGGCTTTTGATCTTTTTTTTCTTTTACTGTTTTTTTTGTTCTTTTTTTTTTTTCTTTTTTCTTTTTAAATATAAATAGGAATGAAATCATTATAAATACAGAGAAACTGGAAAAGAACTGAAAGACTTAAAATAGAGCCTAGAAGAGGTTTTATTTACAAAAATATCTATCTTCGTATCGTTGGCAATAATCGCAAATCAATTGACAACAGCGTCCGTTGTTAAAGCGACAACGGCATTTCTCAATTTGTTTAAAAACGCGCGTGACGTGGCCACGCCCGCAGCATAGATTCGCACAATTGTCCGGATGCAGGCATTGGCGATCCTTTGTGACCGAACAATAAGTTGGCGACGTTTCCAGATAATACAGCGTAGTATACTGAGATTGCTTTTCATTTGTTGCAGATAAGTGAAAATTTAAAAGTGAAAATTTCAAATCGTTTTGATTCCAAAAAGTTGAATAAAAAAATTTGACTTACTTTCTTTCGCCTCTGTTTTGGTTTTTTCGCACGACTTATGGGTACATCTCGTCGTATTGTGCGTGTGTTTGGCGCCTTCCTAACCGCCTGATTATATTTCTGTCTTAGCAGTGTGGCTGTTGCGTTAAAGTCCGACAACTTTTTCCAACATGTTTTCATTGAACACGAACCCGATACACCATGACATTTGCATTTATCTTTCATTAATGTTGACAGCGCCTCTATGCCGACCTGAAAGATGAAAAATTTTTTATTTTCTATCTTACTATACTAAATTTCCAATCGTGTGTACCGACCTCTGAGTCATGCCGCAGTATTTCAGTGACTTCGTCACTATCGCCGCCTCGTAAATCTAAAAAGCTTCTGGTTACCCGTTTGCCATGCTTAAGATTATCATTACAGCCACCCCATTGAAAACTTTGATCGGGACGATTTTGTTTACGCGGACCACAGCTGCACTTCGTCATCCGGCCCTCAGCACAAGCTCGAGCAATCGAATGAGTCATAGCGGCTGCCGTTAAGGCGTGAACAAAAGCAGTTTCCTTATAGAGCTTCTTAAATATGTTACGTTTCCCTCGGATTTCTATCGAGCAGTTCCAACGATCATAACGAAATTGATCTTCACAATGGGTGGTTGCTAGACGTCTTGCTTCGCGAATAGTATCAGATAAACCGATTTCTTTGCGGCATTGATGATTTTGTCTGCGCGTTGCTGGCATATAACGACACGGGCCTCCCACCTGTCCTTGAGATGTGAAGACTGCCATTACGGTGTGCTCAGAAATGAAGTGTTCTTGTTCACTGTAACCAGAGAAATATATAAAAAATGTAATAAAACATTTTAAGCAAAAATTGTTTTTTTTTTTATTTTCACAAATCGTCTGCAGAGTTTAGCGCTATTTATATTTTCATTTCCGCTATAATTCAAATCAAAAATTATAGTTTGTTGCAGTTTACTTATATCAGAAATCCCTTACGCGAAAGATGCATTTGAAATTCTTCGTAACTATTCCATTCCATCATGGCCTGTGACTAAGATGTTCCTGTCTCTTATTTTAACTAAACTTATATTGCATTGAAAAACATTTCAAGTGGAAAAAGAAAAAAATTAAAAATCATGATTAAATAAAATTAAAGAAACTATGCGAAGTTGTATCAATAAGAGTCAAAAAGTAAAATTACATCTTGTGGGACAGGGCCCACTATCACACAATTATTCATATAATGACTTTTTCATATGAGGCGTTATAAGGGAAGTGGTCGGCTCGAACCACTCCTGTGCACCAAATTTTCATCGCAAATATCTCAAAAAATGCGACCTGTAGCTTGAACACAAAAACACCTGGGCAGACATCAGATGGACAGATGGGCAGACAGACAGATAGAGACAGGCTTATCATCCAGGCAGAATCTGAATTCTGAATCCACCGATATAATAAAAGTTGGGTCTTTCTTACGACCTTTTGCGTGTTACATACGGCCGCATAAACTTGATAACACCTTGCACTAGAAGTGGTGTATGGTATATATAGTTACTTTATATTATTATATGTACTCCTCGGGCGTATTATGTTAGGCACGCACATACTGAGACATAGATTGGGTTTGCATAGGTACCGTACGTTACGAATTTGCTACGTTACAACACTGTGGGCCACTGTGTATATGAGGTTCACATAAAAATTTTGAAATATTTCTATATTCATTCATTTTACTGAGTCAAATCTTCTGCTAAACGAAATTCGTATTAAACTTGAGCCGTAAAATACACTCTTAAAAATTACGAAAACATATTTTCCAAGTAATCAAATTCTCTTTTACATGTGTGTCGTTGATGAGCAGACAACTTCTCAATATTCGGGCAAAGTTTTTTAACAACTGACGTCGTTCACAGTTTTGATTGTCTAAAGAAATAATAAATAATTGAAAAAGAAGACGAATCTTTGTTTAAAGAACGAATTCTTCGAAAGAGAAAGAAGAGCAAGGGATAGCAATATGAAAAACATGATAGTTTTACGAACTCACTTTTACTATATGGGATTCTTTCTATTGCTTGGCACTTTCATATACATACTAATGAATGGAATCCGAACTTCTAAAGAGATTAACGAATTGCGTGAAGATGTTGAAGAAAGTCTTCAGAAGATTTTGGTTAAGCCTCACGTTCAGGATGGAGAACAGTTTTTCATGCTTACAGCCAATAATGTTATTAAGCGGGTTCTCAACAGTATTTGGGATGAATTGTATGTGCTTGAGAACGCTATCAAAGGATCGAAATGTCCTAAGGTCGATTTTCGAAACTTGAAAATTAAATACCGTGGACGTGTGAACTACGCGTCTGAAAACTTGGGAGCGAAAGTGATTTCTGTAGAGGCGGAACCAGTCTGTTCACCGAATTTTTTCGAAATGTTGTTTAAAAAAGAATTTTGGAGAAATCCTCCAGAGAAAATGCTTCGAACGCATATGGCGCCGGGTAATTGTTTTGGATTTAAAAATGACGGAGCTGTCGTAATCATCAAATTGCCGCAACCGGTTTTAATCAAGCAAGTCGGCCTCCATCATATAGCGGAAAGGAAATCACCAACCAGAGACACCTCCAGTGCTCCGAAAGATTTTATAGTCTTCGCTCTCACAGAAGAACGGAACGTATTATTGGGTGAATTCCGCTACGAAGTCTTTCAACATAAGTTGTTGCAAATGTTCGATGTTTATACTGTGGGGAAATACGATTTGTTAAAAATTCATTTCCAATCAAATCATGGCCATTCCTGCTATACTTGCGTTTATCGCATTGTTGTCTACGGGAAAGTATAACGGTCCAAGTGCAAATTTCCGGCAGGATATTTTTTTTTTAAATTCTTCTATGTCGTTGTTTACACAGATATTCACAGATTAAATAAATTTTGCTTGTTTTAAAACTAAAAAGAATTCTTTTATTAATAAAAGAGAAGGGAAAAATTTTCTATCTAAATAATGTTCTAGGATTTTCAGATTAGCAGAGCAGAGCAGTCAGAGAATAAATTCTAAGACTAAAGTCTTAAAGCACTAGCATCTAAGGCTTTCGGCTGTATTTTTATTATTATTATTATTATTAAAAACTGTACCACATTTGAGATTTGAACCTACGACCATTGAATTGCTAGTCGAGACTCTTGCCTACTCGGCCACTCAGGCCTCAAGCAAGATTATTAATCGAAGAGATTGGAAAAATTCTTGCTAATAATCGGAAAACTTGTAAACACTGCTTTGACAGCACTAGTCAATCCGCAATATTAATACTTGGCTGATGTCTCTAAGTAATTGCTGAGAAAATTCGCACACATTTTGTTTGCTCATGTTGTCCGCATTGTATGTTATGGTAGTTATAACGTGGCATGAAAGTAAGAACTTATTATATATCTTTGAAAATTCACAGAAAGTACAAGATTTCGATTACATCACTATCTTAATTGGCTCCAAATTGGACTGAGTAGACATACGCCTCAACAATAACCAATTAAATCTCACTCTTTCTGCTACTCTCTGCTGCTGCTGGAACGATAAACAATCTATTCGGAATACGAGTAAGCATTTATCATATATAGAGCGTTGGGGAACTTCGAAGCCCATAGCGTATACGTAAGATTGCATAAAAGCAAATGTATTATATGAAACGAGGTTGACAACTTTGGACCTTCAACTTCAAAGCATAAGTAGTTTACTCGATTAAACTGAAATGTGTTTCGTTTGTTTTAAAGAATATGCGGAACAGCATTTATGGAAAACCAAAGGGCCCGATCATAATTTAATGGCCTAAAATCGATTAATTCTTCAGTTCATTCCCCCCTTAAGCTTTCAAACACTTTTTTATATATTTTCGAAGCAATTCTGAAGAGTTTTCTCTTTAGAACGCCTATAACGTTAGGGATGCCTTAGAGGTTCTGGGGAATTTTTAGCAAAATTGATTCTTTTACAAAAGGACAAAAGAACACGATGTGAAGTATTTCTTTCAAACTATTATACATCCACTAATCACGATCCTATTGTTCTATTCTTTAACCCTTCTCCGGGACGACTTTCTCTTTAAACCTAAAATTACGAATTTTTACTAAATTCTTAACTTAAACTGTAGTTGGCTTCGCCCAGCTATTTCTATTCCAGTCTGTTTAGATGTGAAAGTCTTAGTTAAAACACTTTTAAGCTGAAGTTGGCTTTAAATTACGTCAATATCTTGTATTAATCAAATGCTTGGCTTTCTTCATATGATCCTTTAAATGACGCGTTTCTTTAGGATTTCAAGCATTACATAAACTTTGGAATGATGTCATTGCATCTCTCTTCCTCCTTTTATTTTCTTATTTTCATCTTCTCGCTGTGCCGACTTCTTTTTGTTCATACCTTTGCCGTCACTTTCAATGCTTCATTTTTACCTGTGTTACTTGCCAAGATTTTCGCTGCCCGCTTTTTTTTTTTTTGCGCTCATTGTATCATTTAACGGCTCGTCGTCGTCCAGAGTTCATTAGTGGACTATCTTTTTATTATTCCTCTGACTGCTTTTTTGTGTTAATCCTGTCGTGTCGCCGGATTCGTCGTTAGCAGTGCCTTTCAGATGTTGATTACTGAACTTCTCGTTTTATTCTTTCTGCTATTGGCGCCATCGCCACTATCCGTGATATTTCGATTTCTTTCGTGCTTTTAACTACCTTTTCAGCATTCTTCTGTTTTCGCCTACCTCGTCGATGTCTTGCTATAGACGATTTTGATTAATTTTCATTACCACGCACAGAAACAGGAACAACGTTTTTTTCTTAAAGCAATTTTACTCCACGCATTAAAATAAGTTTTTTTAATTTTTCCACTCTACTCTTTACTTCACGGAAGGATGAGTGGTATGTTCACTTTGTTAAAATGTTTGCAATACCTAGAAGCAAGCTTCAGAGATTCCATAAAACATATATATATTTTTGATTAGCATCAACCAATCAATCAAAGCAATTTAAGTATGCCTGCGTGTTTGCCTGTCTGTGTGTCTGTCTGCATGTTGCGAAAATAAAGTTATAGCTCGAAATTTGTTAATAACATGAGAAGCTTTTGCATACACGTTGGTATGAAAAATGGGCCAAATTGGGCAAAGGACACGCCTACACTGTCATATAAAATGAGAACAACTCCAAAGGAGAAAAAAATTGTAGGCTCTTTGTACGGTCTCTGAAGCTTCCTTTGGGGTGTTGCACACATTATTCAAAAAAAAAACAAAACAAATCTAAAAAATTTAATTTTTAAAAAATCTAACTTTTTATATCCGTCACGGAAGGATGAAAGCTAGGCTATGTTCAGTTTTTCAAAATAAATGTAAAATTAATATAGACTTGATCAGCGTTAAATTCTGAGTTGATTTAGCCATGTCGGTCCGTCTGTGTGGTGTTTTTTGTTGGCACTCTCTTTGTCGCGAAAATAAAAATATCAACTTCAAATTTGATAGAAACATTGGAAGTTTTTGCACGCAAATTGGTATTGAAAATGGGCCAAGTTAGTCAAAGCAGAAGCCCGTAGTGGAGCGTAATCTGAATGCAACTCGGTTTTTTTAACAAAAATTTTTGTATTTTTGCTCGTTACTCGCAAGTTATTAAAGTTAGAATGCTGACATTTTCCACGTTTACTTTACGAAACACTCTACTCTTTACGTCCAAGAATGGAAACAATCGACCATGCCCACACAAGGTTACAAATAATTAAATTATCTTTTTTCCATTATTTTTATTGGCTAATGCTTATTTATCATAAGGCAAACAAGAATATTTAAGACTATTTTGTAAAATCCTCAAATGAAGATATCGGCCTAAAAATGGGTTAATTCCAAAATGAATATGGGAGATACCGTGATTACGTTTTTCTTAATAATAGCAGCAACATGGGCATCAAATAAAAGAACTTGGGGAGTAGAATGCGAAAAGTGTAGTGAGTATGCGAGATTCGGCTCCCGTCGACTATCACTTTCTTACTTGTTAGCATGTGTTAATATTAATTATATGCAAGCAATAATTTCTAAAAGATGAATATTTCTATTTGAACTAAGATGTGTGTGCAAGTATTCCAATTGCATGGCTGACCAATTTCCAGTTCCAATGAATGTGGTTTTTTTCTTAGAAACTTCTTTACTTTTGCTTACAGGGTAATGTGAATGTCATTTGAATTGTCTCAACAGTTTATGTAAGGTTCAAAAGAGACGCTGCTACGCATCAACAGATGGCGTATAAACAGTTAAGTTCGTAAATGCACGGTTATGCAGGTATGTTAAAGGCTTATTTTATGTTTGTGTATGAATGATGGGGAGATAAATATTAGGTAGTTCGCTTTTTCGGTAATATGCTTGCTTGGCAATGGATATAACCTAAGTGTACTATGGACGTGTTTATTTCTCCGCCTGTGATAATTACAAACTATAATGTAGGCAAAGCAGGCATGATGAGTATCATATGTCTTTTGTACAACCCCTCATTGGCCGTTTCTCTGCAAGGGCTCGTTAAGTTTGTGCGGATGTATACAACAGTCACACCGACTTGAGAAAGAGCTGTCTTTAGTTATATCAATTGATTCAGAATCACTTTCTGAAATGATTTTAAGTTGTCTGTCCGTCTGTTCGTTTTTGTTTTCTTATGTTTCACCTAAATGCCGCAAATTTTGATATATTTTGATGTAATTTGGTACATGGGCGTGGTTTAGCTCAAGGATGAACGCTAATGAAAATGGTTCGGATCGGAACACGCCCATGTATGGCCTTACTCTGAAAAGTCGTGACAAGAATACCTATAAGGTGACGTAGGATATTCTATGGTACGCCTTGACCCATTCTTTTAAATTATTTGATTTTAAACAGGATTTATTTTTTTATTTCGCTCTATGTGTACCTGTCCTACTTTCACAAATATGTTAAAAGGGCTGTGTATTAATCAAAGCATTTCATTGGACATCAAGAGGCATTGATTAATTTCGACCTATAAGCAGTTGGTCTTTGTTTGCATCAATATATACGATCTATAGGGAAAAATGAAGAACAATTGAAAAGTTATTGACAATACAGGAAACGAACAACTTATGCTTCAAACTCTCTTTACAGTTTCACTTAGATGATATATTTTCGATCACATTGCTCTCAAAGCATTTTCATTTTTTTTCTTTTCTTCATCGGTCAACACTTCTTCACCTACAGAGGACATCCCCGGTGTGTGTTGGTCACATTAAAATAAACAAATACATAAACAATAGCGAAAGTAGATACAGAGTTTCGTGGAAGTTAAAAGCTTTACTTACATGCATACAAAACACATAATTCATATTCTTAGATATATACCATCTTCCACCGACAGCAAGGATCTACTTTGCGAAGACAAGATATAGATTCATCTTTTATTATATCAGTGGATTGAGAAAATTCTCCCGACCTAAGCCTTTCTGTTCGTCGCTCATCTGGTCATGTATTAATCTGCTCAACTTAGTGAGCGTAAGTTTTGATGAGATTTTGTGCAAAGGCACGTTTTGCCCAACAATATATTGAAAATATATTAGACCAGAGCATGTACCACCGCTCTATTCATGACAATCTATTTTGAGTTCTTGAGCTCCTTGCAAGTTTCCTAAAGACAATTGGTAAACAATAGGATCCACCATAGCAGATGCATGTACGAAATTTCGATGGGATGAGAACATGTCTTGAACCTGCTTCATCAAGGTTCCAGTTATGATCTTTTATGATGAAAGTGGTCCAAAGTGAGTGTACATGCAAATTTGCTGACGTAAATTCGGTTCATAGATATATTTCTCATAGTCTTTCATATGACAACAACGTGTAATTTTTAATGTTATTTTGACGAAGATGGGTGAAGTAATCTACGAAACGAATTTGTGTAGGGTATTTGATACTCTAGAGA
Organism: Glossina pallidipes; assembly: GCA_000688715.1. Classification (NCBI taxonomy): domain Eukaryota; kingdom Metazoa; phylum Arthropoda; class Insecta; order Diptera; family Glossinidae; genus Glossina; species Glossina pallidipes. Next base: position 733,232 of record KK499876.1, on the reverse strand, counting down.
TTCAACTTGTTTTATTTACATTTATATAGAAAATTTTTGCCAATTAATTCGTTTAGAAGAAGATAATGAGAAAATATTCATAAAAACATTTAACAGTGGATAGGAAATCGATAATAAAATGGTATTGCGGTAATTACTGCAAAGATATTTATTACGCCACTCAAAAAAAGGAATAATGGAGAGAAATTCATTAAACGAAGAGTAGCAGATAGAATAATAATAAAAGAAAAGAACTAAAAAAAAGCAATTTTCAATTTTAAGACGAATCTTTGGTACCCTATTTTTTTAACTCAACCAAAGCAAACTCTACTAGCTCTTCCACAAGAAAGAATCTCTTTTCCAATAATCATGGTTGGGCGTAAGTCACTCTAGCGCACTTTTGAATATGGATCAGCCAACTACAAATGTGTCAGCAGCTGTCACTCTCGCGCACTTTCGAATGTGGATCAGCCACCTACCTATGACATATGACCATAGAGTTTCCGATATTATGGAAGCGAAAAAGACGAGAGGTACGGGCGAACGAGGAAAGCCAACTTAGACTCGTATGCTGATGGATTATGTATACAATGAAGGCGTTCTCTAAGATGGGTTCTTGCAAACCGTTTGACAAATCTAGCATATTTGCTTTCTTTCAATGATGAACCGATAAAACGTACAAACTTGTACACGTAGCACTTCAATGAAAATTCACAGAAACATTTTCAGCAAATCATTAGAAAGGAAATTGGATCATAATTTTGAAAATCTTAATGCGAAATAGAAGAGAAAAGGAAAGCGAGAAAAAGGCTGTAATAAATTATCGAGTCACCATTGCATGTGCAGCTCCACGTTGGTTGCCTTATTTTATAGCTAAATGGCAGCATATCTCGACTAAAGATCTTATTCACACTAAAATCTAATGACATTAAGTGTTTATTGTAAATTGAAAAACCTTTTAAAACATTTCTGCACCAATGATAATAATAATAAAGGAGGTGAAGAAACTTCGACCAAAAAAAAAAACTCAAATCAAAGAAATGGATTTTTTTTTGCACGTAGTTCTCTAAGTCTGTGAGCATCACCTAAAAAATGGCTCGAACTTCGTTTTCCCCGTGTGATCAACGCTAGTCCAGAACCAATTATGTGTATTATTTATTATAAATTGTTTCTTTGCAAAATTATTGTTTGGATACATTGGTCAATAATTCCAGGAACTAAATAATGAACGTTTTTGTTTGCAAAATTCGAACATAGCCTTTTTCAAGAGTGATACAGCCGGTGCAGCGTTTTTCTAATGTTGCTACGCCTTTCTAATGATCCCTAAAATAGACTTCAGTTCTTGCATTGATCCCATTACTTTATCCAAATCTTTTCGCTGTAACAAACGTTTGATTTCTTATTTTCTATGGGAAGAAACCTGGCAAGGGGGGTGGGGGGGGGGGGGGGGGTTTTTTTTTTGGGGTTGAAAATTAACCCCCGTTTTGGG
>KK499876.1:531266-731664 GCA_000688715.1 Glossina pallidipes | reverse complement strand
GGGGGGGGGGGGGGGGGGGGGGGGGGGGGGGGTTCATTATTTGTGGCTGTAAATTGAACCTCGATTTAGGCAATTTTGCCATTGTAGCTATCAACTTGTGACCCGATGCATTGGCTCCACTGTGAATAAATAAGGAATCCGTTTGAAACAAAGCTTTCCCACGTGCAAAAGACATGGGAATTGTTATAAAGACGACATCATATGTCAGTCTCGGCAATTATTTATCAGTGTGTTCAATTTTTTCTTGTCCGCAATTACGATTTGCATTTATAATTTCAAATGATTTTGTAGCTCTAAACAGCTCTAGTATGCAATAAAACCCTACCATTACACAGAAATCGGTTTAATTCGTTTGAAATACGATGTTTCTCTCTTACTCTTGCCATATCGCTGAGTAGTACTCACCCGGTTGAAATGAGTTTGGCAATAATTTGCGCATTAGACTCAGAGACTGTCTCTTATGCGCGTAACACGGTGATGGTGAGAAAGAAATGGTATTTTGAAATATCTTAAGTATTGAGGTTATTTGAAAATCAGTTAGGGATCCCCTCCATTCGTGTAACGCGGTGACATTTAGAAAGAAACGACGAAAGAGAAAGAGAGAAAGGAAAGGAGAGTGGAGCGACAGCCTCGCTACGATCAACTATGGTGAAAGCAAACAACGACTTGATAGCCGCGAGTCTTATCTACTCGGCTGGGCGCTATCCAATATTTAGATTCCAGGCAGAAACCTGAGCGCTAGGTAAACCTCGCTTCATGTAAGTTGGATTTAAGTGTAATCCCGATCATCGTGGGATGATGGCTTGTCAAAACATTTGCAACACCCACATGGAAGCTTCAGAGACTATGTTTGATTAGCATCAAATTCTGAATCGGTTTAAACATGCCCATGTTCCATTTGTCAACACGGCTGCGTAATATCTACTAGGCTGAGTATACTACTGGCAGCAAAAATTAAGACTTAGCGCCCAAATTTGGCAAAACACGTTCTTGGACGTATACGTCTATTGAAAATTATCCAAATCGGTTGAAGGACATACTTACTTTCTGCTCTTAATACATAAATCATAACAAATACTCGATAAAAAATGCGCGTATATTCTATGGGCACGCCCGCTTAATAAATGGATACTTCCTGTCATTCAGAGAATGTCATGTCTAAGGAGAAGCAATGCCGAAACAAATGATGGGTTCCTTAGTAGTAGGTCTTTTATGATATGTAAATCTTATTTTCGGACGGCATAAATTTGAATCTTTCCGTGATATACGTGACATACAGTACTTTACAAAAAAAAAGAAGATCAAATAGAATCTTATGATCGCTAACAGATCTCCGGTAAATGCTTTCACTAATGCACTAATGCACTAATAAAATTACTTGCTTAACTTACTCTTGAACGGAAACTTGAAATTAGACTTTGTTTAAGAAGAAGGCAAACTCTCCCACGAGTTCCTGTTGCTAATTAAAAAAGATTGCATTTTGCTAAAAAGTTTGTTAACTCTTCTAAGGCGATGGTAATAAAAGTAATAATGGTTTCATTTGATATAATTACCGGATTTGCTAAGGTATCACGTGGAGAGGAACGTAAAGTTGGTTGCATACATTGTGTGCGATCGTTTGCCTTTTTATAGGAATTGCGGTTTATTGAAGTCATGTTGTATGCGTACATCTCTTGCTGAGTCTGAGTCTTGCAGCAATCGATCGCTATCGTCATTATCATTGCCTTCAAAGGTAAATTGTGGCTGCGGTTTTCACTTTTTATTATCTGGTTTTTCATAACACATAAAAGCAGGTGCTATTATAACTATTTTCCTCTCTAACTAACTTAACAGCGTTAACAGTGAAATTTTGTAAGAATTTTTGCATAAAATAATAAACAATACTTTGTTTCAATACATTTTTCTAAGCAAATACGCCAATGAAAAGTAAGACGAAAGAGAGCAAATATGTTGTCGCGATAAAGTATAAGTTATTCCTTTTAAATAGTTTCTTAGATTTATGGGGCTGCGTTGAATAAGTTCAACATTTTCAGTTGAAATATAAAAATAGAAAATTAAAGAATAAAAAAAAAAAAAACAAATAAAAAAGAATTAATTGATTTTGATTGATTTAAAATAAAAACTTTAACTTTAATTTAAACAGCAACTTCGTTGCAAATTTTCTTAATGCTCACGCCCTATAGTTAAAGAGCCCATAGATTGGTTATATTAGGCTTTGGTTTTCCCTATAATGAAATTACTTGAGCTCCGCACGCTTGCAAGATGAATTATTACATCGAGTCCGTGTAAAGCTTTTATAAGATTTTTTTTTTTCTTTTTGTTAAAAATATATTCCTTCTATGGGAATATATTTGTAAAGGAAAGTCTTTTTTTTTTCCTGATCAAGATGAAAGAGGACTTTTTTATAGTAGTAGTATAGCAAATATATTGTTATGAACAATCGACAAATGCGATCTGTCCGCGTCGTTTTGAATCAGTTAGGTCAGCTTCAACTGACCTTCGAGAACGTGGTACATTTTCAATATCAAAATCGTCGGAAAGCAGTTTTGTAAAACAATTTTGGCATTGGTCTTCTTTCAATACATTTGCTTCACACACATTCAATACTTTTCTCTTGCTTGTATACCATTTTTACTTTATCGATGGCAAAAAGCTGAAATATATCGCATTTCGTTAATAAAGACTGATAAGGTAACAAACAAAAGTTATTCTGTAGAATCAAAAAAAATTTTTCCAAAATAAAAAATAAATATATATATAAAGACATATATATATATAAAGACATATATATGAAGACATATATATATATAAATATATATATATATAAAAACAATGCCGCCCAAGTGGCTGTACACTTGGCTGTGAAAATATACAATTAAATCTATTGTTGCGAAAAATAAAACGAAATAACTTTCCGAATAACCCAATAGTACATTTGTAGTCATTGTCTTTTTATTGTTAGGAGATAATCTTTGAGTGCTACTTGGCTGGACCCAAGTCGCTCATTGAAACAAGTATTAGGGGGATCGGAAAATAATGTCGTTGACATTAACTTTAAATAGACAAATTTTTACCAATTTTTTATTTGCAATCATGCTCGTTGTCAACAACCTTTCGCCATCTAGTATTCAAAGTTTCAATGCGGCATCAATAAAAATCAATTGCTTTTTGAGTAAAACACCTGGAGATGACATTTGAAACATCAACCGAACTTTCAAATTTTCTTGCCACTTTTTCGCTATCGGGCGAATATGGTGGATGAAGCAATCAACTCATTAATTTTTTCCAGGGTTTCACTTGTGCAATCCGATGAAATCAGAAGATAGAAAACGTACTCCCGTTAACGGAAATTTATAAAGATTGCCGTTTAGGGGAAAAGCATAGAAAAGCGAAGAGCTCTTGTGTAAAGTAACAGTCACGCCGTACCTTGGAAATCGCACCCGATAAAATGGGATATAGCCGTAAATCCCTAAACATTCCTTTTGAAAACAAGTTAATCGGTTAAAATCGGACAATCGCGATTATTGATTCATTAAATTATTATGAATTAATGTTTCGTTAAACCCTATTCGAAATCAATGTCATGGGTTCGACCTTATGGCTTTATATATGATACGGGTTCTCCTAGTGGTAATGTTAAACATTTCTTTAGAGAATTTCGAATCTACCTTGACTACTGTCTACCTTTGTCTGGCTTCTCAACTTCTAAACCCTTCCATCTTTTCGCGTAGCGGGCAACTCAACAGACGATCATGAGTAGATCAATACATTATAGTATCCTCCACTAATCTATAGCTAATAAAATCACTTTAACATTCCATTTATATATGAAACCATAAAGCAAATATGCCAACTAGTGGTGAAGATGTGCAAAAGTGAAAGAGAAAAAAAAAAAAAAAAAAGAAAAAATCTAATAAAGTCTTCAACTTGAAAAACACATCAGAATATTGTCTCGTCTTCTTTATTATAATGAAAAAAAAAAAAAATAAAAAAGGGGCAATACAATTTACATCACACACAAACACACACACACATATATATAGATGCATGTGTATGAATGTTTACTATAGAAATATGTATAAATAATTTGTAATTTAATCATGAGTGATTGTTTTATGCATATTTTCTTCAGTGTTTAAACGCCAAACGTCAGCAATTATAACGATTATGAATATCTATTGTTTTTGTTTGTGCGTGCGTGCTTAGATCCGAATGAATAAGGGGTTTTGCAATGTTTACAAGAAACCAATATATAAAATTGCATGATGCCTCGATTTGTATTAATTGCTTTTGACTTTAACACAATTATTAATATCCAGCTTGCATTTATGTTCATTTGAAATCCACTGCACTTTTTCTCTTGTTTCTCTTATTCAAGGGCTCTTAGCAAACTGCCAACGCAGTAAACGCAGTTATCTTAATTTTATCGATCCGTATGCAGCATCGTAGAAAACAGAAGTTTCCAACCTTTATAATACAATTAATAATTAATTTTCCTTCTACATTAAGATTCGTAAAATTTGTACCCTACACTTCTTGCGCCACAGGGTATATTAACTTGGCGCGGAGGTAACATCCAGAAAGTTTAGCAATGGACCCACCTTTTATTATATCGACCGAGTCAGAAAATGTTTCTGAATGGATCTAAGCTTGTCTGTCCGTCTATCCTTCCGTCCAAAGCCAGTCCATGTATTTTTGTGTTCACCCCCCAAATTGCAATTTTTGTATTACTTGAATGAATTTTGGCATACGGACGTCCTTTGACACAAGGACGAACGCTATTGAAAATGATTCGGATCGGTCTACTTTTTCAATCGCTCTCCAAAATTGCAGATTTGGACTTCTAAGACTGTGCTAGTTTTGTTCGGCTAATCGCAGTCGATCAAATTGTCGATCCAGACTGTTACAGAAATCAAGCATAAATTCAACGTTTAGCATGCAAAGCCTTAACGAAAGTGGGGAACGACAATAATGAGTAGTGAGTATTGAAGTACGATAAGTTACACCAGCTTTGAAGTACAGTAACTTCGCTGTCCGAATTTTAGCGGCTAGACATCCGCAGCTTCTTAACGAACGGGTACTGGATATAGAATTGAAGACGAAGCGCTTACTTCGTCTTGTCTACGAACTTTTTCGTACATCTAATTAACTAAATGATGGGCCATCAGAAGGAAAATAATATTAAGTTTATTTAGGGCCAAAAAGAACGCTTTGAAGCGTATTCATAACTTGCATGAGATTCTGAATGGAGTTAATCATGTCGTCCTGGGTACAAGTGATGATAAATTGATGAGAAGAGACCCTAAACTTAGTTACATAAATAAGTAATAAATAAGTGGGAGTTGACAACACCTTAAAACGTATCAAGAAGAAGATACCTCCCCATTACAGGTTTATGGTTTGTTATATACCATCGAAACCGTTTGGCCCGGTAACAAGTGCGAATATGCAAGAATAGGAATAGTGACCGCAAACACTTATTTTCACAAACATATTACCGAAAACTTGTTATACACCACAAGGATAAATTAAGCTTGTGCGCAATCACTTGAGACAGACCCTCCTTTTATTACAAGCCTACTTGACTGTATGTCCGTCTGTCAGACTTGTATTCTTGTGGCCAGCGTACAAGTCACATTTTTTGAGACAATTTAAGGAACGCATATCCACCGATATGTGTTGGACCGACAAGGAATGCTATTAAAAATAGTTTGACTCAGACCGCTTTTTCGACCACTGGAAAACGGTATATGAATAACTGTTTTGAGAGAAGTGGTATGTGCTCTAATGTTTTTATTTTATGGTTTTCTACAAATGGCGGTAGGTACTAGCGTGTAATTTCAAAAGCAAAAGAATCAAGTAAAAACTCGAGCGAAATTTAATTCCGAGCGGTCTACTGAACGGCCAATTTTATTAATTGAAAGGCGGCCTCATTTATATATCTTTACATAGTTAGTCATAAAGAAATTAGAAAAAAAAGAAAAGTTTTTCTTTCGCCCAAAATTTCTCTGCCCTATCTTAGGCTGACCAGTATCCGCCTTAATCGACAGTGGGCATTAAAGATTCGTTGTAAACGAAATAGAGCATTTTCTTTGCATTTCCTTTTTCATATCTGAAAGACTTTCGCAACTCTCCGCTTAGTATTTTGTTTTTGTAACACTAGCTTAAGTGGCCTATCAAAGCAAATCATAATTCGTTGAACTTTATTTACATAATAAATTTTATTTTTATACCCACTACCGAAGAACGCGAATGCGGTGAGTATTTTATTGTGGCTACTGCAACTAGTGATGAACATTAGCGGCCCTATGAATTATGCGTACACTTGATCAGCAAAATATAAATCATATACGTCTGTCCATCCAGCTTTATCTTGTTGGATCTCTTAGATTTGCAAAAATCGGGATTGTGTGGTAAAATCTACCCAACCAAAATTGAAAAAGGACGTAATCTGCTTAAAAGCTTGTGTTCTATAAAATAAAAAAGGATTTTTAAAGAATCTTTACAAAACTCCTTAATAATATTTAACTAAGGAACAATGTATATCACATGTCGATCAATAATTTAACTCAAAGCTACTTAAACTGCCCTGTGGAAATCGCCTATTCGTCCGTATGTCTTCACAAAAAGCTTTAAGATTTGCTTAAAGTGAAAGTCGGGTATTATTCAACCCGCATGCTTAAACCTACTGTAGGATATGAGTAAGCAGGATTCATATTTGTAACTTATGGAAATATCTGCATTGTTTAAGCTTCTTGCATCTGTCTGTCCACCGTCTAACGACAATTTCCCCATAGTCCCATAAATGTCAGTGGTTCAAAGGGGAGTTAGTTTGAAAGTGGGCCATGCCCGTAATGAAGAATTCGTAGTGGAATTTTTTTTGAAAAATCTACACCGTTTAAGCTTTCTGCGTCTGCCTGTCTATCGTCTAATGGCAATTTCCTCATAGCCCCATAAACGTCAGTGGGTGAAAGCAGGCAGTAATTTGAAAGTGGCTCATGCCCGTAACGAAGAATTCGTAGCGAACGGTCGCATAAAATTTAAAAGACAGCAAAGTTGGAAGCTGCAAAATGGGTGCGATTTGCCAGTAACTATGTCTCAAAGGTTCAACAGACGTTGAATTCATCCTGAATATCTTAAGGCAAATACAAACAAAATAACCATTTAACCGTTTTTTGTATTGTGCGCGATGACGGGTACCAAACGTTCACCCCGAAGTAAATTTAAACTCTTTGTTGTTATTTAAAGTATCTTGTCGCCTCTGCATTGCTATCTGCCTTTTTGATTATATATCAATTTCTCAATTGAACGCTCATGGCATTATTTGCGAGTGGCTCTGGTTTAAACAGCCAGTGGGAGAGGATAAAGTGGTTTATTGTTATCGTGTTGTGAGAAATGAACGTGAATGTGACTTTTGAAAATAAACTGTAAAATTTATTTTCTTGTAGAGAAATGAAAAAAAAGAAAAAAAGAAATAAAATAAGATGGAGTGAAAGAGTAAAACCTAAAACATAAATATCGCATGAAATGTTTACGACGATAGGTAATAAAGAAAGCGAATAAGTGTTCAATTGAAATATGTTAAGAATACAAAAAAAAAAAAAAAACGTCCAAAAATAACTTGTCCTTCAACACTTTTTCTTTTTTCTTCTTCTTTTCTTTTTGGAGGGAAAATTAGGTGAGAAAACGTTAAAAATCAGGCCGATGTGATATCGTTTGATTGATCGTTTACTTATATAAATACTTTTGAGTAATTGATCTCTAGATACTATACCTATGTATATCACTTCTATATAATTTACTTTAAATCACATTTGATCGATTGTTATTATAGTGATGCCTTGCAAACATATTGAATGCATCCATCAGCGTTCGTGCTGCTCTCACTTGTTTACTATTCTGTCTGCCCCGAGAAACTGTGCTATTTGAATGATTACGATCCATTAATCACTTTCTATTTCGTTGCAGAGCCAAATTCGAATTTGAAGTCAAATAAAAGCAGAAAAACGTAATTGTAGACGATGCGATTTAAAAAAGTGAAATAAAAAAAGGCTTAAAATTAAACAAATAAACAAAAAAAGTTATACGTACAGTTATATACAGTATGTATCTTAGGGCAAGTCTTCGATAGCCATGATCTTAAGTAAATATGCAACGAATTCCTGATTAATTACAACTTTACCATTGGGTCGAGTCAGATCACATTTATACTGAATTCTCTTAAATGATTTCCAAAAGCATTTCTGCCATATTTTACTTCGACGTTACGTACGTTATTTATAGGGCGTAAATCTTCATTATCAGAATTTTTTTCTCTCACCATTGAAGGGTGCGTTAGTAAGGAAATTGCATCTACTTCAAATCCAGTGGATGAACTTTAGTATATAGTGTGTATGGGTCACGTTTAAGCTTTCCATCAGTCATTTGTGACGACGGTTATCGTCCCGCCTCTCAAGTGACGAGAGAGACTTTTCTGAATTGACTGCCAATTTAACAGAAATAAACAAGTGAATAGATTATAGTCACGCTAGACCCACTCTTAAATACCCCGCAAACACATTATCTAACATAATTTTTATTATTTTAACCATAGAACACAAAAATTGTTCTACATTGTTGTTATATGACTTACTATTATAGAATTGTGTATTAAAAATTACATCTCTTTGGGTCGAAACTTCAGCACAGTTAATTTTAATATCAAATTATTATATGGATTAATTTAGATCATAACATATTAAAACTTATGCTTTTATGCCCTAAAAAGCTAACATTTTCGTGAAAAACCTTATTAGGGTACGATCCAAAAAATAGGTCGAGAAGGTCCAAATTTGGAAAAGTTAATTTTTTTATGTTAAATTACTATTATGGTATAATTTTCTTCACGAAGCATTGAAAATTGTACCATTTTGTCGTGTGAACGTCAGTGTTCGCCATATAAGGGGGTTCCAAAATTGCCCCAGTCCGTCGAAAGTTTTCATATCAATTTAGAAGGCTCCAATACAACCACTTTTGGTGAGAAATTTTGAAAATTGCAATTTTTTTCACATATAACGAGTTTTCGGAATAGGGCTTTTTACGGAGAGTGATCGAAAAAGTAAACCGATCATAACCATTTTCAATGGTGTTCGTCCTTGGATCAAAACACGTCACTGTACCTTACTTAATCGAAATGGCTCAAATACTGTGATCTGTAGCTTGAACACAAGTTTAAATGGATAGACATCAGACGGATAGACAGACAGATGAGCTTGGATCAATTCAGATTACGATTCTGAATCTGTGGGTCCATCTTAAGCCTTTCTGTCTGTTACATATGACTGCACTAAGTTAATATACCCTGTACTACAAGTGGCGTAGGGTATAAAACCGTATACGTAATGAAGTTTGTGGTAATTACGAAACTAAACTTTTGCCTTAACGTGAATTAATTTAGTTGCTATTAACAATCCAGCACGTTTTGTACATATTTCAAGAAGGCTCCTCAGTTTATTGGTCTAAAGCTACTCACTTTATTCGTCTTTTACATAATCCACTACTTGTAGTAAGAGTAACTTTGTACGGATATGTACAACATCAAGAAAGACTTAAAATGGAGCCAGCTTTTAGTAAATCGAATTATTTTTTGTATTTTTTCAATCATGTTTGTCTCTCTGTCTGTCTAACATTTGTTCATTCATTTTTGTGAACAACTGGCACGTTGTACATATTTGGCCAAGAACAAATCGTATCGGAAATAGGTTGTTATGACCATCCCCTGTATTGAAACATATGTTCCTTTTTCAATAATTATGCAGCCTTCTCTAAACGAGCTTATGAATTAAAAGATCAGTCTTTATAGAGCAAAAGTGTCTAATTTTTCGTATTATTTAATAAAAAGTGACCCAAAATAGTGACTTTTCATACAACATGTGCTAATTTTCTCATAGAAAAGATCACAACACACAACAACAAGGTCTAATTTTATGTGTTTTATACGAAAAATACTGGTACAGAGCATCGCAATAAATCCGTATCTAAATGTACCCAATGTCACCTACAGGACAGGTACAGGAAATACATATAAAGTGTGTACGGATGCATGTACGACTCAACTTTCATTATACAGATAATAAATCCGAATCATTTTCTGAATATTTTTCCGTGAGTCGTGCTAAGTTTGCTTATCTATTCTTCCGTCGGTCTATTTGTCATAGTACTTCGCCATACTAAATTGGATGGGATGGAGTATTTTTTTGAAATCCATTTCTAGTAAAACTAATTTTTGAAATTTCACAGTGAAAGCTTATCCATAATAGAAGTTGGACACAAAAATTAAGCTAATCTGGATCGTGTGCGGTTGTTTTCTCATGAAAAGTATTAGGTTACATGGTAACAAAGTCTAAGTCTTGAAGAAAATGAATGAATAATAAATAATAAGACCTTTGACAAACAGATTAATTTGGTTCCACTGTTGCTTCACGTCTTGGCTCCTTTTCCATACAAAGAATGCCTTCATTCATCTAAATGTGTTCAGAAGAGAGTATAACGATATAACTGAGGAGCTCTGCGTTACGAGCCTTAAAGAAAATGAAAACAAAGTCAATCAAAACTAGGATGAAATTGAATGAATTCTCAAGTTAGATGACAGCGAGACAGAGAGCGAGAAATCCTCGAAGAATAAAAAGGATAATTGATCAAATTTATGCCCACGTAGAGAGATGATGCATAACTTATCGGATTCTGATTTCAACAATGACACAAATATTCCCAGGCCATTGCAAAATTCGAATGCAGACTATGACCCAAGAACAGCAATGTATGGAACAACATGAGGAAAGTTAAACCTGAAGCAATCTATGTAAGAAACGTTCATTCAGCTAAATTTTAGCAGAGGTCATGTATGCCATAATAATTAAATTAAAAACTTTTCTTTATAGAATATTTTCGTTTAGGTGAAAATAAAGTAAAAAAAAAAAAACAGCTATATTTACTTCCCCTTTACTGCCTTTGCGAACGAAATTGATAATAGATTTAAAGCTAATTGCATTTTGCATACAAAACATGTGTAATCGTCGTTAGCATTTGTCAAAAAGGATTAACTTTCTCTATAGTTGAGTGACAGTGTTGTTTGTAAGTGTATGTAAACATTTTAGCAGCACAAAGACTTCTTGCTTAATACCTGCCTATACAAATATATATGAAAAGTAGTGCCTTTGGCAGAAAATCTCTTTTGGACAAATAATATCATTGGTTGACATACACACCGATGTACAAGCACCAATGTGTGGACATAAACATATGTAATACCCTTATATAATACTATTTACTGCGATTGCCTTTATGCTGATTAAGTTGACTCTTTAGATGTCTTATGTGATATTTTACTGCCTTTTAGCGGTCTACATAATACTAAGCGATTGACATTTAACAACAACAAATGATACGAAATACGAAAGAATTTTTCTTTAATTTTTTTTTTTTTTTTTTTTTTTTTGCTTTCTTTCACTTTTTAAATACTTTACAAAATACTTGTAAGGGTTTACATGGATATTTAATTTTTCAATGAAATCTGATCTTTTTCTTCTATGATGTGGGCTTACCTATGTGCATACACACGTATACATATTGATTAAATGAGTTCTGTGTGCATACGCTCATTACATTTGTCTTCTACTTGTCATAAATTGTTACGTACGCTTAAAAACTGTCATCTGCTGCTTGTTTGGCGGCTTATGCAGAATAAAAAAAATATTTTATTGCTGATGATGTAGTTTCTGAAGAGTACGGTATGAAGACAGGGAAAGATTAAATAAAATAAGCCGATTTTTCAGAAAAGTACAGAAAAACGAAAGAAAATGAAAGTTACAAGTTATTCTTAACGCATTTCATTTCACTAGTAGTCCAGCAGTAGCTAAAGGAATTGTGTTAGTAAAGTTTGCTCAATGCATTCAATTTTTGCGATACAAGGGTGCATTAAGTTTGTGCAGATGTATGTAATATCTAGAAAGACTTGAGGTAGACCCAACTTTTATTAAGTTTTATTCTAGGCATGCCTGTCCGTCTGTCTGTCTTCTTCTGTTCAACCTACGGGTCGCAACTTTTAAGATATTTTGATGAAATTTAGTATACCAGCATGTTTTGGCCTAAAGATCAACCTGTTGTTTGACAAATCGTTATATGAATAACTGTATTAAATGAAGTAGGGTGGGGTATTTAATGGTGTATCTTCCTCAAACATAGTGCGTTTTTTTTTAACTTAAGAATGTCAAAAAATATTGAATGTGCGTTAGTGTTAGTGTAATTTCATATAAGTGAGGAATTATTTGACTAAAATTCATAATGCATTATTTGATTGCTTAAATGAAGCAACTTATGTCTTCATCAATGCACTGACATTCTTTATAAATTTTAATTCCTGATCTTTTAACGTTATTTATATTGATTTTGCAACTCATTAGCTTCAACAATGTCCGTAAACGACGAAAACAAAGGGAATCAGTAAACACGTTTTCGAAGACACCCAGAGAGTTCACATCTTAAGTTTATTGCAAACAACTTAATTTTTGAGTGGAATAAAAGACATCGGGCGGCTGCTTGCCTGCACGCATTGAAAAAAGAAAAAAGCTTAATAAAAACTGAGAAAGACTCTGCAGCAAAAATAAACTGCAAAAAAAAAAAAGGTTCATTTCACTTAAGGCGATTCTCTGATACCTATCATTTACAAACCAAAATAGATATTAAGTTAATTTGTTTTGAAGATAATCAAGACGTAGACTGTACATGTTATTTAATATCATAATAATACTATCCATCGCAATTGAGAGGTATATTTTTCTTCTCTCTTGCCGACAAGTCATGCCGTTCAAACCTAAAAGCTATTACAGGACGATGAACAAAACCGAAATTTTTGTGTGGGCTTTTGCTTCAGTTAATTAATTCTAAGTACTAAGCAGAAAAATTATCGACAATTAAATAAATCAAGCATTTCTTCATTTTATTATAATTAGTTTTACCAACGCAACAATCACTTACCTACCTGTAACTTAATTTATTCTTTAAAGAAATCCTACTTAAGTATCTAGCTAATGATATATTCTGTGGCGAAATTCATTTAATGAATGAAAAAAAAATGTACAGTAAAGAGGGACGTGTTCCTTTTACAGATAAAATAAAGAGAAAGGATTTGAACGAGTTATAGTGTCGTCGTTAAGTGTCTTAAAAATTTGCGCCCTGTATGTTGAACACAAAAAAACTAGACGGATAGACGGACAAACAGAGATAAATCACATTCTGAATCGATCGGCATAGTAAGAGTAGGATCTATCTCAAATCCTTCAGGGTATTGCGTACATTCGCACAAACTTACTAAGCTCTTGTACCATGAGTGATGTAAAGTATAAGTTTGGTTTTTAAAAGGAATGAAAAACTGCATCAAAGAAAACTCTTTGGTGACTATTCAACCTATCTTTCAAAGAAAGCATAAAGAAAGTTTTTTCACGCCTGCCAATGTACGCTGTGCCCAGAAAATCCCGCATTCAGTGTTCGAAAATCGACTATTGATAATTACGAGTTTAACATCAAGAGAGCATCGCGGAGGTAGATGCAGCCAATTCTCAAAAATTGTTTCTCAACACCATCTCACACTGCCTTGGCTTTCCGAGACTTTTTCAATTCAAATTGTTCTGTACTCGCCGTATCCGTTTAGCCTTATTCCGTCTGACTTTTGGTTATCCTCGGAAAAGCTTGTCCCCTTAAGAGAGAAAAAAATAATCAAAGCGCGCCACATGAAATATTAAATCTTTCCCCGTCTTCTTGAAATCTCGAAATGCGGCGACAATGAATTCTTTGTGTTTCTTATAAAAAGAACCGGCCTGCAGGGTACGGTACCTACTTTCATAAGCGGTTATGACTATGTGTTAAATTTTGCTTATTCAACGAAGAAGAAGTTAAAACAATGTGGATCTCCTTGGTAAGGTATTCCGATGTAAATCCCCTTTCCTTTAATTAGTTATCTTCCGAAGCTACCTCCCCGCCAATTATCATATGTCAAAAACTGCTTTCAGAGATGCCAAGCCGCTGAAGATGATCCTTCTATTAAAAGTTCGGTTCATTTCCTACGCTCCCTTCTCACAATTGAATATATGTCCCCGTGATTCTTTGTCTTAGTTCTAATATAATGTAAACTACATGTATACCTGGAATTATATGTGAATGGAAATTTTTTATTGGATCTTTCATCGTTTACCAATCGGGAAGTTTACAACGCGTTCGTAAAATTCGTACGAGCGCAGGTCAGGTTGCGATACAGAGCTTTATAAATTTGAATCAATTACACAAATGCAGTAAGAAAGAAAGAAGTCATGATATATGCGTAATTGAATTTACGTCAGAACAACGGCAGTAAGTATGTATTTATCAAGTATGTGCAAGATGTGTATGATGAAGTGTACATATACCACTAAAAGCAACTAAAAGCACTATAGTGGACATTGTATTGAAGCCCACCATTAAATATCGTACATTTGTATAAGGTGCTCGAAAAAGCGGTCCGATCCGAACCCATTTCAATAGCGTTCGTCCTTGGGCCAAAACATGTCACTGTACCAAATTTCATCGAAAGATTTCCAAAATTGTTTCCTATAGATTGAAGAGTGGGAGATGGGCAGAGGGATAGACTAGCTTTAATCAATTCAAAATCACTTTCTATGTCAAGAAAGGACAATCACAAGCTTACTTTCTGAATCAGTCTAAGCCGGTCTGTCCGTCGATTCAGGTGGGAATAACTCAACTCCTCCTCGCTATAGCACAAACTTAATACATCCTTATACCACAAAGGGTGCAGAATATAATAACAGCCTTATGCTGACATTGGGATCGGTCCCTAGTTCTACGAACTTGTGAATGTGCTTTCTCGTCATAACTGTTGCGACTTTATATTAAATTTACTATAGCGGAGCAGTAAGCAAAGTTAGGAAACATGAAACATATGTTAAGCTACCAAAACATCCGAGAGAAAACAAAACATTGTTCAGACTGTCGCGCAGTGGTGTTGCCGAGCCGGAACGCTCCGGAACGTCGTTCCGGTACTTCCTTTTTGGACAGGAACGCGTTCCGGAACTAAAAATGATTTCTGATAAAGAGAATTTATAATAAACATTAGAAGACGGGCGAAAATTGGGGGAAATCCCCCCCCCGTCGTCATATTTGGGACATGAGACCGCACAGAGCGGCCGCCTACCCAGGATCGGCCCTGTCTATATAATTATATATACGCGTTCCGGTAAAAAAAAAAAATTAGCACAACGCCACTGCTGGCGCGTCCCCTCTAATGTTCCATTACTGCGAGCTGAGGTGGCTTAGAATACGGTCGCGGATCTGCCTTTCATACCAGTGGATTTTGCGAAATTCGAGAACCATGCCTTGTGGGAGCTTTTGTATTTGCTCTTATGGCGTCAAAAATGTGATGCCATCAAATCAGTTTGTAATTGAATTCTGTTCTTCTAACTGTGCGTATACGTTATGTAGAAGGACGTCCATCGTTGTTGCTGGATGTCCTGACTGCTCATGCTTTTGTGCTATTTTAGATGCATACAAGAGAATAATAAGATGGTAAAAATGGTAAGAATTTTTTTGGTAAAGCGAAATAGTGCAAAATTTAGGAACCACTGCTCTATACTTTGCATTAAAACTTTCATGTATGACTAAAGGATTTGTCAACTTTTCCTTTTTTTTGGAAGCATTTGCTTTATAGTCTCTTAGTAACAAATGGAATAAAAACACTCGAGATAACGTATCTGCTGCATTTAATAAACTCATGGAAAAGTAGAAAAATAGCAAGTGATAAAGTGTCTGGATTTTCAAACGAGTTACTATACGCATATATAACTTGGAGCGTAAATGCACTAGCGCCACTCGCCATAATAGGTACACGGTACACGGTCGCACGATAGGGATGATAAGTTTCGAAATGAATGGTCGATAAAAATTTCAATAGACTTAAAATCGTCCTAATAGCCTTAAATGAAGTCATAGAAAAACCTATTTAATGAGAGAACTCATACCACACACTGCAGATGATTGGATGACAAATATAAAATCGCAAAAAAGTTAATATAGCGTTTTATGCGTCTTGACTGAAGGCACACAATGATTACGTTAGCAACGTCAGATATTTATTTCAACGCAAAACCGCATCTGTGCACGTTATTTGTTTTACTTATTTTTCCTTTTTTTTTTTGTGTTTAAGTGATTCATAAAAAGAAAAAAAGAAATAAAAAGTAAAAGAACTACACGTCGTTTAAACTTCTGCACATAACGTAACCATTTACATGCGCGTGTAAGACATATCCGCCACGCAAACTATTTGAAAACATGAATATTGCGTGTGGCTTTAATAAAAGAACAGAATATTCATTCCTTCATACTAATAATAATAATAATAATAATAATAAAAAAAAAAAAAACAAAAAACAAAATAAAAAACAAAACAAATAAATGAAAAGACAAAAACTAATATTGTTGATGATGCTGTGTGCGTATGTTGTTACTTAAGATAATCACAATGATGATGATAATAATGATAATGACGATGACGATGATGATGGCAGAGATGATGCTGATGTTGTTTAAGGAGTAGCTGCTATTCGCAGTCTATGTCTGGGTCATAAGAATGTTGTAAAGTATTTTTTATTGCATTTGCTAGTTTTTATAACTCACGCACACGAAAATGTCTTTTTAGTTACGCAGATATGCGTGCATTTCTATGCCTTACTGGAGATGTATTATCCAAATGTTAGAATTACAATAACAACAACAACAGCAGCAATGATATAAAACTTGAAAATGTCTAATATGTTTTGTCAGCATTCATCTTAATAACATTAACAAATTTTAGCGAACAGTAGGCCGTAAATAAAAAAGCAAATGAAATTATTTTTCTTCTCTTTTTTTTTTTTTGTACACACAACACTTGAATGTCATTTCTGTTAGTATGAGTAAGAAGCAATCATTCATATGAGTTTTACTAACTTTAAGTAAACGTGTGAACGAATTACTTTGAAAGTTTTCTAAAGATCGAGATGCATTCTAGCCTAGTACTAGATTTTTCCCAGGGCAAATCTCTTTTTTATTGGCAGAGACTTTTCAGTCTCCTAACCAATATTCGTGGGCTCTTTCTTATCGACTGGCCTGCCAATATCTCCTGGTTTGACCCCCTCCCCTTTCAAATATGATATGTTTCAGGCAATTCAAGGAGCTTTGTAGTGGGTGCGGTTTATGGTCAAAATCCGGGAAGAGTTCTACCCCACAAATGTCTGACTCATAGAATAGTAGAGCTTAGGGATAAAGCGCAACTGCCAAAGCAAATTTTTGAAATGCGGTCTTACTTAGAGTCCTTTTGTTTGCTCGTCCATTCTTCTTGTTGCTTTCATGTCTGTCTCTGCATTGGTCGTAAGTGCTGCAATTTATTTCAAGTTCTTTGTGTCTAAAAACTAAGACCTAAGAATTACATTTTTTTCTTTTTTTATTTCTGTTTATTATTCCGAATCCATTTCCTTGCCGTCAAACGCAAACAATAATCCTTGTTAACAGTTGGACCCGGCAGAAGATAGCGCACAATATCACGATAATCGAGGGACACTGTTAACGTCGCCTTGATTTTTGAGCGACTTTCGCACGATTTTTTCGGTCTTGGCTCAGCTTTTGCACGGGTCGTATGCATCTAAGCCTCATCTCATTTCATTTCGCAAAGTTAAATGCAACTTCTTTGCCCAAAAAAAAAAAAAAAAAAGAAAAGCGGAAAAAATGCTTTTTATGTCGTATAAAGGCAAGCGCGGCTGAAACGCTAATGACGTTTATGATGTCAAACTTGGAATTTAGGAAAAATATGTTTCTAATATGTCGATATGCTCACGCAATTTAAATTGAATATTGGTCGTACTTCTTGGCTGCAGTATTACTTGAGAAACTTAGCATAGGGGCTCTGACAACAAAAATGGGAGACAACCTAGAGAAACATATTATATGTAGCCAAGACATAAAATGGTACGCCAGTATCAATAAAATTTCGTTTCTCTTAACTAGACTTTACTAGACTCTAGTTACAGTTAGATGGTGTACAGTAATACTTTCAAGAATTTATACCTCATGGTAGGTTTTTGATAGGAAATATAAGGAATAGAAGCTAAATTTATATATGGACCTAATGGAAAAATTGAGCAAAATAATTTTGACAAAAGGACAACCGTCCGTGTGGTCGGTACAGCCTTAGCTCGTATCCGTTTCAACTGGAAGTGTATTCCTGTACCATGTGTAGATTCTTTCTTCTTCTTTTTCTTTTGCCATCTATTAGTTTATAAATAAGTTTTGTTCTTCCTGTTTTCTTTCTTAATTTATTGTGATTTATAAAATTAAGTCCAAATGTTAAGCGCAAGACTTATTCTTAAGTGTTTACCTATTTTTTAAATTCATTGTCGCTGAATTTTGGGTGTAAATTAATAAAGGAAAAAAAAATAGAGTTTCACACTCCGTATAGTTAAAAGAGCCGAAGGCCTAGATTCCTCCGGTTGAGTAGAACTACCTAAATTGTCTGTCTAAGAAGGGTTGTTTGAAGCGGGAAGTGTTTACGAAAAATTCTTAGGACTCAAGACAATTATCTAGAATGGTTGTGCGAAGAATTCTGCTTCGAAGGGACCTTATCAAGGCCACACCCTTGTGGTACAAAGTCCTTTCAGGCTTGGAGGTTAACTTGTTCTTGCTTAGAGAGCTAAATTTGGTCTTAGATTAGTATCTACATATATTTCAGATTACAATACGTATTAATATTTATATAACACATTACTGCAGCAATTACATATATGTCGTGTTAAGGTATGCGCTTAAAGAGTCAAACCTGGTGGTCGTCCGTTTACATGCAACTTTGGAATCGCTACACTGCGCATAAGGTGCTAATTTGCATCATTAATTTCTGCTTTTTTGGAATCTTCAAATCAATTAACAAAATTGGCTGAAATGATGTTATGGGTTGACTATATAGTATTACTCATCTTATCAATATCGTATAGTGTCAAAGGACATTCGGACGGTAAAACAAAAAATAATGATTTTCTTTTACTAATCAGAGCGAGTTCATAGACTGATTCCAGCGAATGAAGAAAAAATATTTGCGATCAAATTTAAATTTTTAAACAAAGTTTCACTAAACAAATAAACATAATTAAATCGAAAATGTCATTCGTGCTGATTAAGAACAAATTGGTGCCTACGTTGCGTTTCGTATTACTGCCCGTTGCGCACATTGATAAGTCTAATAGAATCGCTCTGGTGGCTGAGAAATACATCTTTTAAAAGAAATTGAAAAAAAAAAAGCTTGAAGCAAAAGAAAATGAAAACCACTATCCATTCTAATGCGTTAACTGCGGTCACACAGTTGCACATTTCTGTTGAAAATTGCTTTATATTTACACCCTACACGGGCATGTTGGGTTCATACGGATTTGTGTACCAAGCAAAAGAAATTAACGATCGATTCGTAATTATTCCGTTTTTAAGTTTTTATATCCGTCCGTCCGTCCTTTTCTTTGTGATGCATATAAATATATATTCATGTTCATACGTTGAAATCGCAAGTTTCGCGCTATTTTGACAAAATTTAATACATCCACGGGTTTTGGCCAAAAGTCAAGGCCTATTGAAGCAGATTGCAGATCGTGGTCATTTTCTCGATCACTCTCCCTATAATGCCTTATTTTGATCAGTCCTTATACGAGCAAAATTTTCCAACAGAAATCCTTGAGTGTTAATATTTCGTTATACCAAACTGATGTAAAAAATTTGGATCGAGTGGGCAAATTTTTTAACCCTTTCCAAAAATGAAGTATACTTAATGCGGACTTAACAGATCTGCTCCTAGCACCGTATTTCGCGTAAGGGTTTTCAAGAAAAGCAAGCAACAAATTTTTATATTTTATTACGAAAGTAAACAAAGAATTGTATTAGACAAAGCGATGTATGGTATTAACCGGTCGACTCAGCCAGGCTCTAATGTTTTTTTCCTGTTTCTTATAATATCGCATTTGTAAAATTTATTATTAAAATCATATGTGTGTTCATCTTGATGGAAGGTATAGACAAATCTGTATTTGTTTTTCGTGCATATGTGTATGTGCATGTGCATGTGTGCATGTGCATTATATATCAAACTACAGAGTGTTAACATGACTGCTTGTTTGGTTTTTTTATGCTTTCTGTTGTTGAGTTATCCAAGCAATGTTTTTTTTTTTTTCTTTTTTTAATTTGTTAGCTACCGACTCTAAGTGACCATCTTAATGGCTGACTGGTTGGTTAGCTGGATTGGTGGGTTGATAGTTAAGGTTGTTTTAGATAATAAATGATAATTTTCAATAACCAGCTTAAAAACCTGTGCTTACATGGCATGCAAAAGCAAAACACTAGGAGAGAAGGAAGGAAAGAGAGAGAGATATATAATAGAATGGACATACGTTGGAGCCACAATAGACTTTAAAAGAAATTTTTTGTTTTACGTTATACTAGTTTTTTAAGTTGAATAACAACTACTGGAAAGAGGGACATACCAAGTCTCATTGGTATAACGCGGATGATTGTCAACAACTTGGGTGGCGTATTGCTCAGGCAGAACGCACGCATTTTCAGCTGTTACAACAAGCGACAAGGGGGGGTTATAAAGTTTTATAAATTGTGATGTGCTTTAATGAAATTCCAGAAAAAAGGAAACGATTCAAATTTTTATCTTTGAAATGCACACACAACATACACACAACACATAAAAAATACAAAAAAAAAAAAAAAGAGTAAAATGAAATAAACCTAGATTTTATTACCCTCCCGCTCCAGAAATACTTGAAAAAGTTGTTCAGAAGAAGGGAAGGGAAAGTCACATAAAAGCTGTTCGCCCCTTTTGCTAAAAGTAAAGAATTTCCAAAGTAGCGTTTGTTTTTCAATTTTTTTTTTTTTTTTGTGTTTTTATTTTCTTTCCTAGAGATAAAATCACCAATTGTTTTTACCGACCTCATGATACCAAAATTGATGACCATAATCTTTGATGCTTATATTACAACTTCAACAGCAATGCATACACAAGCGTATGTTTGGCTATAAAAAAACAAACCACACATTCATATTCAAAATAATGCGCTTTATAAATACAATAATGCAGCAGCAGAAAGAGCATATGGCATCATCAACATCGTCATCGTCATCATCATCGTCATCATCATCATCATCGCTGGAGTAGAGCTTATGATGATTGTGGTGTATGCGGCTTCCCTCGATAAACTATAACCACACTGTTCTTCTCTATGTGCAATTGCGATCTTCCCCAAAAAGTTTGTTGCCGTATTTTTGTTGTGAGTGTTGATTTTGTGTACAATTTTTTCGGTATATTACTCATTATTCATAAGCCACATTTGCTATGGAGCATATTTTATGCTTTAATGTGTCAAATCATACACAACAGCATATTCCCGCCCGCCTTTCACCGTAATATGCATTGTTTGTGCGTACTACTGCGTGTTTGTTTGTATGTGTTTATGTTTGTATGTGTTTGTGCATATATATATATATATATATATATATATATATATATACATATGTTTGCATAATAAAATATAACGCATTTATAACAAACGTAATATCAACATCGTCTCGTGTTGCCTGCTATAGCCATTTATCAGTGTTGCGCTGTTAAAACTAAGCTGAATGTATTACATATGGATTTCGTTTATACGATGATTCCTCGGATGATGAGCTGAGTAGAATAATAGCATTTTTATTTCAAATGATATTTGGCGCGCTTTAATAAGAAAGATTCCCAAATTTTCGATCATAAATATTAGCGAAATTTCTTCACGCTTATTATTCGGTAGTGGTGGTAGTGAATGGAATAAAATGTAGATTTTTAATTCGATTATCGTATGCGAAGAAGTGGTAATAAAACGTTTGTAAAAGTTATTACAATACAATGTACAAAACTCCATAACAAAATATAGTTTTTAGTTACGTTATTTAAGTAAAAAGTGAGAGCAGTGGCTTCCTCGTCACAGCAAAAATGGAATTCTCTCTCTCTCTCTCTCTTCATTTACGATACTTTAGTTGATCCTGGTAAGATTCGTAGATCTAATCACTTATATGTGTTAGACATAAAATTATTCGGTTATATTTTACTTTAGAAATTGCGTGAAATTTTTCATTAACCTCTGACATAAAAAAAGCTCTAGAATTCTTTTGTCTTCAATTAAATCTTATAGGTATCAAAAAAGCAACAACAATTTTAAAGAATATTCCTCAGAAAACCTATGCGCCATATGCTGCATTTAGGGAAGGATCAAAAATATGTAACACAAAGTTCATAGTGATGATGGTGTCTGGGAAAGGTTTTACATTCCGCGAGGAATTGTGGTAAGCTATAAGATGTTTCCCACCTAGACCGAGTATAACGTTTTAATTTCTTTTCGTATTAAAATTTGGTTCATTTTTCTTAAAAAGCAAAAGTAGCAAAAGTACTACAACGGGGCCAGACCGACCGTTACACATGCTACACCGCTTTGCTTAATACAATTTTTCATCTATTTTCGTGATAAAATGCCAAATCCATGTAAGGGCGCACTTTTAATATAAGCTTTTAAATGGGAGCGGGGCGAAAACATCAACTAAGTTAGTCCACACTTAATTTCCTTTGCAAAGATCTTATTATTATTTACCTACTTTCGTCATGAAAGTTGGACTTTGGTGCCGCGTAAAGGCTTGCTCTTCATTAGATCCATTATACGGAGTGGAACGTAAAAAATACATCTACACAGTCTATTTATGCTACAATTAATTATTATGACAAATTACTATCGTGGCTCAATTTTCATCATAAAACACTAAAAATTATAACTTTTTGCCATGGGAACCTTTATATACAGTGGGATCCAAAAAAACGGAGCGACGTGTTTCAAATTCAGTCAGATTAGTGTTATGGACCCATTTTCATCATGAGTTATTAAAAGTTAGACCTTCTTCCTATATACAGGCTTTTCAACAGAATCCTTACATGGGAGAGGATTCAAAAAATTTCCCCACTCGATTCCAATTTTTCACATCAGCTAAAAAAAAATACTAACTCTTAGCGATTTCTATTGGGAAATTATTCTTATAGAAGGACTGCTCGAACTAAAACAAACCTCGCTGCCATACGAAAACTAGCTTCTCATGAGAAGGCTTATATGGGAGATGGTTCTAAAGGCTTCCCAAATACAAAATACAAAAATATGTGGGCAGAGATCAGACGGACAAACAGACAGATAAGCTTAAATCCATTTAGAAATGATACTGAACCGATCAGCATAGTAGCAGTTGCTTTTATCTTAACCCCTTCTAGGTGTCACATAATACCTTCTGAATTTTTAAAAGTTCTATTTATGAACAACAAATGTTTTTAGTTCTTTACATATAAATTGGCATTTGCATTAGCAGCGACACAGGTCCGTATTGCTATTTCTGGAGATTCTTATATCACTTCGTTGAAATTACATTTCGCCCAAATTAATCATTGATCAGTGATTTTGCTTCGGCATCGTTCCTCATTGATGACGATCACGACGTCATCCTCTTTTTCAAGGAATTACGCGTCCAGACCATAAACCACAAGACGTTCTTGATTTTTGTTTTAAGCGATGGTGTGTAGGCATGTAGCGTTCCTGTGTTTGCAAAGGTGTGCCAAGAGTAGCATGTGCTGCTTTACTCTACTACTTTGTTTCTTCTTTCCTGTAAGTTCACTAATCTTTTAGCGAGAAATCGATCTCATTCCTAATTTTCCAACATAACCTAAAATTTTTTGCAATGAATTTCATGATCGAGTCAATAGGTCAATTTTGATGATTAATAGAAAAGTAAGCCACGATACGGTTTAGCAACTGCTTATGTATATATGAATATATATCTATATATACAAAGATCTTTTAATGGTTTGAGATTTTAAGAAGTCTTTCAAATACATCGGTAAATAAGATATATTTAGGGAATTTTTAAGACAAGTATCTGAGATCACAAACTTTGTGAAAGCCAGAAATGTGCATAAAACCCTATACATGTTGTTTTCAAGCGGAAGATTGTGCTTTCATCTAACCAGATTCCTATGCTCGTCGATAATTCCAAGAAGTGAGATAACAAGTTTGAATTTCTTTGCAAGCGGAAGACTGTGCTTTCATTTAGCCAGGTTCATATGTTCGTCGATGTGTGCTCATAATTCCAGGAAGTTTGAACTGGCTGGCCACATATGTTTCTCCTGTAGGACTATTGGTCACAATAATCGATTCAAAAACATATATATACAGAAGTACTGAACAAGTAAAAAATTTATTTTAATATAAAAGATAAAGATAAAGTAAAACTGAAAGGTCTGGAGCATTAGTGCAGAAGTAGACACAACTTGGGAATGGCTGAACAAACAACGAAAGAAAGAAACCTTGCAACCCTATTTGCTAAGAGTGTTCAAGTTACACTAAAAAATGGGTCTCAAAGAAAATAAAAGTTGTTCCTCGTCTAAGTATCATTGTCAACTGAGAAATTATGGTTTGAAAATCTCAATCTTTAGCAACAGACGCTTTGCTCTTAATAACTTGTTCGCTTTTAACATATATCACGTACATAGATATGGGTAGATATTGCAATTAAGAAAGCAGTGTTCATAAAAAAGAAGTTTACCATTATGTTGCCTCGAAAGCCCAAAATATTCGAACAGCAATCTTATCTTCCATTTTTATTAAGCATACATGAAACAGTTTGGCATTTGTGTTGGTTACATTCAAACTAATAAACGAAAGTTGTCGAAGAAAAAAAAAAAAACAAAAAAATTCCATTTCTTTATTTTCTTCTTTCCCCCCGTCCCGTATAGATCATAAAAACTGGAAAAAGAAGTAATAACCTTTCTTCCTGGATATTCGAGTCATAAAAATAGCTTCAATATATTTAAGTAAATTTCAACTTATCGACTTCATCTATATCATGAGCGTGAACGTTAACCCCATAACCGCCCAAAAGCTAGGATGATGAAAATTCTTATGTATGCTTTTACGTGACCGTGCATTAATACATCATTCGTTCATTCAGTCATTCATTCATTTTCGGTTTGCACGCCCGCTCTTATATTCTTTAAGGAAAGAAGATTCACAACAAGCGTACATTTCTTATATTTTCGTTATGCGCAAAATTTCGTCATGGTCGTAAAAAAGCACATTTAAAGTGCGTTCATTACACATTTTAGTACAAAAGCATAGCACACAGCCACGCATACCTATTACGCAGGATTGCATACATCAGCAGAAAAATACAAAAAAAAAAATACAACAAAAAAAAATGAGCGTAGAAAACCCTCAAGTGAAAAGCAGAAAAAGTCTGTTTCGTTTCATTCATTCATTCATTCACTGACATTTATAGGCGGTCATAAAAACTATAGAAATTTCTTCGATGTAAGCGTCCATACACACAACAATGACAACCCGTAACACAACAAGAATTTTCGAAATTATTCGACTTTGCATTACGTACATACGTATGTACAATACATTGTACGCATATATTGATGAGAAAACGACCCATTTCAGGAATCATTAAAAAAGTAAATATAAAAAATATATTAAAATAAATGAAGTATTTTTAATGATGATTGCGTTTGCACTTAATTTTATGATTATTTCTTTATTACCTTCTCTTCTTCTCCTCTTCTTCTTCTTCTTCTTCTGCTTTTTCAATTTTTTGTTTTTTTGGTAATTTGTCGGATAAAGTTTATTTCTTACTTCTTGCTTAAACAGAAATGAGATGAGAGACGAATACGCTTCATTTTCTAGCATCACGCTTTATGAAGACGCTATACCCGATCACAGAGAGCTACAAAAGAGCATCAGTCAAACTGCGTGTTTCGCTATAGTTCCATAAGACTTTTCAGCTTTAATCTACCTAAGGTTTTTCATTGACGTTGAGTTGAGAAACACAATTGAACAACAATAACAGTCGCACGTGGGGACACACTATAATCCGGCTTATTAAAGCATTCAACAGTGGACCTATATAGTTTATGTTTATGTTTTATATATTTATATTCATCTATAGTTAGTTAGGCTGTGGTGGTGTCCAAAAAAATAGACGTACTTGGTCCAAATTCGATCAGATTGATTTCATTGTCACATTACTAGTTTCACCATAAAATATTGAATATTCGACGTTTTTTACAATATAAAGATTTAGCTTTCTTAGGAACGGTTATATGAAAAGGGATTCCAAAAATTGTCCCAGCCATTGTCCCGGAACCATTTTTTTTTTTAAATGCTACACAACACTGCGATGTTCCAGGCGCAGTAGAGGCGATTGTCTTAACAGAAACGACATTTAGCGATCTATTTATCTCCAATTGTCTGTTATGTTCAATTTATCTACTGGGTTATGTGTTACTAATATTCAGAAAGTTCAAAGTAAATTATTGTGTCAGCAAATGTGTGTGAACTATGTAAAATACGTACAACGGACACTGCATTAAAATTACCCATGCGTAGGTACGGAAAGGTGTGTTCGTAACGTCAAAACTTAATCGTAGATTTATACTTTTTATTATATAAAATTCTTTTTCTGATCCAAAAGAGAATAGAACTCATAGACTCGATCAGACCCGACCAGACTCGACCAGAATTATCCAGAATGCATATAAAAATTTTCTATAGGCAATCGCTTAGCCGTAGAGATGAGACTTGCAGCTGATAGGTGGTCGCCGGTTTGAATCTCAGTGCGGCAGATCATACTTTGTAACTACATATAGATAGGGTAACGTCTGCTTGCCTAAAGTTACAAAAAAAAAAATATTTAAAAGATTTAACTTTGCTGATTGCTTCTGATTGATATTTTTCGCTGTATTGTCATAGCCTTTAAGCTTTAGACTTAAGTTCGCTTGTTAGCTCTTTAAGTTTGAAAATATGGTAAAAAAGCTGTTAGCTGATAGCTTTCATTTTGCGACCAACAGGGAAAATGTTAGGCACAGATATCATACAGACATATTTGTCTGTTGACGGGCGCACGATGCTGATCAAGAACGTGGGATATCTGAAACTTTCTTCTGCGTGTTGCAAACATTTCGATAAAATAAACATTTCCCTCATAGTTCAACGGTAGGTGTAAAAAATCTAATAAAAATATGCTTATGTTATATATGAAGAACACAACGGAAGCTAGGGTTCATATCAAACAAAATAGTCTGGGAGCGATATAAACCCAAAACAAGATTTTTTAATTATATAATAAAAGAATTTTATTCTTAGTTGAAAACATCGTGTTGGCACTTGTCTTTTCTTCAAAACATCAACCGTTCAGTATAAAGCATGCCCAGGAAAGTATTGAACTCCTCTCGCGTTCAAGCTAATTTCTAGCGTGTAGCTTCACCCACGGAAAGAAGAGAGACCAAAGAGCTTCAAATTTTGAATATTTCAAAAAATACACTTGAACCGTGCATTTTCGATTATATGTTAATAAAACAGATTTTTATATACGAGCGAGATCTCAAGGCAAGGAATTTTTAAAGCCATGGAGTGCACAACGTAAGGATTGTTTTTTAAATCATTTGAAAATATGTTGAATATCTTTAGGAATGTAATAATAGTGCTATAATAAACCAAAGGCGAGACGTCAGATAGTTTTCGAAAGATTGGTTGCGCAAAGGGAGCTACAAATTAAAATGCTGAAGGGGTAATTAAAAAAAACAAGTAGAAATGCAATAGAGGACCAAAAGGACCAAGGTCTAATCTTAACTCCCTTACATCAGCTTACAATTTTTAATATAAAGACTTTTTAAAATACGGCGTTATAAGGGCAGCGGTTGATAAAGTGGCCCGATCTGAACCATATTTAATAGCGTTCGCCCTTGAGCCAAGAGATCTCAGTGTACCAAATTTCACCGAAATATTTCAAAAATTGTTACTTATACAACAACACAACAATATGAGATGGTCAGACGGACCGAGACGCTTAAATAAAATCAAACCCTTCTAGAAGCTGCATACACCTATCCGCACAAGCTAGATATGCCTCTGTACCATGAGCGGTGTAGGAAGTAAAAACAATCCATTTTCAACTATAATTACACTTTGCATTAAATTTCAAGATGAACGGAATTTCGAAGAAAGCGTTTGTATTGCTTTGGAATGATTCTTTTTTTTGTAAATGAAATTTTCTTACATCAATTACTTAAACATTTAAAAATTTTTCATAAGCTTTTTCGAAATAAAAGTATTTTTCTTTTTTGCTTAATCTTTTTAAAAATATTTTTATGTTTGCATTCAAGATGAAGTGTGCGTTCGTGTTCATGTACGTGGTCATGGCTGCACATGCGTACATATGTTTGTATGTACAATTATTGTTATTATCATAATTTAGTTATGCCAAAGAAATAAATTCCACGACTAAAGAGGATGTAGGATGAGAGCAATAGCAACTAATCGCTTTAATAAACTTAAATATTTTACTAATGTTATGCTCCCCAGATAGATACTTTCAAGACGTCTGTAGGATAAAACAAGTCTTCAATTGCTGTTACAATAGTCTGATCAATTTAGAACCACTTTTTAACCCGATTTGAGCATGTCTGTCCGTCTGTCTGTCTTGTTTTCTTGTGTTCAGATTACAGGCCGTAATTTTTGAGATAAATTAATGAAACGACTGCGACATGTTTTGGGCCAAAGATGAACGCCACCAGTGGTGTTGTCGAGCCGGAACGCTCCGGAACGTCGTTCCGGTAATTTCTTTTTGGACAGGAACGCGTTCCGGAATTAAAAATGATTTCTGATAACGAGAATTTATAATAAACATTAGAAGACGGAAGAAAATTGGGGGAAATCTCCCCCCCGTCGTCATATTTGGGACATGAGACCGCACAGAGCGGCCGCCTGGGTAGGCGCCGCTCTCTATATCGGATCGGCCCTGTCTATATAATTATATATACGCGTTCCGGTAAAAAAAAAGTTAGCGTTCCGGTGAAAAAAAAATTAGCACAACACCACTGAACGACACTGATAGTAATTGGTCCGCTTTTTCGATCTTATTATGAAAGGTCGTAATATGGAAAAATTAACAAATTTTCAAAATTTTTCGACAAAATTTGCTGAGTAATAGTACTTCGACATTCTAAATTTATATGAAAAAATTGGTCCAGCTGGAGCAATTTTTTGAACCCCCTCTCATATAACTGTTCCTCCTGAAAACTGAATCTTTGTACGGTAAAAAGGTATAATTTTCAAGGAATTGACAAAAAAGCAACCTTACGGAGTTTGGATCACGTAAGTCTATTTTTTGCATATCACCGCATGTAAGGGTTTTCAGGAAATGTAAACCTTTATATGCCAAAAATGTTTCGCGATGAAAATTTTTTTATGATATTAATTTGACATAAACATTGATTGGCCCAAATTTGAACTACATAGCTGTATTTCTTCGATCCC
Source organism: Glossina pallidipes (assembly GCA_000688715.1). Classification (NCBI taxonomy): domain Eukaryota; kingdom Metazoa; phylum Arthropoda; class Insecta; order Diptera; family Glossinidae; genus Glossina; species Glossina pallidipes. The sequence continues at coordinate 702,187 of KK499876.1, read as the reverse complement.
ATCCTAAATAAAATTTCTCAAGCATAGTAAGTAAGCCCTTCAGAACAAGATCGATCTTATTTTGTTTTGAAATTTTTGAAGAAAATCGGGCCTTAGTAGCAATTTAACAAAAAATGAATGGAAAGGAATTTGGATCGCATGTGTCTATTTTTCAGACCGCAACGCATATAGGGGTTATCCCGAACAGCAAGCCCTTGTATGAAGAGAAAGTCTTTTAGTTTTTTACGACCGAAAATGAAAAGTGATAACATGCTTAGGAAGCAAAATAAGTTTGCCAAATGTGGATCACGCATGTGATGTTTTGGGCTTCCACGAATATTTCTTCTTCTTTGCTTGAAAGTAATGAGTAATTTTTGGTGTATTGTTACCAAACCGAGTGCATAATTATACCAAGCACACTGGCGTAGGGCCTTGCCTGACTCTAAAGTTCGCAATTGATTTTTTTAATTTCCTTTTTAATTTTTGAAGATCCCCAGTAACTATTAAAAGATATCGATCCTAAGTTACCTACTGTTTTGTAGTTTGCTAAATATTTATACTTTCACAATAGTATCATTCCAGCTAATTAAAATAGCGAGTGTATACATAAAATCGACACGATTAGCTAAAACGTTGAACGTTGCAGAGCGTTTGAAGTTGAAGTTGAAGTTTTCACCAAAGTTGAAGTTTAATCTCACCAAACAATAACATTAACTTCTAATAGATTTCCTATGAATGATAATTGTTTTGCAGCAAAAGGAACACAAGACAAGGAAATAATTTGATAAACATTTTTTTGTTATTATTTGTCTTTGTGTTGTCGACGATTTTTCAATATTCAATTACAAAGTGATGTCAAGCCATGACGTTGAGAAAATACAAACAGATAACCGAAAATATCACAAAAGGAAAGGAAGGGGTTGTTGAAGAGCTCTCGGTACATCGACGACATCAGCTATAAAAATTTGCCATCTGTTGACTTCACTTGTTCGTTTCGTATAAGTAAATCCCTAATATAAGAATAATTTTTTTTTATTTTTGATTTTTTTTTTTTTTTAAATTATGGTATTGACGACGTCTCTGTTATGTGTCATTTGTCGGTATTTTACTTGTCATAAAATTTGATTAAAGGCACCGAAACAACCGACCCCATCAAGCAAATAAATCAACTAAAATCATACATATATATAAACAAGTGCATAAAGGCGAAAGGAAGAAAAAAAAAAAACAATATATGAACTGATACTAACGTAAGACCGACCGGCCGACCATATGTTTAGAGGTGAACGTGCTTATTGCTAGCATGCCAAACTATAGCACCTTAGGTAAGCTGACTGTCTATCCGATTGCCCGGTCTGGCGTTATGTTTTCTCTTATCCACATACGTACTAAATCTTATATGTGTTCGTTTATTAGGGTTAAATCACATTACGTTTTCCACAGTGATTTTGTGTGTGTGTGTGTGTGTTTTTTTTCTTCCTTTTTTGTTCGTCTGTCCAGAACATGCATATGTTCGCATAAAACCATGTGTGTGTTTGTGTGTGTGTGTGTGTGTGTGTGTGTGTGTGTGTGTGTGTGTGTGTGTGTGTGTGTAGGTTGTTGCTACACTTGTCGATTCCAATTAAAATGCTACACAGTACTGGATTCTCTTCGCATACTTATATGATTTTTTGTGATTGCCGTTGCTTTAGTATTTTTATATGATTTGCATTTCATAACGCCGTAGGTCTTTTTTCATCCGTTTATGGATTACAAAACGAATGCAGCAAGAAAAAAATCCAAAGCTATATATATATAGAAATGTAAATAAATTACAAGAAAATTGTAAACTATTAGTGATTTTACGATTTCTCCTCTTCTTTGATATGCAAAGAACGAAAATTTGAAAATTTTTTTGTTTTGTTGAAAATAACTCAATAAAAATTTTTTAGACGATTAGAAATAAAACACAAGAAATTCATTGCACGAATTTCCTATTTTAAGTAATTTCTGTTAAATATTTTCTTTTGTAAGAACGCTCTTCTCAAGCGCTTAGTGGAGTAGAAAACGTGCCTGATCGAAAGAAAGCAAAAACAAATAAATATTTGCTTAACGGTAGTAACACTCGAATTCTTATGCGTAATATTAAGTGAAGTAAATATTTCGTGGCGTTTTTCCGACTATACGGCCTGCGAGTTGCTAATCCTATCACATCAGACTGTAGTGCGCGCGGAAGCTCACAGTTCATAAATAATTGAAATTTTGGTAATTCAGTTAATAAGAATTTGTTTTAATTGTTTTTTTTTTTTAAATAAGATCGATCAGGGGGTACCATAACGGTGATGATCAGTAAAGTGCGGCTGCGGCCTTGCGATTGTGTGGTCAATGGTTAGGAATCATGGCTTTACCTACAGAGGAGTCGCTCTTCTCGCTACGAGCAACTCTACTATTGTGCTTGAGATTTGAAGCCGCGAAGACTAACTTGCTAGTAACGGTTCTTGCCTACTCGGGTCTTCACAAAATGAAAATTCAAAATTGTAAAGGCTTTTTCAATATTTTATAATAATAATCCGACTAATCCGATAACGCGTGGGAGCCTAACACCAGCCTTGGGAGAAACTTCGTTGTGTTCATAATGAAGATATTTTATCAAAGCAAGTAACATATGAAATCTTTGCTCTTTTCTGTGCCGCGATTAGGTCGACTAATCATAGCTGGCGTTCGTGAAACAATTAGGCCAACCGGCCAACAATTCATCTAACGATATTAACCGCGAAACTAATCATTGATCAAAGAAAAGTTTTGAACTATCCGCAGAACGCTGTACACAGAAAAAAAACATGACATTTGCCTAATACATGAATGCAGAGTGAAACGTTTGATGGACTACACTCTTTTCTACAATGCTCTGGTGAAAATCGAATCATTTTTCAAGAGAATTCAATAATAAGGAGCAATGAAAAGTGGACCACAAAATGTGCGGAGAAGATCGTCACTTAAGATGGATAGGGCTGCACAAAGGTTTGCAAAGCCCGGATTAGTTCCACGACGTTTATACATGCTGCCACCTTGCCACTTAATTGAAAGTGTTATCTTCTCAACATCGATTTCTATGTAGCTTTTGGTTTATGTTATTAAAAGTCCCACAAAAAGTATTTCACGGAATAATTTGTACTGTTATGTAAAGGATAAGGATAGCATTTTTACATAGAAAAATCACAATTTGACAAAGGTTCGTAGATGAAGTTACACCATCTCTAAGATGGTAATAAGAGCAAATTTCCACAGAAAGTTCACCTTGAAGTAAGCCTGCGATGTTTCCAATTAGTTTTTTGTAAGTTGCAAGAAACATGTTTACTCGACTCTTCTCTTTCTCCTTCTAAAGATACCACTTGATAATATCATTAGGTCCTTCAGTAAATCTCAGCAGCATAGCTTACGTGCTATTGTCGTTCTCAATGCCTTGAGATTCTCGCTAAACTCTTTCCCATATATTAAATCTTTGAAAACAAATTAGAAAATTAACTCTATGTTCACAGAACAGTTGAGGGGCGTAAGCTACCGTTTGGAAGACAGCTAATGATACTTATGATATCCCACCCCATCCTACTTATGATATCCCCACCCGTCCTAAAACATGAGTTGGCTTGGTCCAAGTTTAGTAAAATTCATTTTTTTCCCCAGATTCTATTGTTGTTCATCTGTTTTCATAATAAAACGTGTTTATGTTTCGTAAGACCCTTACATGGGGCAGGATCCCGGATATAGATCTGTGCGATCCGAACACAGTAAATGTATATGTCGAATCGCTTTTTGGACCCGAACTTCATTGTGAAATATTAACGGGACATTTATCCCGTTGTTGTTTCTTGTAACAACAGACAACAGACAACAACCAACAATATATGAGAGGACTCAAAATAATTGCTCATCCGATCCAAAGTTTTTCATGTCATTTCAATGCCCTGAATTTCCAGTTTTTAAGATTTTTGTCCAGAAATTTTCAAAATTGCAAATATTTTTCATGTAAATAATTATTCAAATTAAAGCTTTGCGAGGGCAATGGGCAGATTTCAATCATTAATAGGATTCATCTTTGGAGCACGGTAGTGTACCAAACTGCGTCAAAATATCTCGAAAATTTCGATCTACAAATGAAACATCGTAAGCATGAACGCACGGACAGATGGACAGACAAGTTTAAGTTGATGCAGAAAATAATAGAAATCTCCTAAGTCCTTCTGTGAGCTGCATAGACACGAACAAACTAAGTGCTTTGTAATCCAAAAATGGCAAAAGATATAAACATTTCCATATGATCTCCAGCGAATGCTTGTTAACAATGTTATTATTTGCACTATGAGTGCTTCTTCTTTGCACATGGCTGAATTTGTGCAAAATATATTTAATATTTTTCCCGCTCTTAAAATATATATAAAATACTAAAGACAAGTTAAGACCGACTATTCAAGATTATTTTATTGCTTCTTTTTTTTTTTAGATCGGGCAATAAATTTTATTTAAAGAACGATCGTTCAACACCTTGTTATACAAATTAAAGATAAATTGTGTTTAACAAACGGATCACTTCAGACATTCTTCTAAGTGATATTTAGCCGGAAAAATGTTAAGAAAAAAAAAAATAAATTTAGTGAATATAAAAACTGTTGCAATAGAAATTGAAAACATTTTTATCACATTTAATTTAGTTAATAGAAAATAATAAAAAAAAATTAAATAAACGTAATGTTTCTTATTCAAGAAAAAAAAAACAAGGAAAAGTTGCAAGTTGATAGTAAAAAGTTTACGTTCCTTATTTTACAGCTGAAAAGAGATAACAACTAAAAAAACATTGTATTTTCCATCTTTTTTTTATTTTTGGTTATTTTGAATTAATTGTATGTGCAGGCATACGCGGCGGTGTGCGTCTTTTGTGATTTGTGTGTGTGCATTTCGAAAAGAACGGACGATAAATTTCAATTTAGTTAAAATAATAAAAATATAACACAACGCATAGAAACGTTACAGAAATGTGGAAGACTTTAGATGAGCTCATGAAATTTACTGCATATGTAAAGAGCAGAGAGGCTCAAACTTCTAAGAAAAACATGCTAGTTTCATGTGTACGTTTTGTCTTCACCATGTCTGCGTCGTCTGCTTCCTTGCTGGCTTCCTGCCAAGACAGAGAAGGATTTTGTAAGTCAAACGTATATATATATGTATATACAGTTAACCCTCATACAACGCGGTCATTGGGTTCCTGAAAAACTCCGCGTTATAGGAAATCGCGTAGTAGGAGACTTAGCTCCAGTGCAAAAAGGGGGGATACGTTCCTGATCGAAAAAAAATAGATATATTTAAGATATTTTTCTATTCATCAATTTCATCATAACAACATAAATTACTACCAATTCATTTATTTAAACAGCGCAAAATAAAATAAAATAAAAAGGGAATTTCAAATCTACTTAACATTAAATTAAACTAAGATTCAAATCACAACCTTCTACAAATCTCCCTCCTCGACATCACTTATTATAATTTGCGTGTGTTCCAAACGTTTTGTTCATATCCGTCCTAATTCAAATTCCGAGCTTGATCCACTATCAGACTGATCCTTTTCAATGATTACCTTGACCGTTAAATTTTATGATTCCATCTCCTCTAATATTAGCTCAAACAATTTGCGTATGTTGTATGCTTGAAAAGTTGCTATTATTCCTTGATCTAAAGGTTGTAATAATGAAGTGTTAGGTAGTAAAAATTCAACTTGAATATTAGGATGACATAAATAAGTTGCATGAATTTTTCTTTTTCTTCCTTTCCTTTTTTTTAAAAAAAAATTTTTATGTAAATGTTTGAAAAAAATTGCGCTGTAACTTTGCCGTCAATTAAATTCTAGCCATGCTATAAAGAGACAATACACATGATCTTTCGTGTTAAATTAAAATATGTAGTGTAAAAATGAAAGAGAAAATTCGTTAACTAAACGCATTTTGCGAACCGCGTTATAGGGGTACCGCGTTGTAGGAGGGTTGACTGTATACATATATATATATATTCTTTTTTTTTTTGAAAATTCAAAACTGGGCTTTGAAAGTTTGTGTCGCTTATATGGATGGGTGGAGATAAAATACAAATATGTATATATACAGGCACCTAAAATCAGGGGACTCACATTCAATTTTAAGGCTTGGAAAATATGTGAATGTGATTGATTTTTCATTAAAAAGAGAGATTTAAGTAAGGCTGTTCTAATCCCTACGATCCTACTCCCCCTCTAACAATTTATACTACGATCTTGTTTTTCGGCTTAGAATTTTCTGAAAATTCTGAAATGAAGGGAAAGAGAAGTGAAATATTTTTGTACCCTCCATGGCTTGTGGTGCAAAGATATGCTAAGTATGTGCGTATGTATACAATACGCAGAAGAATGCGATAAATACGTTTTGTTTTTATACCGATGGGATCAGTATCACTTTCTAAAAGAATTTAAGCTTGCCTGTCTGTCTGTCTGTCTGTCCGTCTTGTTTTTTGCGTTCAACGTACAGGCCGCAATTTTTAAGATGTTACGATAAAAAAAAACGCTATCCGCCACTTTTCGACCACTTTCTGTGCAATGTCCCGTTACATGAATTATGTAAATAGCAGTAGGATGACCTAAGGTATGTAATAGTGTTTTCTTCTATATTTTATACGAAATAAGTATAAAATGAATTCAACAGTAGACTAATCAATTTAAATACATGCATGATGCTCTTCAGCAAGTTTGATTGGGTCAACTAAGATCAAAGTAAAGTTTTGGAATACAACTCGGTTTTAGTATTACACGTGCAGTCATTCACAGGTATTCATAAATTAATCTATACAAGTAATGTTTAGAAAACTTCAACAATTATGAGAATTGTGGTCGAAGTTGGTTACAATAGCTATCGAAACGCTTCTAAGAGGAAACTGCAGTTGAGTATTTATTAGCTTGAAACTTCAGACATATGACCCTAAGCTGGGCTTGTGATCGTAAGCGTAAGAGAAAAAATGTATTTTCTTGCCCTATGTTTTTTTGTATAAAATTTTTTAATTCGAAACGATCCACACATACACACACGCGCATCCACACATAGTCTCTCACTAGCCTATGTCAATTTTCTTATAAAACAAAGTTGTTGAGGCACGGAAAGTAGCCTTAAAAACTTAAAAACTCCGTGATGTTGCTCAGAACACAATCGATAGGCTGTTCGTCAATAATAATAAGGTCTAAAAGGCTTCGAAAAGGATTTCTTTTTATTATTCACTTAACTTACAATCCGTCCAAAGAGATAATAGATAAACGTTATGCAAAGGTGAGGAAGATAACAAATAACTGATACAACAGTGCAGATATATAAATAAAAAAACTCTACATACACCTAGAAAATTCACTAAAACAATCGCAGGAACAAAAATATGATACCTTTTTAATCTCTTTATCTCTTGTTATCTGAGTTTATGTAGACGAGATAATGCCAACGGATCTATATGATTACTGTATGGATGTTGCCAAATTTCGTTGTAATGAATTTTTAGGAACTGTCATTTAGGACACTTCCCTGAGTCAGTCCATCTTCAATTTTATGTATATTGGATCTATCACTTTCTAATTTATTTTTAAACTTTAAAGTTCAAACTGTCGTAACAATTCATTTTTCAGGTTTAACGCAAAAGATAAAAATCCCCGAACTCGCCGAAGTATAGATTGAGAAACGCTGTTAGATAAAGTATTGAAATTAATTTGTTTTACTTTGAAGAAGAGTTTGGTCATACATTTGTATGAACGGCGCCTAAGTGGCCCAATTACAGGGTGGGATTATTTCAATTAACACTTTGATAGAGCGATTGTTTGTTGCTTTTCTTTGCTCATGCAAGCACTTCAGTATCGATGCGTGTAGATATTTATACAATACGTTATGATGCATAGAGTAAGAATGTGGGAAAAGAATATGTTGTTGCTCTGCTTTTCTTGCATTTTAAGAGTCTGATAATTGCTTATAATAACATTTCAATTGAAAATATCGATCATTTATTAATAAGAATTTTTATCTTCATCTTTTTCTTATTTTTAATTTTTTTTTTGTTCATGTTCAATACTAATCTCTTAAGTTTTTCACACGCACACGCCCCTCTTAGGAACAAAAGTGCGTTTTTAAAAGACGTGGAAAAAGGGGGCAAAAGAGAAAAAAAGAAGAAGCAAATAGTCAGCCAAACCATTGCGGCTTGGCGAGCAATTATTTTAATGATGCAATTAAGCCAAAAAGCTTAAAATTCATACTTGTTGGTATCGTTTCTCTTTAAATGTTCTGACAACACCTCAGCTATGTTTACGATGAACTGCAACGAAGAAAAAAAATTTTAACCGCACACCAAGTAAACAACACAACAGCAACAACAGTAAACAACAAAATGAAAAGTATATAAAAAAAAAACAGATACATACATACATACATATATATATATATATATATATATATATATATATATAAATTTTGGCCACATGCCACAGCAACAGTTGTTAGTTATAAACTGCCGGCAGTTGTTGAACAAAGAAATGTAAGAAAACATTGCAGCTTTGATGTTGACAGTCCTCATGGACAGACAAACATGCGAACATACTGGCAGAGAGTCACAGAGCTAGGCCTGTTTTTGTTTTTTTTCTTGTTTTTTTCCTTTTTTGCCAGGCGGTAAACTCCATAGGCTTGAAAATTCACATGCACTTAAAGTAATAAAAACAAAACCTCACTTAAATGTTTTTGTATATATCCAGTCATGTGTCTGTATATATATATTTATATATATATATATATAACTTGCGGTACTTTATAGACCGTGCAATCTATCTGTGCACGAGTGTAACAAATACAAGCGTTTTGTTAGTTATTTATATGTATACATATGCGTACGTATGTAAAGACTCGTGTATGCATTAAAAAGGCGGAGTGTAACTCATTCCTGTTATGATGTTGGGTTCGTGCGCTTACAAATTGCCAACTTAACTTGTGCACATGTTCTTCGTTTTTTTGTTTTTTTTTTCTCATTTTTTCTCCTAACCTAACGTCGTTGTCGTCTTTTTTCCTTTTGTTTTTCATTATTTTTTTTTTTTTTTTTTATTTATTATTGTCTTTAATTGATCTTGAGCGTTAGGATGAAAAGGTCTCTTTTACACCTTGCAAATGCCGCCGAGCTTCTAATCGCTTGTGTGGGATTTATTATTACATTTACTGGGTAAAGTGATGATGATGACGATGACAGCGACAATAATAATGATGACGACGATGATGACAAAAGGTGCGACAAATTGGTTTGACACTTGAGTTAATTGTTTGTTAAACAAAATGGTATGAAATATGAAAAAAAAATGAAAATAGATTAGACGATAATAAGTGTTACTTTTTCTTAGGGAATGTCGAACCGCGAAAGGAAGTGAGCCACTAATTAAACATTTCTAGTTACTTGGAAATTCTTCAAAACGGTTTAGGGCGAAGAAAAGGAATCGTTATGTATTATATTCACATATATTGTTAACAATACGTTTTTTCTATTTATGGGAAAAATATGCCCTCATCAAGTGTGTCAGGTTGAAAGACCAAAACAAAAAAAAACCCATAAAAGTCATGTTTAGTGATGAAATCGATTTTTAGAATATGTCACGAGCATGTATGTGTTGAAAAGAGTAAAATCTTTGGCCAGCTTTTCGCATATAAATCAAATTCGTAATTGCTTGCAAGTCTTTTGGTCAATTTAGTCAACTTAGTGTAGGAATTTAAACAGGAAAGAGTTTAACGGTCTAAATAAAACTTTGAGAAAATTAGAAGAGGGTCGGCATTTTTCCAATTGAGGTCGGACCCAGGATTAGATTTTTATTTATATGCGTAGGCGCGGTGATGGTTAGGAAGGGTTAAGCAGGTTGGAGACAGTGCTTGGCTGGGTTCTGTTGGGCAAAATATATCTGGAGGGAAAGGTTTGTGCAGCTAAATTCCAATAACGGTTACTGAGGTTAAAGAACTAGTAGGAGAGAGCTAAAGAATAGTAGGTCCTGTGTTTTGTAAGCGATTCCAGGGCACACAGACGACAAGGCGACAAAACTGAGTAACCATATTGAAGGGACATCTAGCTTAGCTTAGCACAGCCTACGTTACGCTAATCCTTAACTGAGTTAACGTACAGGAAGTTAATCGTGAATTTGATATCTGCAAGCTGCACGCCATCAAGTATCCCTATGGTCAGATAAGATTTATTTGGATTCCAAAGCAAAGTTGACGAGATTGACGCGAGGTTAGAACATCGTAATTATAAATCCAGTACGACTGAGTTTTCAATAAATCCGATTGCCTTATATGCTAACGCTTTAAGACTTTAGTCTTAGAATTTGTTCTCTCGCTAAATCAACAATAATAAGAATTCAATAAGACACTTGATGCTCTTTTATAACTGGCTAGAAGCTTCTTTTGTTTAGGCTGCTCTTTAGTGAACTTTGTCATCCATATCATAGTTATAGATGGTATGTTGTTCTGTCTTGTTCGAACCAGAAAATGAAAAAATACAATCTTTCCACTTTATGGTAAAGGCTCAGATCACCTTCCGCTTTTCTGTACATTGTTGGCGGAAGAAACTCCTGAACTCTGTGTCAGTTTTTTGTTTATTGACTTTATGCTAAAGCCTGTTTATTTCAAAAGTCCTAAATGAGGGATAACGCAGATAAGGTTGCGTGACAATAGGGATATCTGGTCCATTTGTATAACTTGTTTACTTTATTTAAAATCCATTTACACTCTTCTTAACTGCTTCTTTATTGTGCTTTCTGAGCTTCCTTAGAGTAGCACATCTACTGTATTGAAATGCTTTTCTACGGCTATTCAAACTTTTTGAAAATAAATATTGTAACTCCTCCTATGCGGATATTTGATCTACCGTAGAGGCTCTTACTTACTTAGCGAGGGAAATTTCAAACAGTGCAGTTTCAAAATGAAGCTTTAGAAACGGAGTGGCCACAAAATGTTCCAATCCCACCCATTTTCAACAGGGCTTGCGCTGAGGCCGTTGCGCACATTAGTGTACCAAATTAGTGTATCAGAATATCTCGAACACTACGGCCTACAGACTTAACACAAAGATATGCGAATAGACATCATGTATGGACAGGTAGACAGAGCAGCTTAAATCTATTCAGATTAATTTTCTTTCAAGCGGCATAGCGTGTAAAAATAAAATAAATTGCAGGCGTTCTCCTTTTTTGAAGAAAGCTAAATGAAAATCGAGAAATTCTCGTGGAGAGCAGCACAGTGCAGCATGCTCTTGGAGATTTAGGAAGCGAAATGTAGCGGCTTTCAAAAGTCGGGAAAAGTCAATACAATGCTCTCTAATACAACAACAAAAAATGAAATGTATTTGTACCCACCAGCTGAATAGGAAAAGATGTGGTTGTGTCAAGCACATATCGGTCTACAAAAACATTACTTCTCAACGTATTACATAAGTTCTTAGTAGCCTTGATTTCTTTGCTGAAACTCATATCATATGCGTGTGTCATGCTGAATGCACTTGATAGGCATTGTATATGAGGATAGTGTAAATAATTCTCTTATACCCCACGAGAGGTGCACTAAATAATAATCCCTCACATGATGTCGCCTTCACCTGATGACCCATAGATATTAAAATACGCCAACCTAGTAATATTTACAATAGTCTCCATAACAAGATAGTGTAATTATATTGTACGTTGCATTACGTCAGCTGTTTGACTTCTAGCATTTGCAAAAACAATACAATATCATCGAGCTTTCTCTTGGCCATTCATTAATTCATTTTTAATTGAAGCTAGAGAAGCCGAGCTTAATAATAGCCTTTGAGAAAAATTGACCACGCCTTTTATATGCAATACGTGCAGCAGCAAGTTTCTTGGCCAGTTTCGAAGTCGCAATACACGTTAGCATGTCCTTCAATTCGTCCGTCCATCTGTCCGTTTGCCAAACAGTATAGTATCTGTAGTAAACATTCGCCAAAAATGAAGATATCGTTTGTAAACTTGCAAAAGGATTTGACAATGACACCAAAACGATCAAACGACATGACTCAACGTGCACACGCTTATACAGGTATGAACGTGTTTGCTTTCTTTGTTGTTTGCTTGCTATTGTACATACGCCATATAAATTTCCACTTTTGCTCTGAAAAGAGCAAAAATCAGCCTCGCCCATTTTATATATATATATATGCAGAGTTATGAAGTTTTAGTTCTTTTTTAAGTCCGCTTTAGGATAAAGGTGATGGGTATAAAGAGATTTGATTACGACCGAATATAATTTTCTTACGCCTAATTTAACTTATGATTTATGCATTAGCGCATTAAAATGCTCCGTAATATGATATTCGGAATCTGTTTTGTTTCAAAAATTTGCATCTCAAACATATCTTCATTCATTTACGACGGTTAAGGAAATCTTTGTCTCTCCGTAAATCTTCTATTTTATCAGACGCTGTCTGTCTGTTAGATAAGTTTATTACATTTTTATGGCATTGTGTTATAAACCGTATGTTCTTATTATTATTATTTTTTATTTTTTTATTTTTTTTTTTGGTACAATTATGTTTACAACATTCATTCCCTTTCTAGATCTCTTAATGAAGTTTCTAAATACGCTTGATTTCTTTTTTTGTTTTGTTTTTGAAATCGAAACCCAGGGGTTGGTTTTTTATGAGTTTTTTTCTTTTCTTTTTTTTTTTTGTTTTGTTTTGTTTTGCTTTGTTTGAATAGTGCAGAGAAAAGCTCTTATACGGATGGTCTGGGCAATTATTAAATTTTCATTACATCCCTTAATCAGTCGCTCGAATACACACGCACATGCACTCGCACACGCACACGCATCAAGTGCAATGTATACTTTTCTTTACGAAGACGATTTATATATGTGTAGATGTATATAAATATGTGCGAATGTATTTTATGCACTCAATAGCGATATGATTGTTCTTGTTCTTGTTGCTATTCGGTTGTAGTTAAATTGTAATCAAACCCCAGAAGAATAATAAAAACAACAACGAAAAAGAAAAAAAAAAAATATTGATTTACAATCATTAGAATACTAAGAAAACAAGGGTGAATTAAAAATCGTTAATTCTCTACAGGTTGTAGGTGACTAAATATCACACTAAGTTCTACCAGAGGTGATATCATTGGTAAGCATAAAACGAACTGCTTAATAACTGTGTAGGCACATGCAACTCACATATGTGGAAAGCATAGCATATGACTGATCAGGAAACACTAGGAAATCTACCAGGCTTTTTTCGTTCATCACTTTTGCATTTGCATTGAATTCGCAGATTCTAGACCGCTTACATTGATATACATATATACCATATCACTCAATGAATCTCCGGTTTAACTTGCCGTTTTATGTTAATTACGTTATTCCAACGCGCTTACAATCCCACATAATATTCAATATTAATCGTTTGTCCATTTTCAAGAGAGTCGATGAATATTATACCAAGCGCGTCGGAAAATGCAGACAGCATATCCTTCCCAGTCGATTTTTGCTTTTTGGTCGCTTTGAACGCCTTTCGCCCGTTGCTGTCCATTCGGCTGATTGCTCATCTGACTCTGGCGGATGATTATTCCATCTTCCATCTATTGTCATATATCGCATTAAAAAAAGGGTTTCATTTTGCCGAAATGTTTCCGCACACATTCTTGCCTTTGGTCACTGGAGAACAAATGCGGCTCTCATTTCGAATAGAGCTTTTTCATGGATGAATGTTCATGCAAAATGGAGGATGGGATGCCTTCAAGGCGTAAGATATCTCGCGGATCTGCGCCTTTTGGTCTTCCAAGCAGCCGGGGCAAAATTCGGGCGACGCGAGCGTTCAGCGTCACCGATATCCATGTGACTATCTTTAACATTATCAAAGCATCCATAAATTTATTTTTTCGATTGTCAAGACCCATGATAACATAAAGGAAACTCAGAGAAAGTAGCGACACTTAAACCACTGTAGCCTTCGAAGTAACTGTCAGGTTATGAAAATGTTGACACATATAGTTTGAAGGCTGACACTATCACATACGACAACACTGTTGACTGATCTATACGATATATCTGAGACCGGAGACTTATTGAGCCTTTACTACTGCTATCTATGTGTACTATCTTCAATAAGTCTTTATATGAATGTGTATATGGGAGTGGGTGGCAAAACCGATATTAAGCGTGATAATCCAACGAAAGTTGATATGCATTATAGTTTGCAGATATATTTTCAAACTTCGCAAAAGCCTAGATTTAGAAATTTAATGAAAATATCAAGAACTTTGGCTCTGAAAATTTCTTTAATATCTTAATGCTGTTCATATAGGATAACTGACTTCGGTGTTTCATCTCTATTTCAAATTCAAAAAATTTAATTTTTAGTTCAATACTAAAATAAGAGTTCCTTACTGCAGTTTCCTAGAAGAAAAAAAAAAATTAGCGAAAATCCAAAATTTAATCGAATATTATCAAAGCAAATATATATCGGTAGTAATAGTACCCCCCTACAAAAACTTGTATGGAACTCAAAATTTTCGAAATAATTCAAGCAGAGCATTTTCTTAATTCACGGATGCAGCATAGCATTTCTGGAGTCGAGACTTTAAAAACAGAAACTTTCTAAGCACATAGGGATAGCCATTAATATCGTAATTAAATCTTTACGTCTCGTCGCACTGAATGATATTGTAAACGTTAAAGCATTGGCAATAGATATTCAACTTGCTTGCTTTGGAACGATTCTAAGTTACAATAGTCCTTCCGAGTTTCTTCTATGAAATCTTGGATACCTGTGTAATCCCAGATGTTACTTACTCAGCTACACGAGGCCCTGTGATACTAAGAAAAAGTACTTTCTCTTAAGTTTGGCTGGCATCTATGATATTGGACATTGCCTTCACTTAGAACTAGCTAGTGGAACACTTTACTGGATTTTGCCAGCTTAGCAGGATCTTTGTCTATCCTCAGGTTTAAGTCAAAGTGCCATGTAAGGAATATCGATTACTCTTCTAGTATTTTGCGTATAAAGAAAATTTTTCGTCCCCTGCTTTTTTTGAAAAATTTAACATTAATTATGAACAATTGTTAGTCGCTGCCTCTGCTATCTTACGGGACAAGTATAAACTTTAAAGAGAAAGACCAGAAAGTGACAGAAAGGGACTGAAAACTTCGAGTAAACATAAATAGGGCTTTAACGTGAACGTTTGGTTTAGAATCAGATGTGATTTAGTACTGGCAACGCCCTCTGTAGTAAGTTTTTTAAAACTTGCTCTTACCCTTTACAAGAACTAATAATCTGTAGTATAGAATCTATACGACGTACCTTAGCAATGGTTTAAGGAAATTTTTATCAATATCCATTTAACGACATATTATACATACATATATATATATATATATATGTATCATGAGCGAGCATAAAGAAAATATAATTGTTGATCTGTAATAAAATTTCATATATTAAATCCTTAATACCACACACATTTCCTTTAAATACTAGTTTATTATTACAAAAAAAAAAAAAAAAAAAAAAGTTATAAAAAATCTTCGCATCCGGCACCCTTCTCTAAAAAGGTTAAAGGCAGCATTTCTTTGATATTTAAGAAAATCGTTCAATTGTAAAACAAAAAAAAAAAGATTTCAAATCTTTTCGTTTTAACACTTTCTTTGTTATTATTGTCTTATAAGTTTATTGCTGCTGGCTAACATAAAAAACAAAGAAAAATGATAAATTGTAAGCGCATCAAATTTATGAAATTTCTAAAGCAACTTCAAAACCATTAAATCACTGTCTGTCCCTATGGTAAAACAATTAAAGGTGTAAAGTCTAATACAAACGTGAAGGAAAAAACGAACGGGTAGCAAATGTTTGTTTATCTTTGAGATCTATTTCTACAAACACACACACATATATATATATATATAAACATAATATATTTATACATGGCAAACTCATATAACTTTTTATATACATAAATATATTTATATGAACACGTATAAGCAAGTGATTATTTAGACAAATACCGCAGCCATGAAATAAGAAAAGAAAAGAAAAAGAACAAAACGTACACAAAACAGCCAGCAACATCAATACTTCGCTTATAGTCACACAGTGATATACACATGTCAATACATATATACAAATATATATATATAAGTAAAACATTGTATTTAAGACATTTATTCGTGTGCAGAAGACCCCAAATGTTTTGCTTTGATCTTGACGAAAATTGTGTAAAAATTCTTCTATCTACTGGTAACGATGATACTACTACTGCTGTTGTTGCTGCTGCTGCTGCTGCTGCTGTTCTTGTTGTTGCTGTTATTGCTACCGTCAGTGTTGTGATGACGACCGTTCATCACTTTCTGAGGTTAGTATAAATGTGTGTGTTGGTATGCTTTGCTCGCTATATCTAAACTCCTTCTCTTGTTGGATTCCCATTTTTTTTTATTTTTTTTTTTTTTCTCTCGTTCTAAAGTTGAAGTTGTAAACGCGCGCGTAACATAAAACACAAAATCCTCATAAAATTTTCTTTTTTTTTTCTACCTTTTTTCTTAAACAAAAAAAAAAAAATGCTTTCAATCATAAACAACATCATAAAATAATCTTTAAATAAAAAACAACAACTACAGCAACAACAAGACTCTTTTTTTTTGCCTCAACTCGCAAGAAGACCGACGAGCAAAAAAAAAAAAACAAACTGTTAACACATTTATACAAATACATTTGAACGTTTAGATGATGTTGCAGGTGCTCTTTGGTCTGATTGCACGGTTTTTAAAACACGTACACACATATATGCGAGTATATGAGTCTAGAAAATGCATCAATGAAATTTCGCTACAACAATAACAGCAATCGTACAAAAGGCAGCAAAAAATGAACACTAAACTGTTTTCTCCTGCTGTCAATGACTTCTTCCACAGTAGTCGATATTAATGAATTCACACGTGTAGTAAGCATTTATATGGATATTTGCATATCTGTTTATTTGTATCTTTGCGTTAAGTAAGAAAAAAAAAAAGAAAAACAAGAAAAATGAATTTCTTAGTTCTTCAATAAAAATTAATAATATGATGAATATTTTTAAGGCTTTAAGTCTCATAGGCGTGGATTAATTTTGAATCGGACGCAATCGATCGATTCCCAGCGATATCTGCCTACCGATTTTCAAAACTCATATATATTCCGAACATTTTTATTACCGATATGAAGAATGCGAAATCTATCTTTTAATAGTGCAACAATTAAAGCTGAAGGCCAAACCCACTATAATGAATAATGATAATCCGTAATCAGTGCGAAATATATAAATTTCCGGATACATAAGACAACATTTGCATTTTATTGTAACTTTCGTCTAACATTTACATTAAATTAAATGAAATAAGTAATAAAATTGTATTCGACTGTGACCGAGTCTTTCGTATCTACCGTTATTCAAATAATCAAAAAAATGAATAAAATAAATTTTTGTAGCCTATTTAATTTTGGTGAGGGAAGGGGGGCGGGCATGGCTGATTTTTTTCTATTTTTGTAGAACAAAAGTTGAAGAAAAAGTGTTGTATTTTATGAGAAGCGAGCGAAAAACGCTGAAAACAAAGATGTTCTCAGTTTTTGTTGCATTGTAGGCGTGTACTTCGACAGATTTGGGTTATTTCGAAATACTTTTACAAATTCGAAAGCGATACATCCATTTTTGCGAATGGAAGAATGTTTACCACAGATGATATATAGTTTGGCAGATGGATACATGGACAGACGAACAGACGCACATGCCTAAATTAATTCAGACTTTTGGTCAAACATACTAGGGTCTCCGACCCCCATCTTTCGAGGATTCGTGAAAAAACACAATTATCAAATTATGAGCATAAGAGATCTTTAAAAATAATTTACAAAGGAATAGGAAAAATGAATAAAAAAAATAAAATAAATAAAACTGAGAACAAATTCCACGATTTATATAAACGAAAAACCTGGAACTTGGCATTTATGGTTTCAATTTTAAATTTTAATTCGTTACACTCCACAGCATATGTGGTACAACGGCATATTTAAGTGAGTAAGCAGATGAGTCTATGCGGTAAGTTTATGCAGATGAATGCAACGCCCAGAAGGGGTTGGGATAGACCAACCTCTCATTACACGAATCGTTTCCAAATCATTTTGTAAGCTAGTCTGCCCGTCTGTCCGTCCGTCCGTCTAGTTTTTCCTTTATGAAATTTGATACACTCACATGTGGCACGTGTGGCACAAGGACGAATGCTATCAAAAATGATTCGGATCAGACCGCTTTGCCGGCAATTTCCCACATAACCCCATAGTTGGAAAGTTTAGTTATGAACGTTAATCTTTTTTAAAAAATGTTAAGAAAATGTTAAGAAATATGGTAAACTTACTTAGCAAATGTCAGTGCTAGGTTTTTCATAGATATTTACAGAGTCAACTAAAAGTGAGTTGCAAGATTAATATTGATCTGCAAGATCATATATGCAAAAAGTTTCAGATTTATATTATTTGCTTAATATTTTGTGAATAAAACGTTATTTTTCTTCTCTTTTATTATTTTTGCATTTGAAAACAATTGATCCAGAAATTAAGCGAAAGATTAATGGATTTTAACAGTTCCCGATATATTTTCGTTAACAATTGATAGCAAAAGTAATCAAAAGTGGCAAGAAAACTGACGAGCTTTCTTCCTCAGTACACGCAATTATTTCTTAAATAAACAAAATAATTTTGTAAATTCAAAAGAATTCCATTTGAACTCTGGATAAGAAAAAAAAAAAAAAAACAAGAAAATAACTTTCTTTATAGCTTTTGTTGCGCTATTTTCTCTTGTAGTTGTCTCAAGCAGTATTTGCCAGGATTCTTAATAAACTTATAACATAAACATGTCAATTTAATTTAAATTCTCGTACAAAACGAATTTCATAAATGCACGCTAGAGGTTGAATTTACTTGAAAAGTCAGATATTTAATAATGATAACAAAGGAACAAAATGAAAGAAAAAAAGTTCAATATAAATGACAAGAATGACCCTGAATGTCCTCACCAATGTCAGGCCCATCATAAGTGAACGCAAATTCTAACACACAGACGCGTACATACAAAAAACAGAAAACAATTTCATTTTCACTTACTTTGGAAAGAGAAATTGAAAATGTCTGGTCGTTTTATTTTGCCATTTATATATATATATATATATATATATATATATGAGTGCATGTAGCGTATTACTTATGTGTATATATATATATATATATACATACATATGTCGTTACATTGAAGTTCTACAAGATTTCATTTGGTTAGCAAAGCAAACGACAAAACGATTTACACGATAAATATGCAAATCAGGCATTTATAGCGCCACTGGGTAAAGGCGGTACACATTCAATTAAAATACAAGCTCAAATGATTATTTGGTGGTGCCTTCTACACATGTTTCATGTTAAATTTCTTCATTTTTATTCTCACTAACATAAAATAAAAGTTTATTAAGTTCACTCATACACTTGTAATATTCACATGTAAGCGTTATCTGCTTAGTAAGTTGTACGTGATTTTGAGCAATGAAAGAGTTTGAAAAAATGTAATTGCGTTTCTCTGTCCGTTTGTTCGCACACTTTTCACGCCCTTAATGTCGAGAAAATTTTGATCGAAAACTAATTTAATTCACATAACTTTAGCGTAGTTTTCAGACCTCAGACCAAGTCTGAAAATAAGCTCTTCTACAAAGCTACCAAAAAAAGAAACAAAGGAAAAATTACAAGTTCGATGGAACATTTTACCACAGCTCGTCAATAAGAAGAGCTATTGTGTCATCTTACCGGCATTCATTGTAGAAACTGAACTACAGTGCGAACATGAAATGAACTGTAATGTCGCAATGGACTGTCAGGGGATTTAGATAGGTCTTCGATTCGAATTTGGAATTCTTTATGTCACATTTCTTCTCCTAGTTAGTTATTCCTAGTCTTTCAATGCAGGGTCACATTGGAATGAAGTTTATTTTATTTAAGAACAACAGCAATTGAATCCCGAGCAGGTAGCTTTGGTAAAAGGCATATTTTCATACTTTACATCACCTGTGGTACAAGGGTATATTAATATATATGGGATATGGGACCTGAGATAGACCCACTTATTATCATACTGATCGAGTCAGAATCACTTTCTGAATCGATCTAAGTTTCTCTATCCTTCTGTAAGTTTTATATTCTTATATCGACATTAGTATACCGAGCGAGTCAGAATCACTTTCCTAATCCTTCTAAGCTTCTCTGTCCGTTTGTAAGTTCTATTTTCTTGCTTTCATCCTACAAGATTTCATTTGTGAGTCATTTTGATTGATATTTCTTGCAACGACATGTTGTTGCCCAAGGACGAAAGCTGTTGAAAATGCTTCGGATCGGACCAGAATTTCTTTCTGAATCCTTTTAAATTTCTCTACCCGTTTGTAAGTCCTACTTTCTTGCCTTCATCCAACAACGCTTAAATTTTGATTGATATTTTGTGCAACGACACTTGTTGCCCAAGGACGAAAGCTGTTGAAAATGTTTCGGATCGGACCACTGCTCCTTTATTTCAAAAGATAATTACATGAATGACTGTAGAGTCGTATAGGATATTTAATGGAAAATCGTGATCTATTACAGGGTCTTTGTTTATTTTAACTAATAAGTAAATCATTATTAAATCATTAGGTTTTGTTGGTTAATTTTTTTTTTTTTTTGTTTATACAAAAAAAAAAAACAGTTAATAGAATATTTCCTCACATCACTTTGATGTCCTGCACGTCTATTAAAAAAGAACAACTGAAAATTTACGTTTATCAAAACGGCGCCACAATAAAGTAGCAAACACTGCAAGCGAATACTTTAACGTATCTCTCAAGAGAGCGTTAGGGGGTATTCTACATTCGCTCTAAAGCATAATATAAGAAGAAATTTATTTAATTAAATTAAGGCAATCAAAACAAGTGTTTTAATTTTTTTTTTTTTTTTTTTGGAGATTTTTTTTCTTTGCTTCAATTATTTTATATTTAGTTCCAAAGATGTGAGCAGCAGCCAGCAACCATAGAAATACTCAAAAAAAAAAAAAAAAAAACAAAACGCACAATATATACAAAGTAAGAAAAACAAAATGTTGAAACATTAAGGCGCAGATTGACAATTGCAGCTAATTGTCTGCCGCTGAATTTCTGGGTAAATCTACACATATTTGTTGTTTTCTTAACTCTTCGTTTTTTGTTTTTTTTTTTTTTTTTAATTTCTAATGAAATAAATGTCTCGGCATTAAGAGACGTGTTGAATGACGCTTAACTTAGTGAGATGAACAAATAAATAAAAAAAAAAAAAACAACAAAATAAAGTTAAACTTGAAGTGGATGAAGAATTTTTAGCAATTTGTGGTCTGTGTTTTTTTTTTATTTCATTAATTTCCATTAAAAATAAACTTAAAATTTTAGTAAAAGATACACTTGAAGTTCATAAATATAAACAATAAATTTTATTGTAAATAAATGATAACACATACATAGCCTGGCGCATATTGAAAGATGCGTTAGTGTAGGCAGCTGTTAGCTAATTAGAAAGTTCAGAACTCAACCAATATTCAGTAGTCTTCGTCTGTGAGCAAAGCGCCAATTCCGTCAATATGTCTCAAAATTTACGAGCTGTAGAATGAACGCAAAAGTTCATGAACAGATAGACAGACGGACAAGGTTTATTCCATTCCGGGAATGACTCTGCGGGGGCATAACGAAATATGATATTTTGAGTCCTTCGGCAAAAACAGAGGAGATGCACACTATAACATGTAGCTCATCCCAAAGATCTGTTCTACGGTATGGGCTTTCATATATAATATCACACGAGAGTTTCCAAAAAAAAAAGGAAAGATAATCAAGGAAAGTTTTTACTTCAAATGAAGGGAAATTATCATCCTTGGTTTTCATCAAAAATCCTACTAAACCGAAAAAACGTTGTCCCTAGGCATTATGACTCCGTTTGGTGATTTCGCATTCTTCAACTGAACTTGAAAAATATAATAATTCTTCTTAATCTACCAAACTGGTACTGTGCAGCACAGCACACCTTTATCATAAGGTAAACTTTTAATTGTTAAGTCATTAAAAATCTTTTGAAACATAAACATTGTAGGCATTTCTTAAAAGCTCAAAACTTGAACTAAGGCAAATTCAACACGCTTCATAGTTCTAGTGTTAAAAATGACAACTAACTTAACTCATGCGAGGTGATAAATGGCATATCAACGGCATCTGTAACTGATTTCGTTAGGAAAATAAAAGCAAACAGAAAGCAGTTACCAGTAAATAAGAATTAAGGAGTGAGAAGATTTTCTAAAAGTGCTTAGTGCTTATTTTCTAAGCCATCTTTCACATATATTCTGAAGTAAATTTTTCTTTTTTTTTGTTTTTTAAGTACGTTTTTCTTTATAGGTTAAGCAATTTCTTGAAACTTTATTCAATCAATTCTAAGTGATCGTTAACCCGCAAAAATGCTGCATGAAAAAAAAAAAAAAAAAAGAAAAGAAAGAAAAAAAACTGAAAAACTCCTACACGCGTCAACGAACACCACACATTCAATAATTTTGAACGAAAATCAAACAAAGAAAATAAAAACCTCAAAAATGAAGAAAAGAAAATTAGTGAAATAAAAACAATCAGTTATGCATACAGCCCTAGCTAGTCAGCCAATCGTTTATTCATTCGTTCCGTCAACCACATTGATTAACTTCAACTTAACGTAGTTCAGATTCGTTAGCATGAACAGCGTTGAACAGCAGTTGTAACGATTATTTACGAGTGTTCTCAGTTTATGCAACGCTTCGTCTTGCAATTCTTTAAGAAAAATTATGCAATAATTTTTGTTGCTTTTCTTAAAAACTTACTTAGAAAAGAACAACAACAAAAAAAAAAAGAAACAAACAAGAATACCAATAAGTGGAAGATTTCGTTTACAGATTGTCTCTCACATAAAATGATCGATATTTTTATTTATTTTTTCACATTCAATATTTACGACTTAACAAACGACAAATACTCACAAACATAGACAGATAGACAGACAGACAGACAGACAGATAGACAAAAAGTCGTAGAAAAAATCGAAGAAAATGTTTAAGAAAAATTGCCTTTAGTTGAACTTAAATCACAACAGAATATCAACCAAAGCTCTGATTAATCAGAGTACAAAATGTCTCTCTGGCGAAAGGAAAAAATTAAAAGAATAAAAAACAAACAACTAATAAAAGAATCGTGTACATGTCAAAGGCATTCACAAGCAGGTGCATTTTATTTAGTTAATTGAGCGCTATTTAGTCGACTGTTCTGAAAATGTCTTACGTCCGTTTTCCATTGTTTTTCCTTTTCAGCAAATTGCAAACGCGATAAAAATATGTATGCTAAAAGTGCCTTAAGTGCCATTTTGAGAGCGTTAGTCTAAACGGATGAGGATCATATTAAACAATGCACATTTAGTCCCCACTTGTACTTGCTCTATACCTTCTGAATCTTTCTAAACCTAAAACAAATGTCAAAAACCCTATTTTTTACTTCCATCGTTTCTGCGTCATTTAACGTGGTAAAGAGAAACAAGTATATAGTAAGTGGTCGAAACATTCGTCCGATCCGAAGCTTTTTCAACAGCTTTTGTCCTTGGGGAAAAGAATGTCAAAGTATCAAATTTCACCGAAATATCTCATAAATTGCGGCCTGTAAGTTGAACCCAAAAAAAAAAAAAAAACAAGACGGACAGACAAGCTTAAAAGGATATAAAAATAATTAGTTATTTACTGTCGAATTTTTTCTTTATTGAAAGAAATCCTTTTTTTATTTTCACTCTTCTATTTTTTCATTCTTCTTTTAATTATATTATGTTCTGTAAAAGACTAAAAATGGTTGCTTTCGTTGTGCACATGATTTTACATACAAAAATTTTCATATTCGTATTATATTATATTTTAAAGGAGCGACTTATGGCTTCTAGACGGATCATAATTCCCTCAACTATTACTTGATACCGAATCAGATCATGTAGATTCTGCGAGGAGGCGAATAAAACGTCCTATTATGTTCTATGTGAATGTGATATCATCTGCAGTATCGTAGGGGCGAGGATGAAGACAACAGATCTTTCTGTTCGCCATACGGATTGCCATCACAATAGTAATAATAATTCGCGATTTTATGAAGAACTCCTCTAACGTGTAATCCAAGGGAGCGATATGGTGTTGTAAGATAAGGGTTTGATGTTTTTCTATTAACCTGATATTTCGCCAATTAGCTCGCAAAAAAGTATTGAAAAAATAACTTTATTCCAAATAAAAACTCTCTTTGCACTGAGGCTATGGAGACATCAATGCTGTGAAGTTGAACAACAAGCATTAATGCCAATGATGAAAAGCTTAATAAATACGTGGAATGCGTTTCCTGAGCACTAAACCGATTAAAATGTTTTATACGACTTGCAATGTGATGGTGCATTGATTAAAATTCCACATCGAGAACGGCTAAGGAACTTTAATTACAAAAGTAACGCTTAAGTACAATGATTTAATGAACCTATCAGTTTGTATACCACCTCCCATTATAATTATTTTAATAGCCTCCAGCATACTTAATATCTCAAATTATATCATATATTATATCATTAGGTTACACATTATACAAGCGATGTATTCCTTAATGTTAGCCTTTTTCCAAAATTACCACAAATGCAACTATTCATGAATGCTCTTATATTCGTACACGATATGTAAATGTATTGTTATGACGATCTGTAAACGAAAATCAGCATAATTTGTATATCTTTCATAATCATTTTTCTATATTAAGGATTTGATATAATTGTTGTTTAGTTAAATGTGCAGCTTTTTAAAAGATCACTTGACTCTCTATCAAAGTTCAAATCGACAAGCAATTATGGCGTTTAGTTAATAAAGCGAAAACAAGATGAATAAATATATCAACTGATAATAAATGTCATGAATTATTCTATTTGTTAGTTAAGACCCGCCCTCGTTGTTTGAATTTTCGTTAAACTACTGACTGTATATAGCATTTCGGAATGCCTAAGCGCGATCGACGACGAAGAGAGAAGGGGGGAAGTCGAATAACCTTTTAGAAATACTTATCGGATGACGTTTATAATAACTCAGGGGAGAGGAAAAACAAAAAATGTTCTCGCATAGACTTACTGTCGTAATCTCGCGTTACAGTATAGTCAGTCAGAGACAACGAATTCCATATGCTTTTGCTTTGCAAATGTTTGATCGAATGCGAAGCACACATCAAGAAACTATTACAGGCATCTTTGCCCATACAAATAATGGGAGTGAAAGAGAAACAAGCTGTCAAGTGGTTGCTAATTACTACTCATCACTACTGCTATTGAGAAGAGCAAAACAGAGAGTCCATAATAACCTTCTAGTTGGAGTTTTAAACAAAATCTTGGTCCATCTTACTATTTCGTTGTCTCTGATATAATCGATAGCGTAGCCATATATAGTTCAGCCGGCCGCAACTTTGGCAATTCTTTATAATTTTTTCATGTGAAAAGCTGCAAATTTCTATCATATCCAGCGCATTCTTGCAATTAATTTTAAAAGTCGAGCGGGATAAATTAATCTATTAAAATATATGTATTTAGCAAACTTTACGATTGCCTGTGCATTACGTTTTATTGAGTAGATAAATACACTCTTTATAAACAATATTTTTATTTTTATTTATTTATTTATTTTTTTTAATTTTTTTTTTGTTTCTTTTTAGAGGACTATGTCAATATAAACAAGGCTTTGTATTACAAAAATAGATTCTTAGCTCAAATTTCATTTAAAATATTCCCGTTCTTTGAAGTATAGGAAAAAAAAAATTAATCCACCCACACACACGCACACATATATATATATATATATATATTTACTTTTTATCCCCACAAATTTATTGCAAGTTTTATCAAAAGTTTTGCATTATTTTAAAGGGGGAATCATCTGCTATATTAAAAGTGAAAAACTTTTCTCATAAAGCCAAAGAAATAATAAACAAGACTTTTGCTAAATTCCCACGTCAAGAATAAAGTTTGAAGTCAAATTACATATTTTCAAGCGAACGTCAATAAACTTGTGTTGCTAGTATGATAATAATTAAAACATTTTCATAGAAAGGGAAAATATGGCCTAGAATGCCGATTCAATAACTTTCCTCCATTCTATGCTGTATTTTTGGCTTTCAAAAATTGATTAAAAAGAACAAGTAAGAAAGTTATATTCGGCGGGAGCTGAATCTCGCGTACCCATCACCATGCTTTTCGCATTGTACGCTCCAAGTTATTTTATTTGATACCCATATCGCTGGAATTATTGTAGGAGAAATGTAACCGCGGTGTCTACCAAATTCATTTTAGAATTAACCCGTTTTTAGGCAGACAATGTGTCTCTATTTGAGGAGTGTACAAAATAAGCATTTAAGCATTCTGTCCTGTTTGCCTTATGATAAATAAAAAGAAATCCTGAAGGGAAAAAAATTAAATTTAATTACTTGTAACTTTGTGTGGGCATGGTCGATTGTGTCCATTCTTGGACGTAAAAAGTAGAGTGCTTCGTAAAGTAAATGTGGAAAATTTCAGCATTCTAACTTTAATAACTTCCGAGTAACGGGCAAATTTTTATTAAAAAAACACAGTTGCATTCAGTTTACGCTCCACTGCACGCTTCTGCTCGGACCAACTTGGCCCATTTTCAGTACCAACCTGCGCGCGGAAACTTCTAATGTTTCTACTAAATTTAAAGTCGATATCTTCATTTTTACGACCAGAAGTGTGCCAAGAACACAGAAAGCACAGACGGACAGACATGGCTGAATCAATTCAGCATTTCATGCTGATCAAGAATATAGATACCTTATAGAGTCTCTGAAGCTTCCTTTTGGGCGTTACATAGGTTATGGGAAAAAACAAAGTAAGTATACCACCATCTTACAGTGGTGGGTATAAAAAGGCCAAGCCAAAAGCATGTGGAAAAAAGAAGAATGCAGATGTTTTACCCGAATACCTCAGCAGACCTTTTCTATTACCTTGTCCTTAAAGAGATGTTTTTGACATTCTTGTTTGACCTTACGATTATCTATATTTGAATGAGTTCGATAGATGATAAGGGAAAGAAAAATTTTTTAGGAGAAAAGAGACTCAAGGAAAAAGCTGTAATAGCTTGTAAAGTAAACTGTAAACGACAATGTTATATGCACTTCGCCATGATTCATTTCAAAGGTCGATGGAAATGCTCGCCTGTTAAAGGAACGCTGAAATATTCATCGCGTTTATATTGCAAAGCTATCATATTTTTCTAGCTGCTGTGTTCTTAGAAATAGAATAAAGTAAAAGTCTGACTATTCAAATACCATATATCAATTTGGCTAACACAATTCTTCAACTAGTTCCATAATAAAATGGAGAAAATTATATATATCTGCAAAGAAAGCCAAGTTAGGTACGTGTACTAAGTAGTTAAAGGAATAAATTTATTAACACAAAAGCAAAAAAAGTATCTATAGAATTTCAATGTATGTGCAAATAAATTGACAGAATTTTCTTATTGCTTTTGATGAGAACAACACGTCACGAATTGCACTACGGGCAACTGAACTTTCTCTCTCGTTTACCTTCGACGTTAACGCAAAGATTTCGTATATCTCATCGCTATTTTGGGTCAAATTTTATGTGAAAAAAAATTATCCCATGCGAATAATATTTTCCACATTCATGTAATATGATAAAATAAATTTATTACAAATCGCAAACTTTATGCAAAAGTATGGTATTTTACGGAACATGGTTGCAAAAAATAGTCCAGTCCAATTCATTTTCAATAGCCTACGTCCTTGAACCGAGACATGTTTGTATAGCAAATTTTATTAAAACATTTCGAAACCTGTGACCTATAAGTTGAACACAAAAAAAAGAAAAAGAGTCCATCTCAAGTCTTGTCTGCGTTATATGCAGCCGTGCAAACGTAACATATGCGTATGTGTATTACAACCACAAATAGTGTAAGATAAAATTCGTTAATTTGGCAGATGCGCAAATAAGTATGCACCGTATCCTACCTTAAGATAAGGATAAAAAATTAATTATTAAAATATTGATTATTGCTTGTCAGACTTTGAATATGAAAGGCGTGGTAAAAGTACAAATGATCTCTTAAGGCTAGGATCGTCAAAAAATGAGAGCTCTGATCTGACAAGCAAAATAAGTCATTGCTTGAAAACAAATTTTAATCAGAATCAGCAATTTTGTTGAAGCTACTTAGTAGCTATTGGTGAAAACAGGGGAGAGAGTGGTGCTCCAGGTCAATGTTGTTATCTATTTTTCTCGATGAGTTTTACAAATTTTTCTTATTTTGAAAAATCAATCTCTAAGACCTTTTCGTAAATTGTCTTTCTTTCCCAATTGCATCAGATGTGCGGGACCACGTTACTGTAATATCAAAATTTAATCTTTTCTTCAATATCTTTATAGCGCGCAAGACCAAGCTTCAAAAACCCCATAAGGTATATAAACTCTTGGCCAGTATCAAATTTGGAATGCATGGCCGTCTGTCCTTATGTCCATATGTTTGCTTGCTCAAGTGCATTGTATCTGTGAACGAAGATACCGCCTACAAATTTCCAAACCAATTTGAAAAAACCCCAAATCGGTCAAAGGACATACCTACAGTGCCCTTACACCTATGCAACAAAAATTGTGAACATCTTTGTTTTCAGTGTTTTTTGCTTGTTACTCATAAAGTACAGTACATAGGTGATATAAATTTGCACTTTTATTCTGAAAATAGAAAAAATCAGCCGCGCCCACCCTACGTTATAGGGCATGAAAATTAAATTTCTTACTTACCAGCATAAACCAGCATTTTAGAAAGAATTGCAGTTAAAAAGTGCGGCAAGGTATGTTACAATTTAAAATACCCCTGTATGTGGAAACCTGTGCTTTATATTCCCAATAGAAAATCCTCTACGGTGATTACAAAAAAAAAAGGCAAAACTTTTACTACCAAACGTAACAAACGGCACCCTAGCTACACAGTATGTGCTGGCTAAGCTACTGTTCATAAATTTCAAGAAAACTCCCCAAAAAAAAAAAAAAAAAAAAAAAAAAAAAAATAAATAATAAAATATTTGTGTTAAAGATTTTTATGCGTTTTGCCATTCACTGTCATAGTTGCAGTTTTATTACTGTGATTATTCATCAGACTCTAATATAGATGTGTATGCGAGACATTACACTCATTTATGACTGTTGCTGCTGTTTGCTGCCGTTGCTGCTGTTATTGACAATAGAACAACATGAATGAATTTGTTGCGTTACATTTTTCGCCGTATGAGCATAACTTTTAAAGGGGAGGTTATGGTTGGATTTTAATATCAAAAAGTGCACATTACTTACAGTTGATATACGAAAAATAAAAAACAAAATAAAAAAAAAAAAAAACCCCATCAACAATTGAAAAAAAACAGATCAGCGTTATTTGCTACTGCTGCTCCTGTCAACACTTGAACGTGGATCATATTTAAACTATACCTGAACATAAACCCACACACCCACACACATATATATATATAGTGTAGGTGAGTATTCATGTAGTACAGGATGACTTTGTTCCGATTTTATAACCCATTAGAATGTTATTGTTTTTTTCCGACTACGAAGCGTTTCAGTTGCGTTATTATTTATCATTAGAAAGTAACGTAAGGGCAAATAAATCTTCTACTATTACTCACTACCCGCATATCCAGACCTTCATTTGAACACGAGCTAAGGGAAAGCAATGTATAATAATAACCCACAATAGACGGTGTTTTTATTATAAAATATTCATGGTAAAGCATTTGCATCATCAATTGAACACACAACCATTACAAATAAGATTTAAAGTTATATTCAAATATTAAATAATTTATTTATTTATTTTCTTGTTCTCTTTCTTTCTCATTTTTTTTTAAGGTATTACACTTTAAATCGCCCAAACTACGGTCAGTTACGGTTGATTACAATAAAATTCTCACTCTTTGATTCATTCCCTACATGACTGTAAAGACATTAATACCCTTCTTCTCTTTTTACCTGCAATGCCTGCTTGGTTGCCTTGCTTGCCTTGCTTGCATTACACGCACATTCGCTTGTGACTTTTAAATCACAGACTAATCACAATTAATCAGCTTATCTCAAAGCAGAGAAGAATTTTAAAGAGAATATTTAAATAATGTCACAAAAAACAAAAAGCTCCAAAGAGGTGTTGACAATAGGCCATTACATGGCCAACACAAATAGCATAATCTGATATGAGTAATAATGTGTGTTGCTATATAAATTTTATGTATACGTTACATATACGTATACGTATGTATACCATTTATATATAAAATGTATGGCTGTGGATACATTGATTCTATAATACATTATACATTGTATTGAATGTGGAAAGAACGCGCACACATTGTGGATAGAAATCAACATTGACTTGATTTACAAGAGACGTGAAGCAGACACATAAACAATGTAGATGTTGGATTTGAATTGTTTATTAATGTAAAGTTAAACTTTTTTATTAGTCTCGTCTCTGTCCGAAAATATGATTTTCATTTTGATTGTGTGTCGTAGCTGAAAATGTGGTAAAGCATTTATTATTATTTGAAATAATTATCTTAACGACATATATATATAATCCACTAGGGATTTTTTTTTACATGCGGCCACACCACCGAAGTTCCCCAAACATATCGGCTCGGGGATGAACAGAAAGATTTTTATTTAGAGAAGGTTGGAAGAAAGAAGCAGTAGGACTTGTGTATATTCGACTTGATTATCAAAACATCTGGAAGGCGCGACTTTCAATGCAACAGCCTTCGTATCGTTAGCATTATACTTAAACTGCCCAGTTTTTTTACAACACATGTGGTGCAAGGACATCTTAAATTTGTGTTTTATGCGTATGTGTGAAACGTGTAGAAGGACTTGAAATAGATCTGCCTTTTACAAGGTGATTCTAAATCGATCTAAGCTTGTCTGTCCCTCTGTCCCTTCGTTTACTTGCATTCAACCTACAAGCCCTCAATTTGTGACATATTTTAATGACATTTGGTACCTTGGTGTGTTTTGACGAACGGACCGGAGCTCTCTTTTGACTATTTCCTATGTAACTTCTTATTTTCAAAAGTCGTCATAGCATAGTGTATGGCCCGGTTTAGTGTTTCTACTTGTTGTTTTTTTAAATGCCTTATGTCTAACACGGTACCATTACTCTGTTTTAGTGCCGGAAGGTATGATAAACCTCTTTATAAGGTAAACTTATTTGAATTAATTTTATTCAGATGTTTGCATTACTTAATGCTTGTTTAAAAATAGCGTCGACAAATTACTCACGAAGAATGCTATTCGGAAGTAATATGGATTCAGCAGAGGGACTAGTAGCTTTTAATACTTTAGTTATAGTTTAAAAATAAAGCCGCCATTGTGTAGCGAAATCATTCGACATCATGAAGATCAAGCCAGAGTTTATATCCAGCTAGTCTTCCGACTAATTGATGCAAAGCATTTGTACGATAGAATGAAGATTTACTACATATATGAATCGTACATTGTATCGCAGGTAGTGTATGTATTTAACATGATGTTGCAGCCCTGTAGGTATTTGGACAAACTAACAATCACTTATTCACATATTCCGTACAATAGAGGCGAACTCTTGATTCCTTTCAGCTGACTTTCGGTTTTGATAGAAGATTTTATGAAGAAAAAGAAAGGAAGAACCTTAGGGCGGTTCTAAACTACGATGTTTTTTATTAATTACTTCATATCAATGTAATTGTTTTTCAAACTTGGAGACAGACGGAGAACAGAAGGACAACACACAATTAAATCGAATTTTCTGTTCGGGCTAGAGGAAAGTACACACACATAAATGCATTATAGGGAATGTCTTGTCCAAAAAAACATACACCCAATTCTCTGTTTACACGATTTTTTTACACGAATTTGATTTAACACGAGTTCAAAAGAAAAAAAATCTTTTTTACACGAATTATTTTGTTTTAACACTATTTTTTAAAATTCCAGGAATTTTCTTTTCCAAAGTAGAATTTATTTTTTATAAAATATTTAATGAATTAAAATGTGTAAGCACGAAATAAATTAAGTGAACTCTAACAAGAACTTTTTAATATTGTTTACAGCTAATTCTCTTTTTACACGAATTTTTTTACATGTATTTTTTGGGAACGTATCTATCGTGTAAAAAAAGAATTAGGTGTATTTCGATTTTATAATGGATATAAATCTCTGCATATGAAGGGTAGACTAATATTTATAAACCTAATATCATTAACAATACATGTTTCGAAAATTGTATTGCATGGTACGGATAATTTATGACGCGGCTTGAAAAGTCTATTCTATTCGTCCAAATTCCCCTAGACCTCCAGTGAAACGATTCTAACGAGTCCCACCACGTACTAACACTATATTGCATCTACCGGGGATGATGGGACATTTCAGTCGTGCCTTTGCAAAATTTGCAATAATCGGCATGTGAGCTACCCATGCTTTGAAGATAGTAACACATCTTATAATAAAAGATCGCGACAGCTAATGTGCGTTCCAAAGAAACTGCAGAGCTTTTGATCGAGGATTACCTACCATATCTCTGAGTAGCAAATATTTAACGTTTCAAAATGGAAGTAGGGAAGATCTCTCTCACTATCACACTACACTTTTAAGGTACACATCTTCGATTATTATTAAAAACTTTATAAAACCAAACTAAATTCTAATCTCATTAGCGGCATATGTTTCACTAGCAACATGAATAATCAGAAGAAAAGAGTTCTCCTTAAATTGTCCAAATGATCATAGTTTTACCAAGAGATGCGCGTGTAGGATACATGTCTTTGTTCACGAGAAATAAGAATATGTTGTATGAGGTCAATTCAGGATTAGACGCCCTGCTCAGGACATTCAAAATTGATTTGTTTTAAAAAAAAAATTCGATTTTGAAGAATTTCGAAAAAACATATTACGGTAAGCTTCTTATTACTTACTAATATTGAGAACCGCTACTACCGCCTCCGAGTCCTCCGCCTAAAGCAAGATTAGATTGCATGCCGCCACCAACGCCACCAACACCCATCAAATCCATACTCGAACCGCTAAGGTAACCGCCTGGATTGTAACGTCCACCATTATCGGTATTTGTACCGCCGGTTAAACGATGACCAGGCACAACAATACCCAAACCAGCCAGACCTGCCAATGCGTGACCATGATGATGACCAACACCATGGGTTGAGGTTCCTGCACCACCGCTTGCATGACCCATTAGCCCTTTAGATCCCACAGCGCCCAAAGAACCGATTCCCGCCGATAGTCCATTCAAATGTGAATTTGCATTGCCGTTCATAAGCGTTGTCAGCAGCGAATTATTAACATTTAATTGATTAATATTACTAGTGGAGGGATTTACTAGACCGTTATTATTATTGTTGTTGTTGTTGTTATTATTATGATTCATTAGAATGCCCGACATTGTTGAACTACCAGAATTTAAAGTATTGCCGCTAAGACCTTGACCTCCTCCTCCTCCTCCTCCTCCTACTCCACCTCCTCCACCTGCTAAGCCGCCGGTGTGACTGGTTTGGCTGGTATGAATGGTAAGATCATCGCAATGCGTTAACTGTAAATGCCACAAAGCCAAAGTGGCTATCGTTATGAACCACAACAAATACATTAGATTGGTTTAGGGTTCGCTTATGTGAGAATGTGTGCGGATATGTGTGATGAAAAAATTTGTAAAATTAATTTTATTTAAGTACTCTTTTGCTTAATACAGCTACAGCTTTAAATATGTTTTATGTTTTATGTTTTTTTTTTTTTGTTTTTTTCAACTAAAATTTAATGCAATTTCGTTAGTCGTCGTTATTATTCTTGTTACTATGATTAATAAATTTTTGTTTTCTAATAAATTATTTATTTGGTAATAATACTTCAGTTTCTTTGATATCTAATGCTTTGACACAATTCTTTGCACTTTTGTCGTGATTTCTTTGATTTCCTTTGAAAAATTTCTATATAAATTTACGACATTTCTTGTTTTGAATTAAGCAAAATTACGTTTCAAAGTATTTTTTAATGATTCGTTTGTTCTACTTCCAGGAAAGCCTAGACTAAGTGACTGACTGACTGACCGCAAAAACAATAATTCTCTGTTTGTTTATTGAGCTCCTTTCTCTCCGATCGTTTTTACTTGCACAATATTTTTTCGTTTTTCTTTGTTTTTCTTCTTTTCTTCTCTTATGCTCGTCTTGCCTCCTTTTGCCGAATGCACATTTTTAAGTTAGTATGGGTTTTAGTTTGTTTTTCTGTTTTTTTTTTTTTTTTTTTTTTTTACTAAATGGTCATCATCGAGGTTTGTGATTACAATTTACCGACTTTAGTGGTGCGGCACTTGATCACACACAACGTTATCCAGCGTATAAACCGACAAAACGTACGTATCGAATATGATCACTTTCGGTCATTCAGACATTGCTGTTGGCTCATATGAATTACGTGCATATTTATATACATATATATATATATATACATATATATATATATAGGCATTAACTTGTCTTTGCTGGTGTAGTGTTGTGATGATTTGCTCTTTTTTTTTTTTCTTTTTTCGTTTTTTGCTCGTAGTGTTGCAGTTGTGATCGAAAAGCCTTTAAAAGATCAAAAGACCGACAAGAAAATGCGCGCACTAACTCACAGCTCAATGCAACATAGTCGAGCAACGTAATATGATTAAAAACAAAAAAAAAAACAAAAAAAAAAAAACAAAAAAGAGAACTTGCAATGGAGCAACAGACTTAATACAAACGCATTTATGTCTACGTAGTGTAGTATCAGATATTTATGCCCAATAATGTGTATGCATGTATGGGTGTGTGTTTATTATGTATGCGTTTGTGATTATTGCGGCCCAGATGATGTTGCCGGTGCACAGACATTTATTTAAAGCGAGTAAGTAAGTACAACAATAACGTAAACGACGACGACCACGACAATATCAATGTCTCACATGGTAATGGTAATGCCGCACTTTATCCGTTTATCTGCTGCTACTTCATGGCCCAGCAATAAACAACAACAATCACGTCTTTGGCGACGGCAGACGTAACTAACACCGAATCCATTTAGACCGACAAACAGTTAGCGGCACCGATTTTACACCGTTCGCCTATCACACACATTCGTCTTAATCGATCAACAATTTGAAGCTACAGCAGCGCCCTTTGACAGCCTGACACTCTTCGTAATCTATGCGCGCGTTAATGTTTATTTCTAAATAATTTCTGTTTGTACTATTTTAGCACGTGCGTAAACAACATTGAATTTAGTCGATTTTCTTTTTCTGTTCATTTTCTTTTGAAGTTTAAATAGAACTTAGTTGCTTCACTTTTTCCAAAAAAAAAAAAAAAAACAAAAGAAAAGACAGTTGCGTTTATAATTATTTTAAAGAGTTGCTTATAAAAATTTGTCTTGATTAACAAACGCTATACTTATCCCGCTACACTCATTACGCTCATTGCGATACCCACAAACGCATACTCGTCGAAAATGTTCTTTTGTTGTCAAGCTTGGGAGGAAAAAATTGAAAGTTGTATCTCTAGTATGCGAGAAGCTTGTTGTTTGTATTGTGCTGCTTATGCCAGGTAATCCATTGTTAATCCTCGCTAAGGAGAGTAGACTCTGATAACTGAAATTGATCCTAAACTCTTTCGCTTTGTTGTCCCTGTTGCTTCTTCAACTTCAGTCAAAAACTATATTTGTTTATTTTTTGTTATCTGATTCTTTAAAATTTTTCGAAGACTTAATCCTTAAGATATCTCAAATCCTTTCCTTAACTTCAGTTAGTTTTAATTGTTTTCCTTATAAGAGTAGAGTTTTTAGATGAAAGCAACAAAATGCAGAGATATTCCATATTTTTCTTAATCAATTTTAAAATTGTGCGTTATTTTATTATTAATTTTTTTTTTTTTGTTTTTTTAAAACTTTAATTAGCCGACTACAGACTGAGATATTTCTGCTTATTTTTTTTTTTTTTTTTAAGTGTTTAAATACGACTCTCTTTTTTTTTTTAAAAAAAATATTTTTATTACGACAAAATCAAATCAAATTTCCCTCATTGCTTATGACAAAACAACCGCCTGATCCGCACATTGTATACATTTACGTATATTATTTCGCACAAATTCTCGCGACAACAAAATTACACATCTTTACCGTCTTTACCGTCTTTATCGTTCAAATGTTCAAAAGCAAATGAAAATGGAAAAATGTGAACAATGAACATAATGAACATGATGAACATGCAATCGACTGAGACTGCTGAGAGACTGTAGGAGCAACAACGATGGCAAAACACGATGGCAAGTTAGCTGCTTGATTAGCTAAACATGAGGGTTATATTCATTTTAACAATATGTTTGCAACAGTTAGAAGGAACCTTCATACCTTCGTAGAGCCCCTTAGAGTATATTTATTTTTATTATTCTCATCAAATTCTATTTTCTGATTTCTATGTTTACATGCATTTAAAACAATGTATTCTTGCACTCTGAAGAACGGCATATATTCCAGATATGCATTTTGATTTCAAATAAAATTTATTTTTATTATTATCATTAAAATAAAAGGATAAAAAACAAAAGTGGAGATAAAAAATTTCATTTCTCTTCACATTATAGTCATTTTTAATTCATTTCATTTCATTATTTCCTCTATTCAGTCTGTTCTATCAATAGGACGTATTTTCAAAAAATTAAGAGTTTTTTCAAAACTAGTGAGTTAGATAGGCTAGATAGTGTTTACTTGAACTTTATTAGATCTTGAAGATTATTCTTCCCCTTTGATAGAACAACTAATTTATTTTTTTTTTTTGTGGCATGATCATGCATGAATAATTTCGATTATAAAGCTTTATTAAATGGAGAAATTTGGGTGAGTTGCTGCGCAGCAGAAAGCTCATGGAGAATCCATAGCAATCTTAAGTGCATTTATAGCTTTCGTGAGTTAAGCGGCGGAGGAGTGCGTTTAAAGATCTTTTTAATGCCTTAATATCCGCAAACAAAGTTATCCTTTCCGAATGTATGGAATATTCATTGATTGATAAAATTCGAAGGATATTTTTAAGACGCGAACGATTTCCTTTGTATTCTCTGTTATATAAAATAAAATTAAAATTATCGTTTTAACGTCAAATATTGCAAAAATTTAAAATTAAGATAAGATTGAAATTATTATGATTGCATTAAAAATTGAAAATTAAGGAAATAAAAATAAATACAAAATCGTTTATTAATTTAAATAAATTTAAATTTTTTTTTTATTTTCTTATTATTTAATTTTTATATTTTTTAAAATTTTTTTAAAATGTTCTTAATGTATGTAATGTATGTGTGCATGGATATGTATGTATGTATGTGCTGCATGTGTTTTGTTTTGTTATTGAAAAGTCTTACTTTTTGAATTTGCTTTGCTACTGTCTTTGCTGTATATTCTTATGAGAGCCCTTTTGTTTTTTCTGAGAATAAAATTTACTTTGCTGTACATTCTTATGAGAGCCCTTTTGCCTTTTCTAAGAGTAAAATTTACTTTGTTATGTATTTTTAGGAGACCTGCTGTGATTTTTCTGAAAATAAATTTTGTTTTGCTTCATGTTTTTATATGAGAGCCCTTTTGACTTTTCTGAGATTAAAATTTGCTTTGCTGTATATTCTTATGAGATCCGTTTTGATTTTTCTCAAAGTAACATTTGCTTTGCTTTGCGTTCTTATGAGATCCCATTTGACTTTTCTGAGAATAAAATTTACTTTGTATCTTCTTATGAGAGTCCTTTTGATTTTTCTGAGAGTAAAATTTACTTTGCTGTGTGTTCTTATGAGTCCTTTTTGACTTTTCTGAGAGTTTTTGTCTTCTTTGCCTTCTTTTTACTTTATTTTTTATAGTAAACTAAGGTGACTTTTTTAAATAAATTTTGTGTTTACTATTAATAAATAGTTCATATTAAAAATAACATTTTAGTTGAACAGACCCACTAGAACTACAAGACAAATTCAAATTTATCAACATTTGGAAAAGAGAATTCATTATTTTTTCAATTGGCTACAAGTTATTTGATTGTCGTTCGACTGCTGAAAAATAATGTAACAAATAAGCAAACAAGAAACAAACAAAATAAAATAAAGTTAACCCTATCATTATTCTTAAGATCAGAAATAGAAGTCAGGTCAAACAAAATCATAAAAAAAGGAAAGTATACTATGGGTATTAAATATTGAGAAAATAGAAAATTATTTATTTATACATTTTTTTAACATATATGTTTTTTTTTATTTTATTTTTATATTCCATTTCTTTAGAAGATATGTTATGTAAAATTTCGCGTTTTTTGAGAGAAAAATTTTATTTGCTATCTTTTTGTTGTTGTCGCGCATTTCGATAGCACAATTTTGTCTTTTTCGAGAGTAAAATTTTATTTACTTTGTTTGCTGTGTGTTCTTATGGAGAGTAAAATTTTGCTTTGCTGTGTCAAGTTTTTGTTGTTGTCGTGCTTTTTGAGAGTACAATTTTGCTTCATTCGTAAATCGACTGGAATTTCGTTTAATAACTATTCGTGTAAATGGTAAAAACTTCGTTACTTCGTAAGATATGTATTGCGTTGCTTGCATGTCCGAGGTTGCTGTAACAAGTTCGTGAAGCGAAGTTTGTACAAACATAAAACATTTTGGTTCGAACTGAAGCGAAATAAAATGCGACAAGTGAATCTCTTTCAGTAAAATGTAAACAGTGGGACTGTTAACGGGGAAATGTTAATTGTGTACAAAAGGATGAATGAAGGTTTTTTTACAGTAAAACATGTTGGACAAAGCGACTTGGCCAACTCGTCATTTATGATTCTGCTGAATTATCAAACTCGACCAATTTTTCGGCGCTCTTGTTTTAAACGTAACATCCATTTAAAATGTCGTTGCTTCGTTTTCATAAGGACGAAATGTAAACAAAAAATTGTAGGGACTGTATTGAAAAACAAAAGTCATAAATGCGATCACAAAGCATAATCTTACCATCCGACGCATATGTAAAAGATTTTATTTAACAATAAGAAGAGAATAGTAGTCAAATAATAGTCAAATATATTAATATTTTTTTTTTATAAGAAAAGCGAGGTTATAAGCAAAAAGTTGTTGAAATTGACAAGTGAAGAAAGAAATTACGATTGTGTGAGTACTTGATTAACGAAATTTGTTATTCGAAACATTTTATAAAAAAAATCAATGTCAACGAAATCTAAAAAGTGAGCAGTGCTTCCTCACTAACTTTGATCACAAATATTGTTATTTTTATTGTTATACAAATTTAGCCAGAGAATAAATTCTAAGGCTAAAGTCTTAAAGCACTAGCATTTAAGGCTTTCGGCTTTATTTTTATTAATATTATTATTATTATTATTATTATTATTATTATTATTATTATTATTATTACTATTATTATTATTATTTAAAAACTCTACCGCACTTGAGATTTGAACCTACAACCATTGAATTACACTCAGGCAGATGATCACAAATATTACTTCTGGTGGACAATATATGTTCGTTTTCTAGAGGTATATTTTTTTTATTTTTGCTTTGTATTGTAAGAACAAAATTCATTCGTCATAACTCAGGTTATATGTCACACTTTCCGATGTACAGAATGTATTCTTGAGCATAATAACATGTTTGGGCAATGTGTTGCTCTGTCTTAAAAAATTTCGGGTAAGAATTCTTTTTGCCAAAAATAAAAACGAATGGGTAAAAATCCATGGTTTATTCCATTTTAAAAAACGAAAGACCACAAATTGTAGATTTTCCCTTAGTTTCAAAATTTTATTAAATGGATAGTTCACATATGTTATTCAGCCTTATATATTATGTCACAATTTTATAAACTTAATTAAGAATATCTATGTATACGAAATTTTCGGACAAGAAATAAAGAAATGAAATGTAAATTATTTTTTCGGATACAGAGAGCATATGCAAACAAAATTCTCTAGATCAGCGTTCATTTAACTTTGTTGTTCCTATCTAAATATAATAAGACTTTTTAGGTCGCGTTACAGTTGGCTCACATAACAGATACCATGTTGTCCTTTTATGTGTACGATCTTTTATGTTCAATTTCTTCCTACTTAAAATATGACGCATAAGATATTTTCGCGGGTACAGTTTATAATTCACAGCTGAAAACGAGCGAAGTCCTTTCGCAAGAATAGAGGGAATTTTCACATATTTAAACCATTTTTTTGAACTACATACATAAACACCTTTCATATCTTTTGATTGCTTAAATATTTGATTTTGAATATTGTTTGTTGAACTGTGACCTCAATATGTGTATATACACCAGGTTGACACGACGTCTTTTTATAAAAAACAAAGGGCTACAAAATTAAGAAAACGCAAAAAAAAAGGTATATTCAATGGAATTAAGTTTTAAAGGCAACATCTTTCAAATGGCTTGCTACTCCTACCCTACCCTAACGATCCGGATTAGACTAATCTAGCAATATTTTCATGACCAGCGGTTTTAAGGCATGAACAAAATCTGATCCGATCAAGAACGGTGAGGTCAACGAAATCAAATAATCCCAGACAAAGTAGTCCAAAAATGTTAAAACACGGCAACGCACAATAAACAGAATTCTTGAATTTATAGTCACCTATTAAATCGATTACTTGACAAGCTGCCACAATTTGTAAGAATCAGATGACGTTTAGGCCAACATTGTGGGATTCCCTCAAACCTTAGGAACGTTTGTATGGGAAAAGGAAATAAAAGTCTGGCGCTCCTAGAAATAGAGATAAAGAAAGGGACAATTATTCGATGTAAAACTTGGGAAGAATGAGAAAGGAAGGAGGGACGTACAAAAAAAGACAAGGATTAAAATCAGCTTAAAACCAACAAAGTAAGATACAATAACTTGAGATTAAAAATAGTTCGGATTTAATCAATTGGCCTTAAGAAGGAAGCTCTCGAAGAGCGAACTTCTCTTAATCCTAATATGCTTATAATCGGTGTACATATCAAATCCGCGAGTTAGTTAAATATGTCACAATCTTGATGTAAGGTGATTTAACGATAAGGGGTCGCGTTCTGGTGCTCTATCGATGAAATTCCTCTAGCGTTTAAAAACCAAATGTAATAAATAATTGTGTATATTATCGTTTTATTATAATATCTTTTCTTTTTTGTTGTGAGAAAGGTAAAAGTAGATTCGAGCGCCGGGGCGAGAATTCACCTCTTTTCAATCATGAAAAGGACATAACCCATGGTAATATTATCCTAATCACATCATCAAAAATGCACTACATATCGACATGTCATGCTCTCTATTCACGATAGCGGTATCTTCTTTACATTTGGACGGAATAGGAGTGTTACCAGAGAAAATGATTTTCTTCAGAAAATTGCGATACGAGAATGATTACTTTAATAAAAAATTTCGAGAATTTCCTCACATTAGCGAAACGTGCATCAATAAATTGCAATACATTTCCAAACCTTACTTTTGATGTTCGAAATATGTCCGCAATGTAGGGAAGAATTTGCGCCATCTAGCAGTTGTAACTACCCCACTGCCTTGAGTAGGTAAGTTGTTGTAATTCAATCCAACAAAAAATTTACTTTTTCTAGTTTTCATTCAAACGAAATAAAGAAAAGTAATTAAGCAAACAATTCAACGCCTGAAAGAAAAAAATGATAAAGAAAATCTCCCTACTTTTCCTCAGTTTTCCATAAAAGTCAATTTGATAAATGATGCTTGTCAGAGTAAACTGATTAAATTAAATGAAAAACAAGTAAGACAGTAAAACGCGCTCTTGACCGAATATTTGATGCCCATCACCGTCATCCTAAAAAAGACAGACGAAGTAAAAGAACAACATTTTCATATTCTACAATATGGAGCGGGCGCAGCTGATTTCTTCTATATCCACTATAAAAGTTTTGTCATATAGGTTTGTGGGCGTTGTACGCGTGTCCCTTTTGTAGACAACATCTCCATTTTCGCTAATAAGAGAATGATTACCGCAAATACTACAAAGTTGCGTAAACAGCCAGATGGACAGACGATGTATTCCACATTTGGAACTGGCCAAGAACTTGTATACTTTATGGGATTTTTGAAGCTTGTCTATGCGCGTTATAAAGGTATTAAAAAAATAATTAAAGTTTGATACATTATAATATTGGGAAGGCGTGGTCAATTTTTTCGATTTTTGCACACGAATGCTTCAGCCCATAGAATATGCTCATGAACAAAAAACTAATTTTTCATTCCTTTTGAAAATAGAGTTGCTCTCAGTGGTGCTGTGGGTACGTTCTTCGACCGATTTGGCTCATTTGCAATACCAACCTGCGTGCAAGAACTTTCATTGTTTCTGCCAAATTTGAAGTCGTTAATTTGATCTTTGTGGCCAAGGGAATGCTTACAACAGACATTATACAGGCGGACAGACGGTCAGACGGACAGATATACATGCTTAAATCGATTTAGAATTTGATGCTGATCACGAATATATACACTTTGTGGGATCTCCGATGTTTCCTTCTGGACGTTGCAAACGTTTAGACAAAATGAATATATCCCTCATCTATCGGTGATGGGCATAAAAAGTGTAAAAATCATATATCAACCGGACAAGCCACGAAAACGATCAGACAAAATGTCGAAAACGATCAATTGTTTACAAAAATTGGGCCTTTAGGAGAATGCATATGTAAATCGTATATGTACACTGTAAAGTAAACGGTTTAAGGAATCATTTTAGTAAATTAATTGAATTTTTCATTCTTTTACTTTTGCTTTTATTTCTTTATTTTATTACTATTTTTTAAGAGAATTTCTGTCTTTCTTTTGAAATCATTTTCTTTCTGTCGATTATATTTTGATATAACAATGAAAAGTTTTTCGTTCAGTGTAAAAAGAAAGTTTAACATCACACATCTGGTGTCAAAGTGATTGCATGATAGTTAGGAAAAATATATATATTTGACGCTAGTCTAAATCACTATTGAAAGCATTTTAATGATCACTGAAGCCTGTGAAAATGATTTCAATTTTTTTATGGCATTTGTTTTACGACATCTGAAGAAGAGTATCGTTTACATTATCTTTGCAGTGGCAACATAACAAAGTATGGAATACAGTTTACTTGATGAAATTTGTTTGCATTTATTCCATGACTTCCTTTTTATACCCTACTCCCCTTGTGGTACAGGATATATTAAATTTGTGCGGATGTATGCCGGAACCAGAAGGGCTTAAGATAGGCCCAACTTTTATTGTATCTTGTCTGTCCGTCTGTCCATGTATTTTTGGGTGCACAGTATAGCTCGTAATTTCTGAGATATTTTGACGAAATTTGGCCCGAGAACAAAAGCTATTGAAATTGGTTCGGATCGGTTCACTGTTTCGTCCACTCTCCATATTTTCGACCAAACTCGTTGCGTAATAGCACTTCGACATTCTAAATTGTTATGACGAATTCGGTTCGTCTGGGTCAATTTTTTGGCCCTCCTCTCATATAACCATTCCTAGGTATAGTATTCAACGTATGTGTAATTTTCAATGTTTCAAGGTGAAAATTGGTTCATAATAGATAGATAATTCAAGAAGACAAATCTGTCGAATTTGAATCATGTACATCTGCTGATTGGATACCACTCCACATAAAGATTCTTAGGAAAAGTATCTACATATATATGTTGTATGCCAAAAAGACGTAGCTGTTAATTTTTTATGATGAAAATTTGCTCGCGATAACAATTTAGCGCAGAAATGATGGGGACCATATCTGAACTGGACGACTCTATTTCTTGAATCCCGTATCCATACCCATATAAGATTTCTTATCCCTTCAGAAAAATACTTCATTTTTAATATTTTATGATGAAAATTGCTTCACAATAGCAATTTAACAAAAAAATGAATAATAAAGGATTTGGATCACATAGATTTATTTGTTACACTCTCACATATATACGGATTTATATGCAAAGCAGGCCCTTATGCGAAAAAAAGTCGAACTTGTAGTGTTTTATGATGGAAATAGAAATATAATAAAATCTTGGGCAGTAAATTAAGTTCATTAAATTTAGATCACAGTATGCGATGTTGTGGGCATCCTATTATATGCGGAGTGTCATGAAAAATATGCCTTTGCATAAAAACAATGGGCAATTTTTGATAGATTATTATCAAAAATGTGAACAACTATACCAAGTGGAGTGCTGTAGGGTACCTAATGGTTGGCCTTGCCTGACTATAATGTCCTTATTTGCTTTTAAAGTAAGCATAAAAGTGTGCAGGCTGTCTACACATTGCAAGACCACATAGTTAGCATTTATCACTTCAGGCATAATTGATCAATGTCACTAGCGAGCTACAGCCACAATAACTGACTAAGAGAAAGTTGAGTGTGATTTTTAAGCAAATCAAACTAGAAATGCATTTCATTTGATTGTGATCTTGATGTTCTTTTTTTTTTTATTTTTTTAAATTATAAAAATAAACGAAAAAATGCTTATAAGAAACTCGAGGATAAATTCTTATATCACCTTCTAATCACTTAGCATTTACAGAGAGAGAGGCTTTTGGAAAATTTTGTTAAATCGAGACTTAGGCTTGTGCT
This sequence comes from Glossina pallidipes, assembly GCA_000688715.1. Taxonomy (NCBI): domain Eukaryota; kingdom Metazoa; phylum Arthropoda; class Insecta; order Diptera; family Glossinidae; genus Glossina; species Glossina pallidipes. Next base: position 657,368 of record KK499876.1, on the reverse strand, counting down.
CGGTAAGCTAATTGAATCTAAAATTAACTTTTCTTATAATTTCAACCACCCATGCAAGAGGTAGTGCTTCCATAACACCATCTGTTGATCTTAATGTTGATAGGTTCGATTTAATGACCACGTCGCTGCATTTGCTTTTTGACTATATTCCATACTCAAGTCTTATTATAGTTAAGCTGCTGAACAGAGAGGCAGAGGTTAATTTCAACGCTCTCTTCTTCTAGAAGCTATATCTTGATCAAATTTCCTTAGTGCAGATACAATTATGCGGTTTTCAATACTTTCATGACCCTTTGCAAAAATCGACATGATATCTGTTATAATCTAACCCTAATTGCGGATTCTTTAAATACATTTTGATCAACTCTCCGTAATATGCGTGTCTTGGTTATGTCGTTTTCCAGTTTAAGTTTCGTACGTTTCGTAAATTAAGTTAAGTAAGTTCGCAAATATCGGTTGGCAAGCTTTTGCATCGATTCAGTGGTTCTTTCCTCGATCGGGTCTATGCTGGATGCATGCTGGCTCTATGCTAGTTGTTCACATGCTTTCGTTTTCTATTTGTTTCCTCTATTTCTTACACCACTTGTATATTAAGTTTGTAAAGCAACGTCCAGAAGGACTTAAGATAGTGCTACTTTCTATCATAGCAATCCATTCAGCTTGTCTGTCCCTCTGTCCGTCTTATATTCTCTGTATTCAACCTACACAATTTTTGAAATATTTTGATGAACTTTAGTACACTGACATTTTTTGACCCAACGACGAACGGTTCAGATCGCGTCCCATGTAAATCCTTTCTTTGAAATATCATTATATGAATAACTGTATTAAGCAAAGTGGTGTAGGGTATTTAATTGTGGGCTGTGTCCTGCCATGGTACTTTTACTTGCTTTTTATTTCAAGTTAATCATAACGTTTAGCTTAAGAGTTACTTTTAATCGTTTACTTTACTTTCTTTGTTTTTGAAAAAAGAGATATTCTCAGTTTATATTGTGTTGTGAATACGTCTCTTTTGATCGAGTTGAATCATTTTCAGTACCTATTTGCATGCAAGAACATTTTTTGTTTCCAATCGAAGCCATTTCATCATTTTTTGCGATCAGAAGAGTGTGCCACATATACAACATATATAGACAGCCGGACATGGTCAGGTAGATTCCGTATTTCATACTGGTCAATAACATATATACTCTTTGAAGACACTTTCCATGTGTTACCGATCTTATGGCAACTGGAATATACGGCCAGTTTTTCGTGAAGAATGTTTTTAAAAATAGAAAGAACAACACGGTTTGCAACGCTTTACTCAGCCTAAGCTAACAAATTCTTATTAGAAATTCTTAAAAATACTAAAAACTTCCTTCAAGTTGAGCTTTAAAAGTTACAAATAACTGCAAGTTAGTTAAGACTACAAAATGAAGGACAGTCTTCTACAGAGAGGGAGAACTAAATTGCACAAGTATTTGACAAAATCATTCAGGCGTAACTACAAGTTCACCTTTAAATTGCTTTATTTATTTATCCCCTTATATGGAAGTGCGGACAATTGCAATAATTGATTGCTGAAATGATATGAAATAATTTGCAAAATAACATAATTGAGTCTGTAAGGTATACGTATGCATAAAGTTAATAGTGACTCATTAAAAGCAGTAATCTATGACTGGCGCAACGAAGTCCTTTTGTTTCTCTGCTTGCAAGTGAGTCATTAGAGAAACATTTCCTTTTTGCTTTTGTCGAAAATAACTTTAATAATTCTATAAACGCTTCATTCTTGCTCTGCAAACATTAAAATGAGTTCATTGCCTTATTTAGTACAAACAAAAAAAAGAAATAATCAAAAACGGAATTTGTTGGTTGGTATGTAACCCTTAACAAATTTTACTAAATAGAAAACAAAATGTTTTAATAACACGCGTTTTAACCATAAACTTGAAATTTAAGCAGTTAGACAGTCTAAATGTCTGCCATAATAAAGTAATAAACATGTTTAAATTGTTTATTCAGAGTGACGGCACTTTTTTTTTATGTAAACCAAATAAAATGAAAGACGAGCATGATATACGACAGCTATACTCGCCTTTTGTTATTGAAGATTCATAACCTATGAGTATTACATACAAAAATAATCAGTGTCTCGTCTTAGTCGTTTTTTCTATAAGCGCCCGATTCCCGCGTTACATGTTCTAAACTCATTCTACAACTTTTCGATCTAACGGAATTTTTATATCCTACACGTTCCGTGATATAAGGTTATATTAAATTTGTGCGGATGTATTCATTATCAAGAAAGACTTGAGATAGAGCTTTTTTTTATTAAGCTTCACTCCAAGTTTGTCTGTCCGTCTGTCAGTCTTTTTGTGTTCAACCTACAGGTCGAAGCCTGAAATATTTGAAATATTTGGTACAACGGCGTATTTTGGCCCGAGGACAAGAGATAGACATACATTTTATTATACCGATTTAAGCTTGTTCGCCCGTCTGCCTATTTGTCCCTCTGTCTACCCAACTTTTATTACTTCAATCGATTCACAAAGTGATTCTGGGCCTATCTTTTATTCCGTTAATCTAATTTTCTCGTGTTCAGCTTCCAGGTATCTGCCGCACATCAGATAGAACGCGATGAATCGTAATAAAAGTAAAATTAAACAAATGTGTAAAAGAAGGCTTGTGGGATAGTGTTAGGAATTAAAGTTTCCGATTCTGGGCATATAATAATAGAAAAAGAGCAAAATTTGAGTAAACATCATTCATAGTAAGTTTTATATTGTAGACTTCTAACCTTCTAATATTCTGCTAATCTGCTGCTTCTTCCGGACTTCTGCTGCGAATAATAAAAGAGTAAACTCCATTGCTATGGTATTCTTGACAGCAGGCTTGGACGGTATTTGAGCAAATCTCTCTACTATAGGTACAGTGCAAAATGCCGTGAGCGGTATGACATATTTCGCGTTATTTTCTATTAAGTTATTTGAAAAAAAAAGCAGCAAAAAGAGACACGCGTTAGTTATTTTGACTACGTTAAGAAATGTTTCTTGAATCTCATTAAATGCTTAGGAACCCTTCAATCGACTATTGCTTAAGAAATCAACATAGTCCTTTTGAATTAAGTGAAAACAAATGTTTAGAATCCCGCAAATTGTTGCCTTACACCTAATCAGAATTTTTGAAGCAATATTTTCTTTTTATGCCCATCACTGTAAGATGCGGGGGATACTCACTTTGTTTTTTTCCACGATGTATGTAACATCCAAAAGGAAGCGTCAGAGACGATTTATAGAAAAAATATTTTAATTTCATTTTCGGACCATAAGACGCACCCGAAATTTGAGTCTATTGTTCTATGTAAACAGTTGCGGCTTATAGTCCGAAAAATAAGGTAGATGGTAACAAAAAATAAATCAAGTGACGAAAGTTATTATCAAGGAGTTAATCGCAAAAATATGTGCGCTTTGGACTCAGGCAAATTGTATTGAATTCTATACATTTTGAAATGAAAGGCAAGTAAAAAAAACACCCTACGCCACCACACATTTATTCATATAAATAGTCGAAAAAGTGGTTCGTCCGTCCTACGGCCAAAGCCCGTGGTTATACCAAAGACGGAAGATTGAACGCAAGACAGCAAGACGGATAGACAAGCTCAGATCGATCCAGAAATTGATGCTGAATCGATGAGTATAATACTCAATAGTCTCAGCTCGTTCTGGATTGTGTAAGCATTTGCAGAAGCTTCTTGTGAGCTTCTCACAAGGAGCTCACAAGTCATGGAAATGGGATGGAAAGCGCTTTTTCTAAATGTAGTGAAAATGTATTTTTTATGTAGTTGTATATGAAGTTTTTGAATATTTTTTTTTGCGGTTCCTATCTACCGAACAACAACAGCCTCAAATGTATATTTTTTACTTGCATTTTATGCAATGAGGAAATACTTTTCGAGTTGTAACTTTTCTTTGTATGAAATATCTTCAAAGTATTTATTATTTTGATCTCGTCCAGCTGAGGCCTTGTTTTAGGTAATTTTTTTTTTTTTACCATAAATTTCTTATCATTACAAGCATTTCCCCACTAGATTTTAACATATGTAAACATATCAAAGAAAGTCTTTCCATATTACTCCCGCATAATTGTTTCCTTCTTTAAACGAAAACGGGAAGAAAAAAAGAAACAAAACAAAACGGACATTAATATTCCATTGAAAAGGTAAATATTTAAGAAAATCTCTTAGTAAATATTAATGTAAACTTATGTTGGAAATTAACACTTAACACAACACCTAATCAAAATTAATAGAAAAGAAAAAACCGAAATAACATCAAAGAAATTTCTTTTCTTTTTTGTTTTTTTTTTTTATTTTTAATTGCATTTTAAAAACGTAATGCGATGATTTCCTTAAGACACCTTCAAGTGCTTACCTAACACACGGTGTATTTACTCAGTGCAAGTATTTTCCAAAAATTTCTTTAATATTTTCACTTGTGATGCCGTAAAGCAAAAGAAACCCTAAACATTAAAGTTAGAAAAGAATAGAAAGAAAAAAAAAAAAAAACAAAGAAAATAGAAAAAGTTAAGGAATTAATTTTCCGTTTTACGGAACGTTTACTAATGACTGCACTTTATGTTGTTGCCATTAAATGCAAACGATTACAAAAGAAATGACATTATTCCGCTTTGATTCACTTGCTGTACGCATCATTGCAATGTATACTAATTTTGTTATTCACTTTGTAACACCAAAGCGTTGCAAGTAAACAACGGAAGTAGTATGACGATAGTCAGCGTTAGCTAATTATTATTATTAGCTACCATCGTCTATGCGTTCTTTCATTTACATAGCACGTCGCGCCATTCTATTAGTTATATGTATATATATATATATATAGATACATATGTTTGAATGACGACGATTTTTATGAATTTTTCGTACCCTTTCTATGACTTCCATATATTCATATCGAAAAACATCTAAGTCGACTATTCTGGTATTCAAATCTTAATAAGCATCCAAAATATGCTAAGGCTTACCTGGGAATATGATTTACATTTCATTAAAAATTCATTATTTTAAACCTGCATGTCGGTATTACTCCATCACCAGTGGAGACTGAGAAACTCTTCTTAATTTCAAGAGATTTCGATAATTTGCAAGAACTTTCCTTTTTCTTCTCTTTTTTTTTTTTTGCTTGAAGAATCCTAGGAATTCACAATCAATTTTTTCATTGGCTTAATAGTCAAGCATAGTCATGCAATAAGATGATGGCGGTCATGGAAAAAGTTGATATTCCGCAGATATTCCGATTAGACGCAGACACGATTTTTAAAAACGTTCCATAAAACAACTCTTACGATTTAGGTTAGCTTTTTCTAGCTTTTTTGTTTTTTGGGTTCAGTTACTTTATGAAGTGCAAAGCGAGAATAGGTCGAGCCCTGCTACTTATCTTAATAGTTTTTAAAGATAATTTTTCTTTAACCTGTTTAATGACTTCCTCGGACATTATTAGTCGATTGATTATCTTTTCTTATAAGAGAACTGCTGCGATGCTGTTTTCTCTCTAATAGGAATCTTATCTAAATTTAAATGATTTCATCAAGAAAATCAAATCGTAAATCAAATTATTCTCAGCCAATTTAAACAAATTGAAATATGGCGGTATAAATAAGTGCCCACTTTCCGTCCGAAAGTAGTGCTTATGTTTGGCTGCTTTTTGTTTTTAATTATTGACAAACAATTGTCAACGGTAATGGCTTCGCGTACAGCGGAAATAATTGGCCGAAAAACAGAATTTTTCAAGTAAAACTTCCTGCTTTAAACAAGAGGACAAGTTTTAAACTAATTTGTTGCAAGTTGCAGGGAAGAAAAAATTAGAGTAACAGTGTAAAGGCATACCCTGTGTAGTGTTGCAGGACATTGTTAATGATGAATACCCAAAGCGATCAGAACATTTTTCATACCATCTTTGCTTTTACTGGATTTTTATAATTACTATGCGAATAAAAACAATCTCATTAAAAAACTCTTAAACCATATTTTTTAAGTCGGAGGATATTCTAAAATTTTAAAATAAGCTGTGGATCTGCTTTTGAAATTGTCACAGCCGGAAATCTGAGGAGACATCTGCCGAATGCTTACTCTGTCTGAAAACGGCCAGTATCACCACTCATCAGACAGATGTATAAATAAATAACGACCGGATCTTTTTCCATTTTTTTAAAGAACTGATTTCAAGGGAATATTTTATTTAAAATACTGCTCCCATTGGTAGGCAGAATGCGCTGGTCTGTTGTGGGTGCCCTTTTCTTTATCGCTATGAGAGTGGGAGGTACTGGTTGAATAGTAATAAGAATTACAAGCAATTGTCTTTTTATTTAGTTTATTCACCTGCTTAGTTTAATTGAGTGAAGTCTGCGCGAACATACGGACTGAATTTATGTGATAGCTGACAACACCTAATGATTGGGTTACCTTAGCCTAAATTCTCGTATATGATAGATTTGGTATGGACAGAAGCACTCATTTCATTTGAACAAGGCGAGGCCTATCCGACATTTCAATATAGAATGCGTAGTGATTTAAGGGTACACGGTGGCACCAATAAAACCCCTTGGAGGGATCATTTCCTCCATTCTCAGACCTCTTTCTTGTCCACGCAGACGTTCTACAAACAATTAAAACTACATGCAACGACTCTACGCAATGCATTTTGCCGAGTAGACACTTTGACGTGCGTAATACCCATCGTTCGGAGTGTAATGCTTTTGGATTATCGGTATCCTATTCGAACTACCCATTCTGGAGTGCCATCGAAATTTTTCATTGCAAGGGAAACAATCGGCACAGCAAAGTTGTGCTCCAGCCACACCATTTCTTCTGCGATTCCAGAGATTCTTTCACAACTATGAAGGCTGTGGATGCATACTAGATGATTAAATAGAAAGCCACCAACCAGATGTCTTCCAATAGTCGCGATACGCTTGTGTATGAAGATCTCTCATCACTGGGGTATTATTTAAAAGCAGTAATGTCTAGGTAAGGGTAGTTTGCAGTGTAGTTCAGTGCTGCTAAGTTTTCCTGACGGAAATTTTCCCACACGAAGCAGAACATCTAAAAAAAGAACATTTTTTTTAATAATTTTTTTCAGTGTTTCGTCAAAGGTGTCACAAAGAGTCTTCTTAGCGCCACAACGAATTAAAGTTCAATTTTACAGACTTATTCTAGGCGACGGGTATACGAGAATCGCTTTTCATTACTGTGATCAGGTAACGCAAGTTGCGACCCGTGCCGAATATAAATGCTTTCCCCTCGTTGCTTCTCTTCCTCAGTACCTTTTCTTATTTTTCCCATACATTTACTGTTTGCTATAAAAACTTTAATATAATCTACGAAATACATTTTCCAACTAAGGCACATAAACGAAGGTTAAATATTTAAAGATCATTAAGTTTTAATTAAAATATCTTATCGTGTACTTAGTTTACGTTACGTTATAAACGCAATTTTATTGACGATTTTATTACAGGATTTCTGTGTTCATTTCAAATTTCTATTATATGCAGAAGAAGTTTACGCAAAGCGTTTACGTTATTAACTATTAAACCTTATACGTGGGTGTGTCTGTGTGCATGCTTTTTACTTAATCCCGCATTTGCTGTCATCATTACGTTGTACAATTATTATGACGTTTGTCTTCTTTGGGGTAGTAAGGTCTCGTATAAGCATTAATTCGATTTTCATTATTCAACATATAGTTTAACCACAAAACACCCGCATCTTTAAATTCAGAAAACTGTCATAAATATCATAAAATATATGAAATCATTAGACAGATTTCTGTTCTTTTTTTTTTCATTAATTTCTTCGCATTCCTTTGCTGGAGAGCGCACGTAAGCATAAGAGAGAGTGTGTATGTGTATTTTGAGATATAATTTTTGAATTTTTGCTTGAATTTGATTTCGCGTAGTATTAAGATGTTTTCGTATATATTTAAGATGACTCTTTGTCGGTATTTTTACCTATGATGCTTTAATTAAAATATCCTTCGAGAGAATTGTAATAATGTGATGAGGAAAATGAAAGCTTCCTTAACGTAGAAAAAGGCTATAAAAGTTAAGCTATGCAAACTAAAACACATTAGTCGCACAGTCCTTTGTTTGCCCTACGGTGCCAGAGTTCCTGATTATCGACTTTATTAGGAAAGTTTTTAAAAATTTCACTCCTAAGAATAATTACGAGAATATTGAAATTCATACAGAAAATAAAGACGAGTCTTTGACATCTCTGCTTGATCACGAGCGAAAGAAGATGTATAAACATTCTTGACCAGCATAAGCTTACGAATCTCTCTGCCTGTCGCCAATCGCTAAAGTGCCATTAACCATTGGAATACTCAGGGTCGTACAACTTGATACAGAAAATCAGAACTTGACATGAACGATTTCTGTTTATATTTCAGTCGAGGCGCGATAGTGCTGTGAAAAGGATCGCAATAAGCAAAAGATTGCAACTTAAAAGCCCAAACAGATGTTGATACAAAACTTCGAATACATATTGACCAGGACTACCTGCATGCGTAATCTGACGTGATTTAATCCGAACGTGCGGAGAGCGCCTATGTTTTAACGTCTGTGCTTGTCTTGATAGTTTAATCACACAAAGCCCGCAGGCTTATCGGGTAATAAATGTGCCAGACGTAATTTTTATATACAGGCTGTTCTCACCGAAGTACAAGCACCACTATCACTTCTGCTTAGTTTTCCTCCAAAGGTTCATTCCTGCACCCATGTGATTTACTTGTGAATGCCCAGCCTGACCACCGTGGATCCAATCATTTTAGCTAGGAATGGATCATCGGCATTACGCATCTCATAACTGCATACGTTATGCCTTTCGGATTATCCCACTTCCTGCATGCCATCCTACTAATTTACTGTACAAGCAATTGTCAGACACCAACTCCCACTCCCAGATCTGCTTGTTATATCTTGAGTCTCCATAGTACCTGAATTCTTATCGAAGAAGCCCGCAAGCAGACGAGCCCTGACCTCCCCAAGGCTTCTCCAAGTTAGAATTCTCGCTGCTCGGAAGCTAGAAGAACAAGCAAAAAACGGCAACCTGTTTTATTTCCTACTTTCCTTGTTATTACGCAAACGGGCAGTGCCATTGTAAATTTTTTAAAATAAACCTTTTCGCGATTCACTTTGAAAATGTTGCTCTATTAGGTATTCTTTTCGCTGTGGGTTTCTAGTTCCCCAAACGAAAACACATGCAGCTTCATGAAGACATCTAAGCAGATATGAGGCGGAAAGCAATTCGAGATCTCTCAACGCTTTGCTAGGAAATAAAAAATTTAGATTGAAAGTTTTACTGTTGATTATTAATTCTCTGTCATTTTGCGACAGCTGATGTGTGAATGTGCCGTCCTGTGTTTGACAGAAAGGAAAAACATATTTTAGAACACATTTTAAACTCACTCATCTCGAAACATAATTTTCAAAACGTCATTCATATTAGCGTAAACAAACCTCACTTCAATATATTATTTTGGATCTTGCCACTCGTGTCTTATTTGTGAAATACAAGACATAAATAGGTGTGCAGCGTACACAAATAGATAAACGTTCTTACGAAAGCAATGGATCCACGATTGCTTGTCGTGCATGCGTGGAATGAAACTCACATTTGTTTAATGGACTCAGTAAATAAAAACGATTGCCTTTTAATGTAAAGAAAACAAATCTCATGTCAAAAATAGTTTGGTTTTTGGGATGAAAATGTCATTTTTGCCATGAAAACGACATCACAGTTACCGTCAATCAAAAATCAAAAGAACTCAAAACCTAGTGAAAAATCGTAGATATTTTGAAAATAGTGACTTACAGAAAAGAAAATTGCTTGAGAGGTTCAATCTGGCAGTAGCCTAATAAAAAGCTGCAGCGGGCAATTAAATGCAGTACGAACACAGCTCGTAAAAAAGAAGATTTGAAATCAATTCCACACTAGAACGAATTGACTTTTCTCGCTTTAATTTTCATTTTCATCAAAACAAATAAAAAAAAAAATGTTTAGAAATTTTTGTCAAATTTTATCAATATTTGAGTTAATTCGAATAAATTTTTTATGAATAAAACAAAAGCCTTCCTTCGCGGATGCTAACATATTTGGATATACTTGCCTTAAACTAAATATAACTTTCAAGCAAACCAATCGGAACATTTTGTACAACACATTAACGTTTCGGTATTGGAATCGCATCGAACATGTTTTAAGTGCTTTGCTTTGGTTTTATTAAGCATTTCAGTTTCAGTTCGATAGGAAGATATTTTTGCAGATACTTTTGTTTGCATTATTACGAATTTTTGTATTATGTGAAATTAGTTGCATGCCTGTGCACACGCATGCATGTAAGATTACCGTTACTACGATATTATCCTGTTTCTTGCTAACGCGGTTGCTATAAACGGACGTAAAACTAAACGTAAAACTGAATTGGAAAAAATTCTGGTGAGTTGAAAATATTTATGTTTGTATGTTTAAGGTATTAATGTATTTAAGAGGCATGATATCGACTAAACTAATCATCGAAGCTAATAGAATATTGTGTCGCTACGTCCGATTTCACTAAGATATCTTTTTTAACGTTCTACTTAACTGTTAACCTTTGAAGTCCGCAATTCTTTCCCCTAAATTTACTAAATTTGTCTTTAGAGCACATTGCGTATAATTTTTACTAAAAGAAATAAAAAATTTACATTAGAATTCGCGATGAATTCGTATTTGTTGATACCTAACACTAAATTGTGCATAATATGTGAGTACGAGGACATTATGCACTTAGTCGATCGCGCAGCATGCATATCGTATATCGTATACACTTTTTCATGTTTTCATAACTTTTGATATTACCCTGCAAATAAGGGTTTCATCTGACATATAAATAAACTTTTCGGAACATTAGGCGAGCACTTATTCCATTTTCACAGGTTTTGTATCCATCACCCAAGAATGAGGGATATATTCATTTAGCCAAAACATTCGCAACACTCGGAAGGAACGTTCAAAGACCCCGCAAAGTATTTATAATCTGAATCAATTTAGTCACGTCCGTCTATCCGTCTATCCATCTGTCCGCTTATGTAATGTCTGTTGTAAACATTCCCCTGGTCGCAAGAATGACGCGATCGACTTCAAATTTAGCAGAAACATTGGAAATTCTTGCGCGCAGCTTAACATTGAAAATGGGCGAAATCAGTCAAAGTACTACGTACTTTGAGAACACTTTTGTTTTCCAAAAGGTATGAAATGAATCACTCATAAAGTGCAGCGGACAAGTTGACAAAACTTGGGAACGTGTATTCTGTGGCCGCTGCCCATGTGAGAAAAATAAGAAAAATTTGCCCCCACCCATCCAATACTACAAAATTTAGCTTTATATCCACTATCAAAGGACGAGGGATATGGGAGACGTTTACACAGCCCGGAAGGAAGGTTCAGAGACCACACAACGCATTAAAATCTTAATCGATCTAAGCATGTTCGTCTGTCCGCCTGTCCGTCTATGCAATACCCGTTTTAAACATTCTCCGCCGCAAATTTGGCAGAAACATTGCAAGTTCTTGCATTGCAAGTTGGTCTTGAAAATGGGAAAAATCAGTCGGAGGATTACTTCTGCAGTAACACTGTAAACCTTTATTTTGAAAACAGAAAAAATCATCCACGCCCGCTGTCTTTTATAGGGGATGGAAATTTTTTTTGCCTTTTTTAGAATAACGGTGATGAGTATAAAAGATTCCGTCACGATCGAATATAATTTTCTTACTTACTTCTTTTAATATCTTTACGACGCGCAGAAGCAGCCTCATAAAGTATATAAATTCTTGGCCAGTTTTAAATTCTGAACGCATCCAAGCATACCCGTCTGTTCTTCTGTCTATCTGCCCTTGTGTTCGACTGTGTATCTGCATCTGTGTTAAATATTGTCCCGTTCGCAAAAATGAAGAACACGCTTGCAACACACACTAGTCTATGCAACAAAAACTGTGAATACTTTTGCTTTTCGTGCGTTCGGCTTGTTACCCGTACAGTATAACACATACATCGTACAAATATCTACTTCTATTCCAGAACTAGAAAAAAATCAGCCGCGCTCTTCCATTATTAGTTCTAGTTCTTTTCACTTTTTTTTAGTCGCTGATAGGTACGAAAGATTCGGTCACGACAGAACATAGTATTTTTACCTGTTGATCTTGACGCAAAGTTCATTACCATGTTAAACGTAACGTTCTTTTCGTTAATGTCTTCATAATTGAGAAGTACTCCCATCTCTTGTGAGTAGGCTATTAAAGTGGAATAGACTTTTGCGCTAATTCTATTAGACCAAGGCGGAGCCCTAATTCTATTAGACCAAAAATTTCATATTGCATATACATACAAACAAATTCTATTAGACCAAGATGGAGGGCTATTTCTATTAAAACAAAACGTAATAATGGTTTCGAGGGCCCGGCACCAACCTTTCCGTTTAGGGGAGACCGATCCCTCAACATGGTATAAAATTTATTAAAAAATAATATATAAAATATTAAAAACATTTATCGCTTTTTAAATGTATTTTCACATAAACAAGGTTTCGTATCACAAGAATTACAAAAATAAATAACTTTTCTAGTATTAATTATATTTGTATATAAATTGCTGCATATTTTCCTAAATTCTCTGTATGCTGCCGTTTAAACGGAAAGCTGGGTAAAATTAGCGTCACTTGTAAGGCGTTAAGAAAAACCACAAGTTAAAGAGCTAAGCAAGCCTGAAATCTTCCCAACTTTGATGCCAGGATTTAGGAAAAATAAGAAAATTATTAATTTGTCGATGACTGATAGTTGTTTGCTTGATGGATAATTTCATGGATAAATTTGCCGGTCTTTGTCATAGTCACTTACCCCCATGCTTCGATGGAAAATAGAATGGAAATTGAAAGGCCGCCTATAAATTCTTTACTATTCGATTGGCAAGAAGTAGATTTGAAGCCTCTTATCTACTCCCATTAGATGAAAATACAATGATTTTTTCATATTCATTAAGTATTCGATAAATCTGTACTTCCTATGCAGCTGCATAGCCTTTTAGACAGTTTGTCCGCTGGCTTTTGAAAATATCACGACCGCAAAATTAAAAATAGAAAATTTTTACTTGGCAAGAAAAAAGGCTTGATCCGTCATCAGTTATACAAGAGTTATAAACAGTTAGGGAGCTTTTAAGGTGAACTAAAATAATGGCATTTGATGGGCATTAGTATCTGCAAAATCTTATATAGTAATACAGAATTTGGTTGAATTTTGTGATGACTCGAAAGTTTTATTTGTAGATCGAACTAACAGAATCAAGCTTTAAAATTTTGCGGTTTTTGAGACCCTCCTTGACACCAACTACTTTTATGATTCGTAATAGGAAAAACTAATTATAAATCTGTTCATCCCAAAATTTATTATATTTTGTAGATTTTCCGAACCGAAAATTCCATTCTATCCATTGATCATTGAAAGCCCAATTATCAATCGATCAATTCACATACATGCAAGTCTTTGCATAGCAAGTTATTTCTATGTTTTTTTATTGGCACTTGTTGTTCACAAAACAGTACAAGGGCTTCCTCTCCTATTTTCCCTCAGACTCTATAATAATTTTTTTTCCTTTCGTCCTTATAGGAATAAAAATTCAAACAGTTGCGTAGAGTTACCGATCTTCTCTGCTCTTAAGCAAAACACAAGAAAAAAAAAAATCATATACGTCACCCTATTGTGTAAAAGATTCTATTCAATATCAACTAAAAAGAAAAATATTTTAATACAAAAAGTTGTAACATACTTTTGGCTGCTTCGGAGATTTTAACGAAATATAAAAAAAGATTTCCTCTTTTATTTCCTGTTCTTATGTGAAGAAAATAGAACGAGAAGAAAATTTTTGATATGAAATAATATTAAAATTAAAAAAAAAAAAAAGTTTCAAAAAAAAAAAACGCTTTCACTTGTAATTCAATAATTTCAAAAAAAAGAAAAAAGAAGTAATAATAATTAGCTCATCTCGCTTGATATATAATTTATAAAAATATTTGTTTGAAAAAAAAAGAAATAAAGAGAGAGAACGTAAATGAACTTAACAATAACAACAACACCAGTAACAAAAATGGTGCATTATGACTTGGGCTGATAGTATAGAAATGCAAATGGGCTTAATATCAAGTGTAACCGCTTGTGTGTATAGGGCTTGTGAATTCTTGTATATTACATATATGCATGTATGTCGAAATGTGTATGCTGTATACGTAGTTAAGTAAGTAAATGAGTTGATGGGTTTCTAAGTGTAGAAAGTGGAATGAGTAGAACATTCACGTATACTCATTACGTTATTATATTATACGCATATGAGAGATACACGTATTCGCTGCAACAGCATCATCATCCTCATTATTATCATCAACACAACATCGTCATCATAATGATCATCATCATCGACGTCATATGCTTAAGAATGCAAAGTGGCAAAGAAAAAAAATAAAAAAAAAAAACTCGTGAATAAAAATTATAAGCCTAGTTGCTGTTATTATTGCTGTTGTCGTTGTTGTTGCTTGAATTGTGCAACCACTTGCCACAATCTTAATAACCATGAAGTACTGTTGCTAATTAGCACAAAAAGCCAGCTAATAAACATGCTCAATGAGCCTGAACGTATGCGAATGTATGATTATATGCACACACCCACCTACACGCACAGCCTGCATACAACAATATTTGAATATGTGCGCACAACAAAAACGACAACAACACGCATTAAGAGGGTGTATTATTAATACAAATACTTAAGGTCGTACGTTTTTGGTTTTTTTTTTTTTAATTTTGCGGAGAGAAATCACGAGAGACAGAGAGAGAGAGAGAGAAAGGAAGCAACTTTTAAAATTTTATTAGCTCACATAAGGCGCACACAAAATACATGGAGGAAAAATTTCAAGTTTTTTAAAAAGTATTGCAAACAACTTTTCATTTTGCTTTCATCGACTCCCTTTCAATGTCCACGCGGATTTTTAACTGTGGCTTTTGCTAACTGCTGATTACCGAATACCCAACGGGTTTTCTTTTCTTCTAGTTCTTGTGACTTTGTATCCAATTTGATGTTGCGAAGCAATAATCGCAATGAAATTCAATTTCCAATATCAAGCTCGATATAAAACAATAAAAAAGAAGTGCTTATGACTTGTAAAGTCTCCATCATCTTACTGGGAACACAGCAAGCTCCGCTACTAAATATCCTACATCACTGTACTTACTAGAAACGATACATTGTTGGTGTGCACTTGTAGCGGTAGGACGAAGAAAGTCTAAATTTATCATAAATCATTAATTGTCCTACAAATATTTTAATCATATAATAAATAAAATAATATAACAGCGAAGCTTCATGCAAATGGAAAGAGATTCGAAAACCTCAAATATTTCAAATTTTCCACAAAATGTTATAATGTCGTTAAACGGATGTGCTTTCAGTGAATTTTGAACAATGGCTTTTAAAAATAAAAAAAAATAATAATTGTATTCCGATCCAATCAATAGTGTGCATAATTGGGCAAAACTGCTCAGCGTACGAGACTCGTGCAAACGTTTTGAAAACACAAGAATACATGAGCAGACATTAGACAGCCAGACGAGAGGACTGACGGACTGATGGGCAGACAAGCAACCGCGCCGACAGACAGCCAAGTTTAAACCGATTTAGAAAGTTATTCTGAATCAATCGGTACAAGAATCGGAGTCGATGCATACAACCGTACACACGGTTATGCTAAAAGCGGCGTAAGATATAATAATATATTTATAGTAAATCGAAAATGTATTTCTAACCGGATTTTGAAAATATACATATCGTTACTCGATTTTCAGCAATAGCAGACAACTCATGACCATAGTATGAAAAGTTCGCTATCAAACTTCACGGATCATAAGATTTTAGTAGTCAATATCTCATGTTATTTTGTGAAATTGTTCGTGCAATATGTTCTGACGTATATTCTGCCACATTTTTGCGGGTTACAGGAAATTGTCGATCATAAAATATATTATAAGTGCAGCACGTTATTGCTGAGAATTCATCGGAAATGTTGGGCATCAAAAGTAGGAAATTATTTATTTTTATAGGAAATTTTGCTTACGTTCCATACAAGGATTTTGCAAGTAATAAGATAATTTTCTTTCTTTCTTTCTTTATTTCTTTCATTTATTTATTCGTTACTGTAAATCCGTCAATTGAAGTACACTTTTTAGCTTAGAGTTTACCAACTGATGACATGTCAAAAATGACATGTTTATACAATGTATGTAACGACCAAAATAGAACTTTTATGTTACAGTAGGGATTGCGGCATATATCCGGCATATATAAAATGTAATTGTGTCACAATTGGTGTCATCGATAAAAGATTTTAAATTCCGTATTAAAAATTGATCTGATATTCTTTAAGTGATTTAACACCAGGATTACCTCGTAGGTTAATACGAGTTTTTTAAGTTTTTAACTCTAAAAAAATGTAAAATTCAAATATTTTTAAGTGATTTGTTTTTATAAAAAAAGCCTCTAAATTTAAAATCTCGTAATAAGTTTTTCTCTATGCGGTCTAGTTTTCGAAAAAGCAATACATCCATTTTGACCCATCATTTTTGTGAAATCGCTGCCGTCACAAAGATTAAGATATAAAGCTGAGATTTGGAATCAACATTCCCTAATCGTCTAAGAATGTGAGATCGAAAAATGGGTGCCATGCACCCATAATGTGCGAGAAACTGAAGCAACCTAGGATTTTTGGGTATTTCGCTATGGCATCGAAAGCTACAGAAGAAGGTTGTCACAGTTTCTAATCTCCCGTGGGCGAGTAAGTGGACAGACAATACCCAGTTTTTAAACTTCGGTTCTTAATCGATCATGGAAGATTTATGCTAAATTTCAGCTTCCTATCCTCATTTTTGCGACTCTAGCATTCATGCGTCAAAATCACTCATAACAGTAGAAATTTTCAGATTCCGGAGTTATTAGAGCTGATATTTGTAGATTTGTTTTCTCATATTACGGAACATCATTTTCTATTACAACTGATAAGGAACAAGGGTTCGCTGCTTTTTCCACACAATCGAAACATTTTAAGAAAAACACATCATCTGGTGAAGCGCTTGCTTTCATTCGCTGGAACGAAAGTAAAACTTTTTTATTGCATACAAGAATTTCTTCCAGTGCATGTTACATACTTTGGCTTTTGTTTAAGAAAAAATGAAATATTTGCAGGCAAAACACACATATATTTTTCTGCCATACCGTCTCTTCCTCTTTTAGTATCATTTGCATCGTAAGATGTGGGGAAAAAAGGTATATATTTGTATGAAAAACAATTAGTTACCTTAACCCCTTTGGCTATTTATGCCAGCCCTGCGTTGACTTGTTATTCTCTTTCTCTCTCTCTCTCTCTCTCTCTCTTTCTAGTTCTTTTTCTCTCACACTCTTCATCATTCACTCGAAACAATGCACATACGATACGCATTCGCTATTGATATATCTTAGGTATATACATATGCATATATATATATATATATATGTATATATATATATATGTATGCGCAATGCTGGAGCTAATAAATACCACAAAATCATAAACAACAACAATGTTGCTGTTTCGACTGCTATGATGCGATGCACTTGAACAAACCTGAATTGCATATCGTAACAGCTACGCATTTACTCATACATACATCTTTGAAGGGAAATTTTTAACAACTTTTAGAAAAATACCAAAGCAGGTTGATTACTAGTGCAGAAACATAAGCGGCTGGCTCGTAAGCAAGCAGCTAGCGTTCCAGCCCTTCTCTGTAAAAACATATGAATTTTCTCTCACAATATACGAAAGAAAAATTGTAAAAATATTTCTAAACATATCGCACTACTACGTTCTGTATACTGTTGTATATATAGCAGAGCCAGAGGCCACTTTATTACATTCATACTTTTCCTCAATGAATGGTCGCATGGCACGTTCAATAAACGAAACTAAATGAAATTTTACTGTTCTGCTCTGGCAAATACAAGCAAAGCATCATCAGTTGCCATCCTTGCCATCATCATCATCATCATCATCGTTATCATCATCATTATGCATTTTAGTAAGAATCGGTCTGAGAATATTTGAATACCAGGAACAAAAAAAACAGAAAAACAAAACAAGAAAAAAAAAGAAGAAAAGACATGCGTAGGTCCTAAACCGTATGTGTGATGTTGCTCACTCTCCCTCTCTCTCTGTCTCTCTCTCTCTCTCTTTCTATCTCTATCTAAATCTCTATCTTTCTCTCTTCTTATAGTGAAAATTATTTCTCTGCTTATGTATGTCGTAAGTGGCTATACTTGAAGTCAAGTTTTTTTTTTTTTTAAATTTAAATTCACTAAATTCACTCCTTTCGACATTCACTTACACAGCTGGACTTATTTTCATCCCAGTTTACTTACCTTGTCTTCCTCAAGGCGGAATTTTTTACTCACACCATCAGATTTTCTCAGGTTATTGCTGTTGTTATTCGATGGGCTATGTTTACTTGCCTATCGTAATTGTTTTTTAGTTCAGTTTCTTTACAAGTGTATTGTTCACTTACACGGCTGGCTATCACTTCACGTTGTTGCATGTTGTTGCAAAAAGTATGCTTCCCTTGTTATCGGGCAAGCGAGAGAATTCGTACCGAATGCAAGCTCGATTTTTTGATTTGTCTTAAGGGCCTGTGTTAGGGTTGTTGTTGTTGTGTTTTTTTTTTGTTATTGTCCTTATTGTTGTTGTTGTTGGTTTTATTGTTGAACTGTTATTGTTACGCTTCGTGTAGTGTTGGGCCAATTGGTAACATGAATAGTCAAAATAAAAATTGTTTACTAAATTAATTGGAAAAAAAAAAAAAAAATTCATTTTCCCAATTAACGACTGCAAGCACGTTTTCTATTGTTTATATCAAGAAACTCTTGATGGGGTAGAAATTTACCAATAATTAACAGCCTGTTGTTTCAACAAATAATTGTAAGCCTCGAGTTTTCATTTTTTTTTTTATTTTTTTTGTCTTTTGTTTTAAATCATTCTTAAAAGACCAATAACTAGAAAATAATATTATAATGAAATCGTGAAAGTGTGCGAAAATCCATGTAGAAAATATGATTAGAATTGAAATACTTTCGAATGAAAATTTACCGATTTGGATTTTGTACGTGTGTGTGTGCGTGTGTGTTGAAGTTTTCGGGACGGCTGTCATTGGTCCTAGCGGAAAAAGGAAAGTGTGAAATTCATTAGGTGCGGTAGGTGATCGGGAAACGTTTCACGAGAGAACAAACTATAAATGCAGTCCTTCTTCAAAGCCTTTCGCTGCTAAGTACCTAAGCTCTAGTTAGATTGTTTTATTTCTCTCATATTTTAAATCTTTAGTTCAATGCCTTTTGGACTGAAAATCAAGTACGAGGTCTTCACGACCTACCCACATCACTGGTGACTGAGTCTCACACGACTTGCGATTGGAGATATTATCAGAAGACACTGGCAAAGGGAAATTTCCGTGCTAATCTGCACAGAGTATAAACAACCATCACCCACATAGAGAAAGAGCTGTGGAGAAATAGCTCGTTTTGCTCTCTTTCGTAGTATGTGTGTGCTCAAGCGATTAGTGCTATGCCTTTATCGTTCCTTTAGCACTCCAAACCTACCAAACCTAAACCACCTACAAAAATAAACTCTACCGTACTTGAGATTTGAACGTCATTCCGGAATAAAATGGCTATTCCTTGCAATAGGCGTTTGATTTAGATTCGGGAACATTGCTACATTCCTGAAGGTTGTAGGACAAAATCGATATTCCCATTTGAAAAGGGTGTCATAGCTGTCTAATAAAAATGAAGTTTGAAAAAAGATGGCTGCCTAAGTGTATTTAGGAAGCGAACTCATTTCCTGCCGTCCGCTAGCTGGGTAGACTTACACAAATGGGGCTATTATTTCAAGGGATGTATACCGTCCTATAGCAAACCTCCGAAGCGATCAGATATGGTTGTCGAATGTTAGAGCCAACTATGAATTGGATTGGATTTGATGATAGTTGCGACTTCTGCTCAACCAAGCGCAAAGGCATCAAAAGAAAATATGGGATCTTTTCTCTTCAATTAACTCTAAAGAGGTACACCTTACACAAAATGGCTCACTCAAGGCCTGTAGTCGACCGCCGTTCTGCCTGCTCTGGTGCCATTTTTATCGACGTAATGTTTTCATATAATTTGTGTTGGCCGAGCATTACCTCATATCTTTACTAAAATTTCCTACGCTTAGACTAAGAAATAGTGAATGAAAATTTTTGGTAAATAAAATCCAGCTAATCATCCTAACGAGCTTTATACATATTTCAAAAGGTCTATGTATCCAAGTAAGCTAAAGTTTGTTTTTACCATCATTTTTTTCAACTTTTTAATATATGGACTTAAATGTATTTATTATAAATTAACATATTTGCTATTTAACAATGTCAACAAGATTATGTTAGACTTTCAGTTGACAGTTGTCTCACGAAGCTTAATATTGTTTAAGAAACCAAGAAAACCATGTTGAAAAGACACATAATTAAATGATATTCGTTTTGGAGCGAATCTTGAATACCCATCATTTCAATGGTAACAAATGTTCATGTCATGCCAATTGGTTGATAAGGAAAATTAACATCAATATCTTGTGGATTGTATTCACAAGCAGATCAATATTTTTATTCACAAGCAGATAATGCTGATATATGGAACCCTGATCAATAGCTGCTGTTGAGCGCATGAATCAAATTTTAATCTTTCTATCCCAATTTCGCAAACGTTTCAATGACGTACAGAAGGACAGACAAAGAATTTTTTACGACAGTTACGACAAATCAAGTTTACCTCAATCTGTATAAATAAACAAACGAACATGTCATTTAGTATATTTTAACAAAATATTGTAAAAACAAAGTAAATAACTTAATTAATTCGAAAAAAAAATAAAAAAAAAAAAAAAACTAAAAAGGAAAAGGAAATTCTCAATGGAAATTTTTTACGAATTTAATTTAAACCATTTTTCTTTTAAATTATGGTAGCACGGATATATATTGGGTTGTCCGAAGAGTAAACATAGCAACACATTCGCATTCTAATGAGAGTTTTCTTAAAACATTTTTCATAACGCTTTCGAATGGATTTGCATATCACTGCAAGCTTTTTTTTTTTTTTGGGGCATGAATAACTTTTGTTGGAACGACGCTCGTCAAACAATACGAGATTTGTTACCAGTGATAACACGTCAAGTCTTAGAGCATTTCCTGTGGCATACTGTTGGGACGATTGAATATACTTATACTTACGATTTCTTCTTCTGACAAAGCAATCGCTTTAGAATCATCATCCAGCGCAGCTTGATTGGGAAATAAAACTTTCCTAAAAAGCCTTATTCTGATCAAAAGCCATTCTTAAACACGCCCAAAAATATTTTCGACTTAATTGCTTTCCTTCACAGAAATCAAAGTCTTCAAGCAGAAGCCAAAAATTTGGAATAGCAGTCTCATTAATCAAATTAATTTCCACATAGACGCAATTTGATCGAATTCTTAGGGATTTTACACGAACCGAAGCCACGCCAACTAATGCAACTTTTGCGACTAAATGGAACAAGAGTGAGTCAAACCTACACAAGCTTGCATAAAATATGCCATCAAAAATTGGCCATCATCTGATAAAAAGTCTTTGTATAGTCATAGGAGTTTTCTTTAAAAACACATAAGCCGTTAAACATTCCCTTTAATTTGTGAATTATCACAAACTGTATAGCGTGTTCTAAAATTGTCGCAAACAACCCGAATGTAGCGTAGCACTATTGAGGATTGCAAAAGTCATACATGTAACGGAAAGTTTGGAACGTTTAAATGAAAGCTTCCGAACTGTTTGACCTTGAAATAATATAATTAATGAAATGAATGATGGAAAAAAGATCAGTGACCACTATATCCTTATCTGGAGAAGAGATCTTTTCGCGGAAATAGTAGTGATGGTGACCAACACTAACATATTGTAAATATTTGTTTTGTAATGCTTCTGATAAATACTAACAGTGCGAAGTGAACTCGTACGCCTTACAATTTCTTCGAAGTTTTATTTCAAGGTTTTAACAACGGTTTCTTTTGAGTCTATTATGACATATTTGAGGGTTACTTTGTAATCGCGCTAAGGCGTTTTCTCGCACGCTTGATGTACCCTAGCCTGGTTAGTCTATATATAAGTTTCCTTGTCTTAGTTCGTCACTCACTATTAAGAGTTCGCAAGCTTTAAATGACTTGCAAAGTTCTGTGCTTTATCTGTACGCGGTTGCTTAAGATTTCTTATGGACTAAACACCCTGAGGCAGGCAGGCATAGATCGTAATCGACTATTTTGACGTTGCTTCAATCTCCGTGTGTCAAGCCTCTGCGGAGATATCTATGACGAAGTGTTTGTTCAGATAACAGTCTATGCTTAAAATCCAGAGGCTGCACTTGACACAGCACTTAATAAATTCCTAGGATAATATGCAAATGTGGAATGACTACTAACGCATCAATATGATTTTTAGATAGAAGCAGCCTTCCAATAAAAATTGTCAAAGTGTCAAAAAAATTGTCAAAGCATTTCTACCATTAGTCTACACATCTATCAAAATGTCGTGACACTAACACAAATGTAAGTTGCAATGTCACCAAATATTCTTTTTCTATCAGTGATGACATATTTCGAAATTTTCTTAAAATGGACCAAAGTTCTTAGTATACTCTCAAAGCAATTAGTTATTAATATCAAAGGCGGCTAAATTGTGCTTGACGAAATTACACAGTCCTTGCTACTCCCCATCCTATTTGTGCATATATAGCATATAATATGTACGTAATACAGATACACAAATATGTGGCTTGATACGTTGGTGTTATACCCTACAACTAAGTAGTTAAGCAGGGGCACTATCAAGTAGGCATCTGCGCATCCCAGTATGGTGGATTATAGTTTATGTACGATTTGCATGTGGTCGTAGCAAAGGCATAACATTTACTTATGCGTCCCAGTGTGGGGCCACTTGTTCTGAACTCATCCTCTTACAATGTCATACCAAAAAAAAAAGGTCTGAAGAAATGTCACCCAACATGAATGCCCTGTGGATCAAGTTTATTATGGTATCTACACAGTAATGCGTACGCACTGCTCTTTCATCAGAGGGGAAGATAGAGGAGAGTTGGAGACAAATAGAAAGAGAAAAGAAAGAAAGGAAGGAAGAGAGAGAGAGAGAGAGAGAGAGAGAGAGGAAGAGAGATAGAGAGAGGGAGAGAGATAGAGAGAGGGAGAGAGAGACAGACAGACAGAGAGAGAGAGAGAGAGACAGAGAGACAGAGAGAGAGGGAGAGAGAGAGAGAGAGAGAGAGAGAGAGAGAGAGAGAGATACATACAGAGAGAGGAAGAAAGCGACTAAATTAAAGCTGCCTAAGAGCGTTCACTTTTCAACAGAGAGACGGTGTAAAATACTCGCCTCGAGACTTGAGACTTAAAACATGTAAATAAGAATTAAAGCTTTTCCGCCAGCCCAACACATACACGATAATCTAAATAAGAAAAAAGAAAATAACAATTAAAAATCAAACAAAGTATATTGGAATGAAATTTAAATATTTTAAAATTCGTATAATTTAAACAAATGCCACACATTTGGTTACTTATTATAGAAACTAATTTATGTTAATAATAAATTAATATAAGAAACTGAACGATTACTGTTAAGCGATCAGTAGTAGTAGTACTAGGCTTCATAAATATTCATTTCTTTTCTCTACGGCGTGTCATTTATAAAACTGAACTTATGCTCAAACATAAGTTAAAGAAAATATATATAATTTTTTCTCATTTCTTCAGCTCATCATCTATTAAAAATAAAAAAATATAAAAAATAAAAATCAAGTCTCTCTAATGGCTTTTAGGCCACCAACTAACTACGTTTTTGTTCGCATATATTGTTGACATCTTTATTACTAATATTTAAATTTATCTGTAAAAGCGGTTATCGATGAGACCAAAACTTTTAGTGTCTTTCTCTCGAAAGACACAAAATTTCTAATTGAGTTGTTTGGTTAGATGTCACTTTTAAATGCGCATCATTGCTGAATAATATGTCTTGAGTTTTTCTTTTTGTTTTTTTTTTTTTTGTTTTTGTGTTTAGTTTATTAGTTTCCGTTGTTGTAAATTTAGTAAAACGTCTCTCTATTCATTTCTTCACTCATTTTAATGTGAATTTAAACTTTGGTTTTATGAGATCTTTTACAAAATAATCATCTATTTATTATTTTGCATTCACTTGATTGAATGAAAGATAGGAAAACAAGCAATGCCCATAAAACCATTGATGGATTAATTATAAATATAAAAAACCAATAAAGACAAATATGTTAATTGCTAACAGGAATTGTACGACCAACGACGATTCGGTTATCAAATTTTCAATGAATTTCTTTTTTTTCTTCCGTTCTTTTTTCCTATAAATTTGTACATAGCACCCAACGGAATATATTATACGTTCCTGTATTATTCTACATATATCAGTTAGCACAAATCCTTTACAAATTCTGTAGCCTATTTGTATGCTTTTTAATCTAGGCCTCAGAAGTCATGGAAACTTGTTCGCTGAAAAAAATTGCAATTGTGATACTATATGGTGGGCTTAGTGGGCTTAGGGGGCTTAATGGGCTTAATGGGCTTAGAGAGCTTAGTGGGCTTAATGGGCTTAGTGAGCTTAGTGAGCTTAGTCGGCTTAGTCGGCTTAGTGGCTTAGTCGGCTTAGTGGCTTAGTGGGCTTAGTGGGCTTTGTGAGCTTAATGGGCTTAGTGGGCTTTGTGAGCTTAATGGGCTTAGTGAGCTTAGTCGGCTTAGTCGGCTTAATGGCTTAGTGGCTTAGTGGCTTTGTGGGCTTAGTGGGCTTACTGGGCTTAGCGGGCTTACCGGGCTTAGTCTGCTTGGTGAACTTAGTGGGATTGGTGTGCTTAGCGAATTTTTTCCATTTTTGTACACACACTGTATGGTCATCCATAGAAAATGTGTGGAAATTGTCATCGTTACCTTTATTCCAGTTGGCCTTGCACTGTCGGCCTTTTGTTTGTCTGATTACACCGATTTTCAATACCACCTCGTCTGCAACAATTTTCATTCTTTTACAGACAATAGTTATATACATTAAGGTTTGCGATCAGAAGAACTTTCGCCAGGAACTGACGAAGGTAATGACAGACATCGCTAGATAAACTTACTATTTGATACTGGTGAAGAACGTGTAATCCTTGCTGAGTCTCTCAAGCTTGCTTCTGCATGTTGTCTTTGTTTTGAGAAAAGAATAAAATTTACATTTTTTTTTACTAGTGACTAGGCGTGACTGATCTTTCCCATTCTTCTAATTGTCGTCTTATCTAGCGTAGTTTACAGGTGAAGAGCGCTTTTAAAAGCAGTTGATTTCAACTCACGTAATACTATAAACGTGTCCTTCGATCGATTTGCCTCATTTGCGGTGCTAAGATGCGTGCAAGAACTGCTAGTATTTTTGCCGAATTTGAAAGCTATATCTTTTTCTTGATCGAGAAAGCGTTTACATTACACAGAGTTACCACAATGCCGAACTAATCTGTTTCGGGTATAATGCAATACATTCAACGATCATTACCACTCACTTGATTTTTCTGTATTATCCGTTCATAGCATAAAAACCTTATAATCCATATCTTCGAGCTTTGTCCAAATATAGGTAAATTGGATCATAAACATTCTTTTTATAATTGATTTTCTCTCATTTATTGATACTCATACAAAGAAACACATCTTCACTCATCACAATATATCCCTGCAGCTTAATTTAGTGCTTAGTTGAATTTTGTTGTAAATTTGTTGTTTTTTTCTTAACTATAATTATATGAGTCACGTTTTCTGTGGGGGAATATATTTAATTAATAAATAAATTAGATATGCAAACAGACAGCCAAACAGGTAGAATTGGAGACAATACCTTTCTTCGACCAGGAAACGTTACATTACACACCATCGGTGGGACAGACAGAATTTGTCATTGTCAAGAAGTAGGCAAAAAGTGTCACAAATATTATACATGATATTAATGACTCATATCATAATATCAACTGTTTCGTAAACTGAATGCTACGCTTTCTTGTCGAAAGAACGCCCGCATCCACATATTTTAGCTTAGCTGCAAAAAATTTCATTACAATATCGCGTTAAGTGTTGCGATGCCCGATATTGTCTCCAATCACTATTTATCAAAAAAGTGGACGGATCCAAGCCATGTTCCTGCTTGGGTCAAACCCCGTCAGTGCAACAATTATCCCCAAAGTATCTTCAAAGTTGGAAGCTATAGGTTGAACATAAAAACACATGGACAGATATCAGATTTTAGCCTACGTCGATTCGGAAAGTGATTTTGAATAAATACATAATATAATATATATATATATATAAATATAATATAATATATACGTATACATATACATATGTATATATATATAGTAAAATAGGTGAGTCTATCTTACGCGCGGTTGATGTACGTCCGGACAAACCTAAGGTATCCTGTACTACAAGTGCTGTAGGGTATAATATAGTTTTATATATTCTTTTCCAAAGCTTGATGAAGTGCATAAACATCAAAGTAAACTAGAAGAAGTGTTATAACAAGGGACGTCTTTTATAATAAATGGCTTAAAATTCAATTTTGACTTAGAGAACTTACTTCGTTTTTTTTTTCCCGTCTATCTCATCTTGCAATTTTCATAGTCCATCAAAGTATTGAAGGACACGTTTACAGCTTCAATATGTTTTACATTTTCTAAATAATTTGGGTTCAGATTAAATCAAAAATAACTAATGATTCTGCAAAAGGGCGCCATTCTATGGATTCAGATTCAAATGACGTCAAGTAAGTAATTGAAGCCATTAGAGAGCTCGTTTCTTGCGAACATCGTATCTTTGTTTGTGGTTTTATTTCAAGCCATCACTCCACTCCATTTCACTCTCGCAATACCAGCATTAATGAAAAGGCTTTTAATAAAAATTTATTGATATATAGTACAGACATTATATATATAATCCTTTCGCTGTTCATCACTAGACCCTTTAAGCTTTGTTTATAAAAAATCACAACAAAAAAAAAAAAAAAGAAAAAAAGACGAGTAATTTAGCAATTTTTCAGTCTCACAAATATCAATTAATCTGATAGGAAATCCTTCGCGTTAAGCTCTTTCTCTTTTGCACTCTTAGGTTAGGTACTTACGGGAGTTGGTTGTGCATAAAAGCTTATCCAACATTCAACATTTATGATGCAATATAGACTGAATTTTTAGTATAATGGTTGCTGCTTGCGGGACTTAAAAATCACAATCAATGAAAATGTTGCTGGTGCTATTGTTGTTGACGTTTTTGTTGTTGTTGCTTCTATATTTGTTGTTAAAACCTGAAATTCACTTTTATGACAATTGTTATGGTTATGACATGATTTTTATATAAAACTGAATAAATGAAATGAACGATGATGATGATGATGATGATGATGATGGTGATGATGATGATGATGATGATAGTGATGATGACGATGATGATGATGATAATGTTCATGATAAAGATATAGATAGATAGATACAAAAATATTCACACACACACTTATATACATGCATGCCTATCATACACATTTCATATTAAAATAACGTACGCGTATTATCATAAAAAATGTTTCGGTTTTGTGGTCGGTTATTATTATATTGATGTGTGTTTATAACTTTTTTTGAAAAACACAAAATTTTAAAAGATTTTAAAAGCTTTTCTCACATATCACTATACATACCCGTATGGCCTATTGTAGTATGATTTCTAGTAAAATTAGCATATATATGTAAATTAAGACTTAAAAAATTATACTTTTCGTTGTTTTCGAAGATAATTAAGTTGTTATTTATATTTTTTATTTAAAAAAAAAAAAAATAAATAATAATAATAATTCTCTTCTTCTTCCACTTTTTTTATTTTGCCTAGATTTTTGTTTATTTAAAATTTGCTTTGCTAATTGATTAATTAATATCGTATTGAAATTAATCTGATAATCTTGTAAGCTAAGCTCAAACAAACAAACAAACAAACAAACAAACTGAAACTGAAAAACAGTTGTACGGATTGTATATATGTTTGTTATAATTTCTTTTCTAAAAATCTCCAGCTGCTTTAATTTTAGCTTCCGTCCTGTTATACGCGCAAGTGAGTCCCCTCTCTGTCAGCCTTTAGGCAGACAATTTTCAAAACACAAAAATATAAAAATGTCAAATTCGTATAAATTATGATCAATACCTTTTTTAATTGCCTACAAATTGTGCTTACATATATGTGTGTGTTAACCTTGCTCTCGAAACTGCACACAACGCACATGCACGCACGCGCGTTTTGTCCCCTTCTTGCCATGTTCTTGTGTTAACACTCAAAAAAAAAAAAAACAAAAATAAAAAAAAAATAAAAATCCGCTTCGATTATTGTCTTAAATGCAGATCATTAATAAATTAATTGCCTTTTTTTTTTTCTGTGTGGAGTTTCTTTTCTTTATGGATTTTCGTTGTTTTGTTAAGAAAATTAAGCTTTGCTTTTGTATACAAGTAAAGCAGTAGCTTCCAATATAGTCCTGTGTGTGGTCGTTTTTATTTATTAGTAATTTTTCCTTTCTTTCTCATAAATTATGATAACTTTTTTCTTCTTCTTCTTCTTCTCTTATCTTTATTTTCGTTTTAATTTTCCCATTTAAAAATTTCGATTTTTTTCTTTTTTCCAAATCCAAAGTGTACCACACTTTGTAAGAGATGCACTATTCAACGCACTCTCTAACAATATTTTCATTGTCCTTTTCTTTCGAACATTTACTTATGTAAGTTTCGCAAAACGAATACTTTTTTTACATCCTCCATGACATTGCGATGATTATACGTCACATAATTTATGCTAAGATTATCTTACAGTTTCTGTAATTTTTCTTTCCCCAAAAACAAGTACTTCTTCTTCTGCACTTCTTCTTCGTCTTCTACAGCACTTTATGAAAATGCTTAACACTAGGTATAGTTCATAATGGCATGCTTGATAAATTTATAAATGCTAGAGGAAATCCTTTTCAGAAATCTGTAAGCCTTTTCTAGGATAGAAAGCAAGCCAAACTAAAGAGAAATTGTATTACGACTTCACATCTTCTCTGGAGAACGATGGAATTCTTCTAAAATCTAAAATCACGAACGAATATGTAAAGATAAGAAAGCTCTATAATCCACTTTAGGTAAACAGCATCGTTCATCAGATTCAAAATGAGTTAATTTATTCAGTTTTGCAAAGTTAATGTGCTATCACTTTTGTAGCTCCTTGCAGTCCGCGGTGAACCTTCAAAGCTAAGTTAGCATACATTCAAATTGAAAGCAAAGGTCTTGATTTACTGTTTGGATGGTCTAGATGTTAGATCAGTCATTTTCTCGATAAACAAAGTTTAATACCTTAATACCAAGAACTCTTATCCAAAATGTTCTGAAAGAAACGAACTTTTTGCAAAACATCGTACTTTCAACGACGTAATGGTTTTAGTAAAACTTTTAATTCTATGTTACGAGAATGGAAGGCCAGCAGGCGTATTATCATTCAAATTTGTTTCTTTAATTTTTTTAATTCACGATCGTCAACATTTTTTGTTGTTGTCTTAAAATATACAAAAATGAAATTATGTGCGCATTCATGACTGCATTCAGTTCGATAAAGTTTGGATAGCGTGGTAGCATTTAGCACCTGGTCAGCACCTAGGAAGCCATAACAACTATTCTATTAATACGTTTGCTATTATTATACATAATATGCATGCGCACTATGGCTACAAATATCTATTGTGTGTATTGCTTGTGTGTTTTGGTGACAATGATCCAAAAAATCCCACGCAACCTTTCAATAAGTTAAAGAGCCCTAATCCAAATCTTAGGTCTTTGAACATTTTCTTTCAATCTTGCGGAAAGAATAATATCGCCACCCTTCCCTTCCTCCACAACACGGAAGTATACCACGTCCGGTGAACCAGAACGGAAGGGGAACATTCATGTTAGAAAATGAAGGTTAACTTGAAATTTCCAGCTCCGAAGAGGATTATCCCCCTCAAATACATTCCTACTGTAAAGATGTAACCAAACGTTGATTCCTCACTACTGTTCTCTTATACACACACAAATGCCTTTGAAAGGGTGCACTTGAAAGCATTTCTAAACAAAAGTGCATTAAGGTAACTTCATCAAACCGTTCGTTGATTGGACATGAGGCCGAAAGCAGTTCGCAAGGTATCAGTGCTTCTGGCAAGAAACTAAAAATTATAAGTTTTTGGTATTATTATAGTTGGGAAGTCGGCTACACCCACACACCATTTCCTTGCAGTTTTGCCTCTCACTTAGCTATGCGTAAAGTGCAAGGCCTACGATTCTGTCTGTCTGTCTGTTTGTGGGGTAGCAAAAGAGATACTACAGAAACAGAAAATCTCGAGGAGAAGGAGTGAAGATGGGGAATATTTGAACATGGAATGACAATTTGATGGTCCTAGGACTGTAGACTGATATGAGACTGAAATGATAAAAATAAATTCAATTTTTCATCTAAAGCAAAAACGTGTCTATCAAGCTTTTCAAAGCTTCAAAGGCGAAAAGCCCATGCGACAATCCCCACTGTTCTTTTTGTCATAGAATAAGCAAAGTGGCCATCCGCGGATCTTGTGAGCAGCACTCATCCTTGAACATCCTAGTCTTCTTCTTTGGTATAGTTTTAATTGTGGGATTATTGTTATAAAGAACATTTAACATAGTAATAAAATGCAGGAAAAACACGAAAACACGCACAATGGCCCAGTAAAGTACTGATGCATATTTCTGCACAGTTAGACGAGAATTATAGTAAATCGTGGAAAGTAGCAAGTGTACTGTCGTGCTGTGCTCATCGTCTTCGGATAACATATTTTACTCGTTGGAAAAGGTACAGTGTGTGTGGTGCTGTGTGAGCAGCGGAAAACTTGCAGGAGTTGGTAATCTATTAGACCTAAGTTTACTTATCTAGGGCTAAATGAAATCTGTTGCTAATGCTGTTTAGGGGATTTTAATAAGGGTTTCTTTAGTTTAATTAGTTTCAATTGGAAAGTTTTATATGCATACACAGACAGACAGACAGACATACAGCCAGTGTACATTACTGAAGAATAATGAAAATGATGAAGTGAAAAAACTAAAGTTCAAAACTCACAATTTTAATAAACCCAACCAGACACCGATACATATATAGAAATGTTTATGTCTATCGACATGCGTGGACATGTATAAAAATTCACTCCTGCGCTGCACATTATCTGCAGTCATTTAACTTCATGACGATGATGATGATGACGATGATGATGGTGATCGTGACGGCGATGGTGGTGGTGATGGTGGTGGTGGAATGCCTGGTGATTATGGTGTGTTACTAATTTGTTATTAATTTTAACGTTTATTTCAGTTAATTAGTAAAGGTATTAAAAAACGACACAGGCACGGAGACTTCTTATAAAAGATGTACGTATATGTATGTGTGTCTGTGTGTGCGTGTATGTGTGGGTCAATCGGGTAACATCCCAATAAACTGACTTAAACACATACACTATATATATGCACGTAACTTGTTTTTTTATTTTTGTTTTTGCTTATAACACTCGTATAACGAACAGAGGAGAAAACAAACGTTGTGTGTGGCAATAAAAGGTGTTAAAAAATTATACAGCCCTCGTCGCGATGTAGTTGTTGCCTGAATGTTTTCGTGAATGAATCGCAGCAAATTATTTAAAGAACGAAAATGAGTCAATTTAATGTTTTAGTTTTTTTTTTTTTTCTTCGATATTTTGTTATAATTTTTTTTTTTTTGTTTTGTTGTTTTTTATTTAACATTTTTTAATATTTACTTAAATTTTATTGAATATTTCCGGGAATTGTTTTCAGTTGTAAAACCTTTTAACATTCATTTAAAAAGTTTTTGTGTTTAAACTCCCACCACATAACATATTTGCCAGTGTGTACTCACATGTCTCTTACATGTTAACCATAATCTTATCAAAAACCATAATTGTTTCAAATCGGACGAATGGAAAAACGTAGAACGCGTCCAATACCCTTTACACCATGATAAGTTTATTCTATTTTCTTGTTATTATTATTATTATTATTGTTGTTGTTGTGTTTGTAAAATCACTGTTATGACATTACAATAACAATAGTAATAATAATAAGTGTTATGTATATGCATGCCTCAGTTTGTATTTACACATTCATCCATTGTCTCACGCTAATAATGACATTAAATTATATTATCTGTGCCCGTCTAGGTGTAGGTTACTCATCAAATATTACACAAGTGACTAGCATGCGTGCTGCCCTGACTTTTACACGATTCCAAGAAATTTTTCCTGAATATGTCAATATATGTAAACATAAAAGTCAGTCAGTCCGTCTTAGTCAATATTTTATTATATAAATATAAATGCACTTCAATTTACTTTAATTGATTTGTACGAAATGCATTTGTTTGCTTGCGTTAAGGGGAAGAGGGCTTTTTCTGCTTGCATTGTCAACTTGTATTTATTATCTGTTTGTCCTGTTTGGTTAATATGTGCACACATATGTATATATATAGATGCATGCACGTATTTGTATGTGCTCTATAATTATAGTTAGTTGTAGGACGCAGTTGTTGTTGTTGTTGTTGTTTGAGTGTGTATGTAAAGTGTACATTGATTTATTCCTTAAATGAACTACAATCGAAATTCCATATAACATTCATGATCGCTCCTTTCGTTGGGCGGTAAGAGTTTACTTTCGGGTGAATGTAAATGTTCTTCTTTAACGTCTACGAAATAATATAACAAATATACCCGATTTAGCGTAGAATGTGGCCTAAGAAAGTGTGAAGAACTTGAAAAAATGAAAAGGCGGCAACAAAGTTTGCTGGGAGTATTCAAGAATTTCTTGACTAAAGGGTCCTTATCGACTTATTTTATGCATAATGTGGGTAATTGGATATCAAGAAAAACTGGTAAGAAGGCTATATGGTCTTTGCAGTTTATATTTAAAAAAGAGGCAGCGGTACAATTCAAAAAAGTAGGTGTGGTTGATTAAAATTTGTTATCGAAATTTTCGGTTAACAGCATATCTCCTACTTCGTATTAAATTTTTCATCGTACATCATTTACGGCACAGACTACATTAAGTTTGCGCGGATGCATGTAACGTTCACAAGGACTTACCTTTTATTGTATCAATCGCTGTAGATTGATTTTCGCAATCGAATTTATGTCCGTCTGTCTGCATGTTCGTCTGGGGCCTGTCTTGTTTTTGAGATATTCTAATGAAACATAGATATGTGTGGAGCCAAAAATGGATGCTTTTGAAAATTGATTGAATTGAGCCCACTCTCGACCATTCCGTCTTAGATTAAAAAATTTACAGCAGAAAGGTTTAATTTTTAACAATTTGCGACGAAAATTAGCCCTCTACAGCAGTGTGGTATAAAAATTTGTTGTAGTAAATTTGGACGACATAGGTTTATTGTTTGGACCGCCATCCCATATATCGCCTTTTTTTGAGAAGTAAGACGCGAAAAGGTGAAGCATAATGAGATCTAAGAATAATAATTTTGCTACATTTCGACCTACACAGTTAATATTTTGAATCTCTTCTCTAAAGAATTTAATGGAGCACTACATTGTCGGGTATTGAATAGTCGGCTTTCCTCCACTAGAATGTAGAATTGATGATGGCTAAGTATTAGGAATATTTGTTATATAAGACAAGCCCTTGCCATGATAGGTGGTCCAAGAAATAATCCGATTTATCGAAAAATCGTAAAAATTGCAAATACTTTCATAAACGGACTTTTGCGTAATAGGCCCGCATAAATCATTGCAGTCAATACGCTTAATGAAGATATCGTCCTTAGATGGACGTTGAACATAAATAAGCAGAGCGACGAAAGATGGACAGCCAGACTTAAATTGATTCAGAAGAAAACGATTCAAAAGTGAATTCCATAGCTCATGAGTTCCTTAGTTTCGAATTGCCAATAACTTGATATATGTTTGCACCCATAAATGATGCAGCTGATAAAAAGGTGATGAGGTTTTAAAATATTTTCATAAGCAACGCTGTCCTCTAAAATGTCTTAATAATGCAATGTGTTGACATTGTCCATCCATCCATCCACCTATTAAAATGAAAAAGATGTGAGTTTTAAACTTTAACTAAGGCGGTATAAGTGTTAACATTGTGCATCCGTCCATCCACCTATTAAAATGAAAAAGATGTGAGTTTTAAACTTTAACTAAGGCGGTATAAGTGTTAACATTGTGCATCCGTCCATCCACCTATTAAAATGAAAAAGACGTGAGTTTTAAACTATAATTAAAATGAAATAAGTGTTAAAAATAGTCAGGCCATTCATCCACCAAATAAAATTGAAAATACAATTGACTTCTTTCTAATTACTCACGTCAGAATCTATCTTTAAGGGTGGTAGGCCCACAATCACATAGTAAGAAAAACTAAATCATTCTGCCTCGACGCCTTGAACACTCCAATTGCAATTTGCTCATTGTCGGCATCATGTTAAGTTTTAATATGTTTGAATAGGTAGTATATGTTATACGCCTGTCCATATGTCCATATCATGCCCCTATAAATTTTCAAATATTTTATTCATTGCATCTGAAGTACTTTACGGTTCACGAATATGTATTTTTCAAATAATCAAGTTTTCTTTGACATCTGCTTCATTTATATTTTTTTCAGTCAATCAACAAACTTTTCAAAAAATCACTATTTACATTCAAGATATATTTCAATTATCGCAAAAAATACTAAACAAAAAAAAAAGTTTGTGTTTATATTTTGGATAAAATTCTTGGAAGGACGGTACCATAAAACATGGTACCATACCATTGTTTCTATATTTACGCAGTATGCATCCTACTGGTCGCCTTTCCTGTATACGTAATAATAAATGGAAACCTACGAATGTCTAAAGAAATCGACGATTTGCGTGAAGATTTTGAAGAAATGGCTTATGCGATGTTGTCTAAGCCTGATGTCCAAAATGACAGACGTATGCTGATGAATACACTCGATAACATTATTAAGCAAGCTTTCAGCAGCGTTCGGGACGAGCTGTATACGCTCAAGAGGGCAGTCAGAGGAGCGGAATGTCCTAATAATGCGCTCGGTAAAACAAGTGTCCAAATCCACAAGCGTGTGAACTATGCATCTGAAAGCTTAGGCGCAAAAGTGGTTTCAGTGATGGCACAACCACTTTATTCATCAAATTTTTTCGAAGTATTAATTAGACGGAAATACTGGCCAAATCCTCCGGCAAAGATGCTTCGATCGAATATGGCGCCTGGGAATTGTTTTGCATTTAAAGATGATAGAGCTGTCGTAGTGATCAAATTGCCGCAACCCGTCATGATCGATCAAATTGGTTTGAGCCATATATCGAAAACACAATCACCAACGGGCGAAGTATCGAGCGCTCCAAAAGATTTTACCGTCTTCGCTGTCACGGAAAATGTGGATGTAATGTTGGGTACTTTCCGTTACGACTGCATTCAAAATAAGTTGTTGCAAACTTTCTTTGTTCAGGCGTCAGAGAAATACGATTTGTTACGCTTTCATTTCAATTCAAATCATGGCCATTCAGATTTCACTTGTATTTATCGAGTCGTTGTCTACGGAAGAGTGTAGCGTTTCAAACGTCTATTCTTGAAAACTTTTGTTCACTTATTTTACACTGTGTTTTAATGTACAAAAGAAAATCTTTTTTTTTTTTTCTTTTTTTGAAACAATAAAAAAAAAAGAAAAAATTTTCAAAATAACACAACTTGTACTGATTGTTGCTTTTCCTCAAATATTCCAATGGCAATATTGATAATAAGTAATTCTTAGAGAAGTTCTGTTGGGTAGTCTTTGTTCATGTCGTAAGCTCTATAGATGACGTGAAAGCTGAAAATTATACCGATATTTTTCAAAAGGCGTTTTATTGTGAAAGTTAGTAGAAGGCTTACGCTATTTATGGAAAGAATGCTCTTTGCAAATGAATGGATTGGAAATATTGAACGCAGAATCATTGCCGCAATATGGACATACAAAGTCTCGATCATACGATTGACGTTTAATGGATATGAACTCAATCCGGACCTATTGGCTGTACCTTGTTAAGAAAGAATTATACATCGATGCAACTTGATACAGGGGCTTTATAGTTCATCGCCTAGAGATCACATTATATAGCAGCAAATTTATTGTACATGCGACCACGTCAAAGTTTCTAATAACAATTTAATAAATAATTTGCTTCAGACAACTGATGAAGACACGATGTCTATATATATATATATATATTTCTTATATATAGAGAGAAAGAATGAATAACTGAATGAACGAAGGAAGGAAGCGGGGAATGGGGGGAGGAATGAATGAATGTAGGTGCAAATTTACTGTTGGGACTATATAGGCCTAAATTTCAAATTTCTCTCTCTCACTCTCTCTCTCTCTCTCTCTCTCTCTCTCTCTCTCTCTCTTTTTCACGAAAAATAATTGTTAATTTTGCTAAAATTAGGTGAGCTGATATATATGAAGCCATGAAGCCCCTCACTACAACCCTGACGAAACGCGGAAGACGCAGACCATAACAAGCTCCCCGGACTCTTCTAAGTTAACATTCTGCTACCGATAGTTTCGAAGCTAACTAAACAGCAACGTTACCACCACTAAACGAGCCAGTGAAGTGAAAATTTTCGGCTTTTCGTTACATCGTTTTGTATGTTCTCCATTACGTCAAGGTGCTATGTCATACAGACAAAAAAGAATCATATTTCCTTTTATTTTATATTATATCTCTTTTGCTATCATTCTTTTAATTACGTTTTTTTTTTTTTTTGTTTTTTTATTTTTATTTTGAAACCCGTTGTTTAAAACAGAAGGAGTAAAAATTTTTAATGGAATCTCGCAATAAATTCAAATTTTATTACCACATCTTAACAACAAAGTTCACGTTATCAACATTTATTAATAAAACAGCTACACGTTGGGTACTATGTTGCTCTTCATTGCTGGCGATTTTACGCTGCTCCAACGGTAGCTTGATGACTTAAACAGAGAGATAGAAGCGTATTAAAAATAATATAGTTGTTCAACGTGTCCCGCAAAGCAATTGATGATCTTTATTATTATTTGATATAACAAATTTTCCGTTTTACAAAGTAAAAATCGATATCTCACAATGTTTGCATATAATTGAATAAAGGGATAAAAAATGAAAGGGACAGAATATGTACATTTTTTAAATTTTATCTCGCCATCGATGATGGGATTCTTGCTCGTCAATTAGATGCCAATGAATCGTATCTTCCTGACCGGCTTAAGTTTCTTAGTCAGTTAATTTCCCTTGCGTCCATCAGTTACAGGACCAACCACAAGAGAAAAAAAAATTTATTTCCTGAATTTTTTTTCTATAAAAATTGATCACTTAATCAACAATAAAATTAAAATCGTTAATTGGCAAAATATCAATAGGCATAGGCATACATGCCAATGGCCACTATTCGACATACGACTTTCACTCTTTCACTCTTTGCCCATAGTAGGTCCAAATTACTTCGATTGTTTACCTTTGGCCAAATTAATCAGACATTTCCTTTCAAAACCAATTGAGTATCATCAACTCCTTCTCTTTTTCATAAGACGGGAACTTAATATTTGCCTCCTTCTCGGTTTAAATTACGCGTTTAATTGGTAGAAGTTCCTGCACAAAAAATATATATAAATTAAACAAAACTGTTCGACAAAATCATTGTTTAGCTCAAATTTTTTGGAGGGTTCGCACGACCAGTTATCATTCCACGGACATGTCTTTAATCCTTAGATAAACTGATTTGTATATTCCTCAGCGGGGCCTCTCTAAAAATGAACGGAAACTAGATAGCTCGGTATATGAAAAGTAAAATTTGCTTAAGACATGATATATCTAATGGGAAATAGATTTTTATTTGTGGAGATATTGAAATCAATACACAGAGTGATACTGTAAGATGCACCAATCACATTATATCCACTGGAAGTGTGGAACTCTGTGAAACTTTATAAACTGTAACCGATTCATTAATCTAATCAAGAGAATATCTCTATACGGAATGCTCATATAGACCTTTACAAGCTTACTACGAGAAAGAGTGTGAGTCCGAAGATTTTAAATTTCACCCTCAACTTACGAACTGTTATTGACATGAAACTTAGTTAATAAATTCGTTAATGACAATTATGTTTAGGGAGCTCCTTCAAGTCGGATTATACCTGAAAAGATGAAAAGTTGAAGATTACAAATCAAGATCAAAGATGAGATCAAAACGAGCATCCACAACGACGATGATCGATACGTTGTAAACTTGCCATTTAAGCAAAGATATCCTCAGTTAATGCACTTATTCTTGAATTACAACAATTTTCTTTCTCCGTCAATCTTTTTTACAACAATCTTACTGTTACAGGAAAATGCTCAAGTATTATCCAGATGCCTAGATTTCCGAATTATGTGATATGATTCTCCAAGCGGCGAACTTCTCATCATAAACTGAAGAATAGAAAAAGCTACGTCGTTGTCGCGATTGCTCGGAATTGCATATGTACGACACGATATTATAGTTTTCATCATTTTTTATTGCATCAAAACGGTCATCGCCGCATAAGAGGACTCGAACAGATCAATGGCAATGACACCAAACATTGCCCAAAAAGAACGCAACATCGTCGTCAGCGTCGCCAAGCTGTTGATCACGAAAGGACTTTCCATCGACGAAATAATTGAGTGGACTCTAATTACAATAGAGTAACCGAAGGACACGAACATAAGAGGACTCGAACAGGCAGTGACACCAAATGTCGCCTAAAAAGAACCTAACACCGTCATCAGCGTCGCCAAGCTGTTGATCACGAAAGGACTTTCCATCGACGAAACAATTGAGTAACCGAAGGACACGAACATAAGAGGACTCGAACAAGCAGTGACACCAAATGTCGCCTAAAAAGAACCCAACACCGCCATTAGCATCCCCGAGCTCTTGACCACGAAAGGACTTTCCATCGACGAAATAACTGAGTGGACTCTAACTGCAATGGAGCAACCGAAGGACTCGAACATAAGAGAACGCGAACAGGCAATGACACCAACGAACAGACAATGACGTAAACGAAAGGTAAATCGAAAAATGTATATTCAAAGAGTCAGATTTTAAAAATTTGTTTTTGTCTTTTCAGCTACGATTCAAATTTTCTGCATTTAAACTGAGCTTTGAGAAAATCTTCACGAAAGATGATACACGATGGAATTCGGTTCGCAAAAGCACCAAATATTTAGGTCTGTGCACGGCCCGTTTAATTTGAGTATCTAATCAATTAATTTATTTCTAAAGCAGTTACCTACTATTCATGTCTGTTTGCAAGTACCTGATTGTTCAATAGCGTTTCCTGCTTCTTGCCTTTGAAGATCATTTGATTCTTCGAATAGTATATGCGTTCGTTAAGAGACTCAACAGTCCACAACAAACAGCGCTCTCTTCACTGCCTATTATTGTACGGATCAGATGTTGTGTTTGATTTGGTTTTCGGTAAATGCGTTTGTGCGTTTGGCCTATGAAGTATTTCTCTGCATTCGCCTTAAAGTAAATTTGTTTTGGTTTTTCAATATTTGCTTTTCTTATTAACATACGGTTATAATTTTCAGCTTCAACACATACATCAAGAAATGAATTCCACTTGTTTGACGAAACAACAGAAAATATCCTCAACAAATATTAAAATAAAAGGTTAAAGAGCTAGAACTAGCCTTACATGTTACAAATGTCTTTAAGTTAAGATTGCAAAACTGTATATAGTCGTATATGGTATACCCTCTCACTGTAGGTATTTAAATATTTTAATACTCTTTCTTTTCCGTGCTAATTGCTTGCTGATAACGGTATAATTTGTTCATCGTCGCTTTTGCGACACTTGTGTTCATATTTTTAAAGCGTTTAAAACATATTTATTATTTAGTCTATTAAGATGTTCATAGAAATGATGTACAGAGCGAATAAGGAATGACTGAACTCTACCGATCAGCAAATGAATAAAAAAAAAAAGAAAAAAAAATTTTGCGGGACCTCTTTCTTATCTTTCATTCATTCATTCATATTTACCATATGAACCCTCTATGATGCAAGCACACCAATCGTCGTCATAAACAAAAATCAGATAAGCAAATTATATTCGGTCGTGACCGAATCTTTTACACCCATCACCGTGATCCTTTAAAAATGGGAAAAACTCAATTTTTATCCTCTATGATATCTTTCGGGTTCGGTTAATTTTTTCTATTTTCAGAATAAAACAAAAAAAAAAAAAAATAGATTTAGATGACGCATGTGTTTTACTTTATATACTTTTCCTGTGCGTGCGTTATAAAAGTACTGAAAAAAAAAATTCCCTTTTTTACAAGTCTTAGAGACTTATTTGCTGCAATGTACAAGCAAAAAATACATTTTTTATTCATTTTGCAAACGGAGATGTCCTCACTTTACGTAGTACTATAAGCGTGCCCTCCAAGTAATTTAGTTCATTTGCAATACCAACCTGCGCGTAGGAACTTCCAATGTTTATGCTAAATTTAAGGTTGATAGCTTCATTTTTGTGGCCAGGAGAATATTTAAAGCGGATGGACAGACGGACATGCTTAAATCAATCCATAATTTGATACTGACCAAAAATATATATACTTTGTGGAGATCTCTGAAGTTTTCTTGTGGACGTTACAAACGTTTTGATAACATGAATGTACCCCTCATCCTGCGGAGATGGATGCGAAAGGAAAAAAATTCGTTCCAATTGATTCGAACATTTAAAATTGTACAATATTATTGCTTATAAATAAAATATTGTATAAAAAATAAAATATAACAAAAGAGAAAACTCCAAATATTCATAAAATCTATGAACTTAGCTTGTTAGAGAGGAGAAGAAGAACTCAAATGCGTGCTACACGAAAAATTCGAAAGAAAAAAAAACACCAAAGAAAATGAAAGACTTAAGTCGGACCTTTTGACATCGACTGTTCGCTGAATACAAGCGTTGGCTAGATGAACTACCACAAATTGCTTTGTATGAACTTTGGCTAGATGATCGACCATAAATTGTTTTTCTTTTTAATACGTAATTTGAATCCCGTATATGATCCTTATTATTATATTATTATTAACATTATTTTAGACAGCTAACGTCTGCAAGCACTACCGTCTAAGGCTATCAGTTTTATTGAAAACTCGATCGCACATAAGCTTTGAATCCACGACCGTTGACTTATTATTGAAGATCCTTTGCTTACTGTGTCACTTAGGCCGATGGGCAAGAGTCTCGACTAGCAATTCAATGGTCAAGTGAGGTAGAATTTTTAATAATAATAATAATAATAATAATAATAATAATAATATTAATAAAAAAAAATAAATAAAACCAGAAAGCCTTAGATGCTAGTGCTTTAAGACTTTAGTCTTAGAATTTATTCTCTGGCCAAATTTATATAATAATAATAATAATAATAATAATAATAGTAGATTTAAAAAAAAATAAAATACTTATATATTA
Organism: Glossina pallidipes; assembly: GCA_000688715.1. Classification (NCBI taxonomy): domain Eukaryota; kingdom Metazoa; phylum Arthropoda; class Insecta; order Diptera; family Glossinidae; genus Glossina; species Glossina pallidipes. The sequence goes on along the minus strand of KK499876.1, from coordinate 615,534 downwards.
CATGTACATATATATGCATATTTATTTATTTATTTATAAATGTTCATATAAATTTCTTTTATCTTTTCCTGTTATTGTTCAGGAAACAGTTTAGGATTTTCATTTCAACAAAAATGGATCAAGTAAATAAAAATTAATTTATTGTTAACTGTAACCGAGTTTGGGGAGACCCAGTGATATTGATAGTAGGCAGTTAGAGGTCTTCACATATAAATAAAAAATTATTTCGAACTCCACATGCTTCAGAACCATTTTTTATGCCCCTTTTTTGAGCTTGAAGAACAAGAAAATACAAATTGATTCACACGATAGCTGTACTGTTCAACTTATACTCTAAACTTATAAAATATTTCGTCTCTGTGAGTAAAATATAGGGTACCATTACACTAATAAATGATCAGAAATAATGTACTTACTGTAGAGCCCTAGGCCAGCTGACATAGTTAAAAGTAACAATAGAATATGCATTATAATTGGACCAAAAAGCTACTGTGGAAATGGAATTATAATCGTCAAGTGCCAGTGTAGGAGTAAATTTATGTGTTTGAGAATGAGATCAAATTTCTTCTAAAAATATTCGAACAATCCTTAAAGGGCGTCAAAATTTACGATAACGTATTCCAATATCGAGCTAAGCAGACAACGAGTGACCCAGAGAGAGTACAGGAGTCGATATACATGGTATTAAAATGGAAGGATTCTTATACAATTTAAAAAACCCTTTCTGCTAAAAAGTTAATATTATTCTTATAACTTTTTAGACTAAACAAATCAATTCTTAGACTAAAAGAAAAAACTATTGAACACTTGACCCATAGGGCACTGGTTCTATTTTTAAAAAGAAAGTTTACCCAAGCAGTTTTAATAAAGTAATGAATTGAATTGTTATTCCGTAGATGGTTTCAGGAGATCTATAGGAGTATTTGTTCCGAGAGAGATCCTCCTCATAAAGGAAAACTTCTGGCAGTCGCAATTGCAGCTCGAATAAGAAGAAGACTTCTTTAGGATGTTAGGTGTGTGTTCCCAATGTATGGCCAAGGCGAATCCTCCCACATGTTTTGATCGTTATTTCGTCAATATTTCGATTTGAAGGTTTTGTAAACAAGCATTAGTGGACTAAATTTCACATAATCGTGGAAAGAGAATTTTTAAATGGAATGAACACAAAGGAGGTAAAATGATCTCTCAGTCAAGTCTTTCAAGTCTCTCCAAGTTGTAAGACGAAAAATTTGCCTAACTTTAGTTGGACGGATGACTTGAAAAAGTTGAAAAATTAAAGAGCTAAAGGAAGGTATGCGCATAGAGACACCGCCGAAGAACAAGTTTCGAAAAAACTTAATTAAATTCATTTTAACTTGAAATTGAATAAAATGAAGTTTAATAAAATAATAAAAAAAAATTTTTAAAAATTGAAAGTCACTTACGTATACCATTACGAACTATGTTTGCTGCTATCGACATCGTTTAAGAGAACGAACAACATTTAATTGTAATATTCAGGCTTCACGTCTACAACATATGGTGTTTTTAGGTGAAAAGGGCTCATAGTCGGATTATCAATGCATTCAGAAGGTATCAAAATGTTAAAAAAAAAACTTAATTTCTTAAAAATTGAATGAATGTAGTTTTACCTCCCACAATAAAAGAGGGTCACATTGAATTAGACACATAATATAAACAGATACCAACTAAAGGTGCCTAACATGCGTTGAATATTTTCTTTTACTGCTTGCTTGCTCCACCTGAATAGTTCACTTCCTTTCCTTTCCTTTTCTTTTCTTTTTTTTCCTTCTTTATTGCTTACTCGTTATAGATAACTTTCTAAAGCAGGTGGCTTGGCTTGTATGCCAATACATACACGTGTAGGTGATCGTGTGCATGTGAGAAGTAATAGAAGTAAACTCCTTTTCCTTTTGCATTTATCACACAATTCCATTAGAAAGGAATGTTTTTTATATGTTGCCTTCATTTTTTACTATTTGTTACATTTATTTCTATCTAATAAGATGCTTTTATGGTAAACCTATGCAAAAGGAATTCATTCAATTATTTCGATAGATAATTAAAACGAATTTCATTTAATGAATTACTTTTCGCCAAAAGGCGCGATACAACAAAAATTTGTTCAAATTAAATTTTCGGCTTTTTGCAATCTGTAACAGAGTGTTTTTGCAATACGCAAGTATGTGACGGCCGCGATCGCTCCCCCTTTTTGAACATGGTTTGGAGCAAAAGATACACAAAAAATATGTGAGTTAAATTTACATTAATTTTTAATCTGAACCTAGATCAGCTTGATTTATTTTGAGTATATGTTGCGGTCGCCTTGCAAGTGGGAAAGCTTAGACCAAAAAAAGACGGACGTATGCGATTCGTTGTGGTCTTGAATGTAACGAAAATCGCATCATCAATTCTGACACTATATCGAATATGTCGCCGAAGGTTTCCTGGGAAATTGCGGTAATAAATATCCAATGCACGCATCAACATGAGTATTTTTAACTTTCTTCCTTATATCAGCCTGGAGCATCTATTAGCTTGGGCTAACTCTTATGAATTTGTTTGATATCATTTTCAAAGAACTGATCATTGGTCAGAAGTCTCTATCGTTTTGTTTCTAAATAAAAAGGTAGGACCAGGAAAAGCATTTCGGTCACTCGGTCTGACGCGTATCCTAACAAATTAGTATCCAAATTTGATCGATTATTGGAATATCGGTAGTTAGCTTGACTGTCAACGATCTGCTGATATCTTCGAATAATTATATATCACCATCTATCTATATATATATAATGTTACAAAAGAGAAGACAAAGCAAATATATTTGATTTCTTCTATGGTGTATATGCTATTCTTAAATATATATTCATGAGATCAAGCACGAAAGATTTAAATAAACATGCAATGACGTATACATTGCAGCAAACCTTTAAAGTGCTAATACTAACAGAACCAAGAGGCTGCAGCACCTGCAGCTTTAAATATTACACTAAAAGGCGTATATTGTTAAATCCTGCTGTACTGATGATTCTGGATATATTAAATTTGTTTGAGATTGTTTATGACATCACCAGCAAGGACTTAAAATAGACCCATCTTATTATGTACCAATATATGTGAAAACATTTTCTGGATCGATCAAGGCTTGTCGGTTTGCTTGAGTGAAGTCTATCCGCTTACAATAGTGATCAAGCCCACAATTATTCAGACGAAATTTGAGACACTAACATGTTATAAAAATGTTGTTAAGAGTGGATTGGGCCCATTCTCCATTCAAACGTTTCATCTGAAAATGACTTTTTTATATGAAAAATATTCAGAATTTTAAGATTTGGTATTATACGTGAATGTAGAATATTTGGATCGCATGGAAGCTTTTCTTAGATCACCCCCTATTTAGGCATCGAATTTGTAGAATTTTGCGATGGAAATTAATCCTGGGTAACGTAAACGTCGATTTTAAGGGCGTTTTCCCGTAAAAGGTTTTAAATAAGAAAAAAGACGATTTCCGTCGCATAGGGAGGATTCCTCTAAAAGATAAGCGTATACCTGATGACAATATTTGATTTTGGATATATTATGGTGAAGATAAGAGTGTAGTCTTATAGCATAGGATATTTAATAGTCGGCTTTGCCCGATTGTAAATGTTATTTATTTTCTTTTACTAAAGTAAAGTTTTGTTCAATAGAAGCCTAAGACCACAAAATTATTGTAATCCGTTTATCTTTACTTCAAATGCTAAGCAAATTTTGTTACATTTTTCCTCACTTGATTTAGTTGATTGTTCGTATATTTGACCTTTTTATACCCTTTACTGAAATGCCAAATATCTGCAATCCTGGAGGGTTCGAGAAAAAACAGAAAGAAAAAGTGAGTAGGTAACGAAATTCATAAGAGAGAAATAGTAATAATTAAATCAAAGCTAAACGTCGGAAGAATAATATCCAAATATGCCGGATAAGTAGAAAGATTGAAAGATCAACGGATTGGTGAACAAACGAGGTGAAGAACAAATGCATTGAGCATAAAAGCAATCCAAGATCGAATGGGCCAGATGGCGAAAGGAGGCACACGCTTTCAAGGACTAAGCTTTCGGAGAACTATCATATGATTGAACGAAAGGGCAGCGGATGAACGGAATTGTAGCCAAAGAAGTGATCCTGCATATGTGTAAGTTGATAGAAGAACATACAAGCAAGTGGACGGACAACAGGTGATAGATAAGCCCGCGAGCTGAGGACGGATAGATGGACGAAGGGACAAAAGAACGAATACTGAAGAACAAACGGATTGAAGTGTAAAGAAATCCAATGACGAATGGGCTTAATGGCAAAAACTTGAGATGCACACAGCTTAAAGGACTAAGAGCTCGAAGCGCAATGAATGAACGCAGTTGATAGAAGAGTAAATAAGCAAGTGGACGGACAACAGCGATTGAGAAATAAACAGGCACTTAAACCTCTTTTTAGCGGAGGAGGGATAGAGGGATGAAGAGACAAAAGAACGAATGAACACACGGGCGGGTGGGTATGGCAATAGTCACACGAAAAAGGAGAAACTATCGAAGCAGACGAAGAAGAGACTCGCTAAGGTGATTTAAAATCTCACGGTTGCTGTTAAAATCTACGGAATATGTGAGCACAATCACACAAATCTGATTACCTTTTTTTTGAGTTATGCTATTGACTTCATACTCAGTCTGTGTGCGTGCATGTGTGCTTGTTACCTTTCGAAACGAAACACCAAAAAAGAAGTACAAGAATAAAGACATACCACTGGTCACCTTACTTGAGGGAATTTCTGTTGCGCAGTGCAAAGGAAAAGTATTATGCAGCTCTGTCTCACGACTAATAAATGTATATATAGTGGACGATGAGTCCGCAACATTCGTTCTAAAACATATTCATAAAATTTCACATAATTATTTACCCGAACTATCTATCGTTCCTGTTATAGATAATGAAACGCTGCTAACCAGTTGACCAGGTTACAAAATGTACCTTTAGAACTATTTTCTCATTTTTTATAGTGCGGGAATTATAGTCAACGACGCTGTAGTTTATCGCGGCAACTCTTGTCCATTACCGATAAGATTATTTCAACTTTATTGCTGCTCTTTAGTTACTTTTCTTTCCTTCTTTTAATTAAATTAATTTAATTTTTATTCAGAAAAACTTTGGTGATAAGCCGCTCTCTTATCCCGACGCACACAAATAGTGTTTGGTTTTCAGGGAAACGAAAACAAATAAAAAAAACAAAAAGCAACTTAAACAAAATAAAAATATTCGAGTCTTGCATGTGGGAAATAATATATTGAAAGGCCGTTTTGCTGTCACGTTGTGTGTCACACACACACACACACACACAGAGAGAGACGCGCAACTTACGTTCAAAGGAAGGCGTTTCATAATAATATACATAATTTTAATATTAAATATATTTTTTGTAAAAGTTTTTCAAAAAAAAAAAAAAATATTTAAAAATAATTTTTCAACAAATGCTGTGTTGTAATCTATGTTCTCTGTTCTCCACATCACACACAAGTATAAAAGCAATCAACACTAATTGATGCCACAACCTCCTCTCACTCTTTTTTCATTTTCATTTCTACTTTCTTTTTTCTCTTTGCATTCTTTTTGTTGTATCGTTACTTATAATTCTCACCTGCTTATATGAACCGTCAGTCACTCAGTCTGTCAGTCAGTCATTCGGGCCACATTCCTATGCCATGTTGATTTGAATGCCGTCAGTGCCAAAGTGACCCTATCCCTACGCCCTACGCCCTGCTCCCTGTGCCCTGTGCGCCCTATGCAGATGATGATCTTTTGATGATGCATCGATTAAATTTAAAAAATAAAAAAAAAAAGTAAAACCGAACTTGTGATCACATGATAATATTGTGGCTTAAATCGATCAGTGAGCAGCGCCTAATCAGTCCTTTCAATCTTCTTCGATGCTTATGTGTGCATTCAGTCGTTTTCAACGTTTCAATGACGATGACGTTTATTTTAGGGATAACCAAAACTTATATTTCAACAGCGTTCGCCTGTTCATGCCATACTGTTAAAGTGCTACAATGGGATCATCATCATCATCATTGGCTGCCTGGGGATGTTTATGCGCTTCATTGATTCATTAAAAATATGCTCAGGCATTTCTTTACACAATTAAAAGTTTCTTCTTCTTCTTCTTCCTCTTTTTTGTTTTGTTTTTTTTAATTCTCGCTTTATCGTGCTGAGAGTGAAGAAAAAAAAAGAAGCAAAATGCACACATATGCGCATATGAGGAAAAAACTTTTGAAAAATTTCTGTTTAGATCGCCTGTTTGTTTATTTTCTCTCCTTATTGCTGTTGGTTCATTTGTTCAGTTTCACTTTATTTAGTCTTATCCTGATGGCGCTTCTTTTGGCTTGTCATCGTGTCATGTTTTATTGGTTCATTATTCTCCTTTTTTTCTTCTTTTTTTTTTTAAATAATTTTATCATTCATTATATTTTTATAATTTATTTCTTCGCATAAAGTTGTACGAAAGACTTTTATTAAGAAGAAAACCTCTATTGAATTCTTTTTTTTTTTTAGATGCGTCAAGTTTTTGTTTTCAAAGCGATATTGAAAGCTTTTTTCCTTCTTCGTACCCGTGTGAAATTTTACATGAATTTAATAAACAATATTTTCAATAAAAAAAAGTTTTTACAAATATTAATACATAGCGGATAAGGACTATGCCAGAAAGCTTATATAGTGTAAGACAAAAAAATAGGAGAAAAAATCTTACATGAACTACGGACAGAAGAAATTCAAGTTTCTTTCCAAAGTCCTTTGATTTGATATCCTTCATTACAGTCTACTTTAGCTAGAATGCTTCCAGATTTTGTGAACCAACTCGTGCTAGTTGGGTTCAATATGCAAAGAAAAATTTACTCTTTACGCGAAACTTATCTGTTGACGACTCTATTCAGCGATGTGCGCGATTCTAAAGCATACCGAAAACAGGTCTTATGTTGCCTACAGAGGTATTCCTAAGCATGTCGCTGCAGGCCTTGACTGTACCCATATATGCTTAAAACAGAGTAGAGCGATAGGAAAATCCTGCTTACTTTCAAATGTCATTCAATGAAAGTTAACTGAACACACGCTTCTGATATTAAAAATTCCATTAAAATGCGGGAAATTGAGAGAAATATTTAATGCGAGTTCCATTAATGATTTTGGCCAATGCTTGCTGTATACATAAACCTTTCTCAGGTCTTGAGGATTAATTCATTTAAATTGCAAATAAAACACTTTCGGGCGATGAGGAACTTGGCATCTCTAAGCTTACCACTACACTTAAAAGATCAAGGAAAAAGATCATTTTCAGCATTTTTCAGCAAAATTCATTTCGTTTCTCTTTCTATTTTTATTAAAGCAAATATTTGTCATTTTGATCGATAAACTTTTGCAATTTTCCCGCTTACGTCATGGTTGTAGGAACTCTGGAATTTCTCTATGAATAGCTGAAACACGTGATTTCTAAAGGCCTTTTACGAGATTTCTGCACAAAGTAATACAATGCCTTAGTCCAGCAGGACAAAGTCGACCCACTCAGACGAGCCATTAAAATATACGTGGTTTGGCAAAGTCCCCAATGTAGACCACGCCATCACATTAGCAGTTGAAAATAAATAAAGAAAATAGCTGATTGTCCAGCGGGTAGCAGCTCATGATGCACGACTCCCTCCCTGCTTCCGTTTCATTTACTCACCATTTCAGAGGTTAAAAAGAGGGTTGAACGTAACCTGCACCACATAAAACAGTTAGCAGTTGACAGAAAACTAAATGAATCTTTATCTATATAATGAAAACAAAAACTCATTTGTATAGTGGGTAAGTACGAACAATAGACTCTACCTAGCTGTTTCGGAAGTTACTTAAGACTTGACACAATACAAAAGTCAACATTTTGAATAGAAAAGAATATCATCGTCGCGGGTCCAAATTTCAAGTAGTATAGAGTTAGCAATACAGGCGAGCATATGAACTAAGTTATCCGGCGGCCTTCAAATCCATACTTTGTATGCACATAGACTATAAATAAATAAATAACTGACTATCAAAATAAAACGTTCCATACATTGCGTAGCAAAGAAAAGGGAGAAAAACTCTTAAAAAATGTAGAACTAAAACTTACGTGAAGTTTGTCTGAAATCTTGCACAGAAGAGGAAATGTTCATTTCTTTCGTTCAAAAAGCACAGCGCACAAAATGCTAAAGTTAATTTCGTTGATCGAACTGATGCGTACATTAAATTCTCCAATGCGTTCCGCTTGACGGCTAAATCCAGAAGGAGGAGGAAACGCGTTTGTCATTTCGTCGAAAGTTATATTTGTCACAATCGGTTTGCCAATCGATTTTCAATTACATCCGAAATCAGCTGGCATGCCTTCGAACGTGTTCTTACACCTGATTGGTTACGATAACAATAAGTTACTTCAATCTACGATATAAAAAATATACGCAAAATAAGAAGTTAACTTAAATGTGGGACCAATACGAACCTGACGTTGTGGTCTTTCCAAATTTAGTTTTCTTAATAAATAAAAAACAAAGTGAGAACGCTATGGTAAGACAGGGCCCTACACCACCCACCCTACAGTTGTTCGTAAAACGACTTTTCAAAATAAGGTGATACATGGAAAGTGATCGAAAATGCCCGTCACAAAAGTCGAAATATTTTCACTAGCGTGCGTTCTTGGGCCAAGACACAAACATATCAAAAGTTAGGATCTGTAGGTTGAATAAAAAAAAAAAAAAAAAAAAAAAAAGGCAAACATACAAAAAAAAATAGATTTGCTGTGAAAAATGATTTAAAAAGTGATTCCAAATCGATCGGTGTAATGAAATGATGGGTCTATCTCAAGTTCTTCTGAGTGTTGCATACGTTCGCTTCTTCCGCAACATAACATATACATATCAAGTATTCAGGTTGCGAGATTATAGGCAAAATTTCAACAGACACGAGGCATATAATCAAAACTATTTGATTCTTTATGCTAAGCACGAATTTCGGATAGAATAATGTATACAGTTTGTGGGATTCTTTGAGTAGAAAAATATATAGTTTGTAGGATACCCTGTGTGTACGGACTTGATAAATTTTTTTTTTTTTTTTTTTATTTTAGCCAGAGAATAAATTCTAAGACTAAAGTCTTAAAGCACTAGCATCTAAGGCTTTCGGCTTTTATTTATTTATTTTTTTTTTTTTTATTAATATTATTATTATTTTTATTATTAAAAACTCTACCGCATTTGATAAATTATTTTCATCGTTCCTGACAAAAATACTTAAAAATTTTCATGAATTTTTTTTTTTTAAATATTTCTTCTTCGATCACCTCCTCCTATAGTAATCCTCCTCTTTCCTATATTAATTATAAACTAAAGATTGATATTTTCACTATTACTTAAAGCATAAAACCCAAGTGAGGATAAAGTCGACTGAACAAATATTCATACTGATGTCGAATGCATTCAAAAGACACATTGTTACAGATTAAACGAGCATATATATATATATATATATATATATATATATATAGAAAAAAAAAAATAATACGAACAACATAATACATATTGGAAATGCTTGCTCTTATGAACAATGACTGACATGAAAATTACTTTCGTATTGATTTACATTTAGACTTAAAGATGTTAAGTACTTCACTTAAGTATGTTACTACTTGTTTGTTTTTCTTATATGAGTGCGCGCGTAGCAAATAGAAATTGAAATTTAAAAGAAGAAAAAATAGATCGATTACAAAAACTGAAGAAGAAAAAAGAAAAAAAAAAAACAGAAAGAAGGAAGAAAATACTAGATATAGGGATTACAAGGATAATACCTTTACTCATATCGTCCTCACATGCTTATGCTGTTTGTGTAGTATGTAGAAAAATTAAATTAATTTTTAAAACTATTGCTAAATAGTTGTTGTTTGTTATTGCAGCCAACCAGTGTATGGTATAAAATATATTTAAATAAGAGCGCATATGTAAACATTTGAAATCTTTCCCGTCTACCAGAAAAGAAAAGGAAAAAAAACAAAAAAAAGATCTTCAGATCGGAGATTGTAAAGAACAATTTGTATAACGTTTTGTCGTTCGCATAATTTTGCACATCACCACCTAAAGGTAACGTAGATTATTTCACAATTTCTCCTTTTTCGTATCGAAGGAAGTGATTTTCTCAATGATTAACTTTTGTTAAAGATGCCAAAGATTGCTTACATTTGCTTGAATGTGTTTTGTAGTTGTTTTCTTTTCTTTTCTTTTTCCTTTTTTTTTCTTGCTCCTCTTAATTCCCATTTATAAATAGGATTGTTCTAAGGTTTCACTTAAACGTAATGAAGAGGAAGCTGATGCTGTTGATGATGCTGCTTAAAAAATAAACATTTTTTATACGCGTCATTAAACGGTATTAGAGTATGCTAGATTTTTCATTCCGTTTGCAAGAGGCAGTATAAAGCAACCGAATTAATTAACGTAACATATCAATCCGTCCGTCTATCCATATATCATTAGATATCTCTTCGTCACACAGACCAAGAATAGAGAAAGCAACTTTTTATATATATATTTCTGGAATGTGATTCGTCTCGGCATATATCTAGAAAGCACATTGCAAAAGGATTACCAAAGGAAAAAAGAAAAAATCTTAGTTTAAGAAAAAAAAAGCATATTTCAGTGTACTAGAGACTAGAGATAAGACTTGAAATTTTTCGAGAAAATTTCTTTTCGAACAGATTTCCAATTCAGCAGAGGATAGGGCCTCTGTCGTTTTGCCTTAAGAGCTATCACAACAAACGTAGCTCTAAAACCTGAACAGAGAGAGTAATAATAGCATTAGCGCTGATAACTAAGAACCATCCCGTCATTCAACGCCACATTTACTGTTTAATATTTACGTAAGATGATAGGTATCTAAAGTTCGCTTTAAGATGGCTATAATTTTCTTGCTTACTTTTTTATTTTATGTATTTCACGGCATCATTGGGTTTCGTTTGGCCTTTGAAGCTGTCAACCAATAGACAAAATACTTATTATCTTAAAGTGAGAATCTCCGCTAGAGCTCTCTCGTTTACTTGCTCCAGTTAATATGAATCAATGTTTCTATGTATCATTTTATGGGATATATATATATATATATTTTTTATGTTCTTTAGAACGAGAAAAAGATTAGCTTCCAAAAAATGAAGGACAATAATAGAAATTACAAAAATTCTTAGGCTATGTTCTCAGTCATAACGATGACAACAAAGGGCCAAACGGCGCTTAGTAGCTTTTTGGCGCGACAGTTTTTTCTATTATTGTTGTTATTTTTTTCTTCTTTTATCTTGAATTTATAATCTTTAATGTTCATGGGAATATTTCAGATTTATTGTCAAGGTAAAAGAGAACAAATCAAAGTTAAAATTCTATTTTTTTTTTTTTTTATTGTATTGTGTGTGCAAAGAAAACTCCCAGTGGCAATTTAACAGATTACAAAAACGAAAAAAAAAAAGCATTTCATTCATTATACAAACAGCAGCAGCTGTCTATAAGCTTTCTTTCCCTATTAAGGAATCGGTCTCCCCCTCCCTTTGTCTTACTTGCTATACAATATTTTTGATTAAACTGTAGGAAAATATTTAAATAATTTGCGGCAATTGAAACACATTCTTGTACTGTTATCTAATCGCATACATGAAGATACACTCAGCGAAGAGGAAATATCAAATGTGTTCCTTTAAAGTGAAACATATTAACAAACACATGCGCATATGAACGTGTGGCTTTAGCATCTCTTAAAGAAAAATTCTTGCCTATAGACTCACGTTTGCGTTACATAAGCAGAGCCCTGGCAAATGGACACCAAAAGAATAAAAAAATATAAAAAAAAAAATATAAAGGGAAAAAACAGCAGACAGTAACAGCAACGTTTGCTTACAGAAGCTGCAGAAAAACCAAAGCGACGACAGTTCAAACAGCAACAACACTAACAAAAACAGCAACGAGGATCTCATTGATATTACTTTTGGTCAAGTACTTGGGCACACATACAAAGACAAAGTCCGATAAAGGGTATTCACATGCACATGCTCATACACACACAAGCACATGCTCTTTTATATGTGTGTATGTGTGTATGTGTGTATATGTAGTTCTTGTTCCTCTTCTTCTCGTATCTCTAAGAGTAATGAAGACGATTGTAAAGACATTGACAACACTTATTACAAAGCGGCAGACTCAACATCAGCAGCCGCAGCAACAGCATCATAACATTGTTTTCTTCTGCTGTCGTCTGCATTATCAAAGTCATTGGTAACTATGCGGGGTGCTTGTAAACTGGGTGGTCATTAGATCGATTGATTGTGTGCGTTCTTATTGTAGACGTGCACTTGGAATACTTTTCACACAGATCGAGGCAAACTTTTCACAATACAACTAACGGACGCATATTTATATTATATGTTATATATATATATATATATATACAAAGAAGATCGCAAAACATACACTCTTTAAATATATTTAGAGATTATAGTAATGTCGAAAAGACATTTAGAGGTTTTGTAATGCGGTCGGTCTACAAGATGTGCCAGAAATGCTCTAAGTGTTGTTGTTTCATCCACATAAAGGCGCAACACTTTGTTAACCTCTACAGCATTGATAAAATAATGTAGAGTTAGTTGTTAAACGACGCATGTGCTTATAAGCGAAAATTAAGGAGAAAAAAAATTATTTCCGGTTGTTTTTTTTTTTTCAATTTTTAGATTCTCTTTTTTTGATTTCAATCGATCTTAAGAAATATTTTTTCCGTTCACGTAACACAAATTTAAGCGAAAGTCCATTTTCCAAAGAAAAGAAATAGCAAATCGCGTAATAGCTTCCTAGCCATTGATCTTAACTTTAGCATTCGCAAAAGTTCATATCGCGTAACAGCTTCGCAGCCATTGATCTTATCTTCAATATTAGCAAAAGCTAATACATTGAGGTCGAAACATGTCGAGATGAATTGTGAAAAGCTTTTGCCAATAATTCGAATTCAAACTCAAGAATAATTATTCCCGACGTGAAATTGCAAGATCGTCAAAGCTGGCAGACGAAAAAAGATAACATCAATTATCAAACTACTATCGTAATATCTCAAAATATCTGTCCGTCATCAAGTCATCTACTTTAGTCGATAACACCACCTTGTGGCTTGCAAGGTCATAATAGCTTTGTACAAGTGTGTGCAACAAGTAAAGCGACATATTATATGTATGCATACGAGTGGACATATGTATATAATATACAATATATGCTATATCTCCCTGTCTGATAGTTACCAATATGTGCTTGCGTTCGCAAATTTTCGAGATAATCTCTTGGGCCAGGGACTATTCCTATTAAGACTTGATTGGATCGACCCGTGTTCTCGACTTCTCCTGATATAATGCTATAGTTTTTTGATATTCTCTACGAACATCGCTGAAAAATAGTGTTTCTATAAACCTAGAAACGAAAGCAGAGGATTTGGCAGGTACGGCAACATTTCTTGAACGCCCTTTCATATCAACATTTGCGTCGTTGCAAGGCGACATCTTTAAATCCATCGCCTAAAGATGAGAGTGCGCATTCATTTCGTAAAAATGTTTGCAACACCTAGAGGAAAGCATCCGAGACCCTATCTATACAAATTCTGTATCAATTTAAGCAAGCCCGTCACCTATCTGCCTTTGCGAAATATTCAGCAAAACATTACTTGGCAAAACACAAGAACACAAGAACAGTTCAATCTTTGGACCTCATCCCGCATAAGAGTGAGTCATGAAAAGTACGATTTTTTTTTATGGTAACAAACTTTCTACCAAAAATTGATGAATAATATGATAAAATGGCTCTGACATGATGATTATTTTTGCTAAATTTAGAGCACGTCAGTCCAAGTTCTATCAGGCGAAGTTTTGTAGTATTTAATGTTCGACCAAGTGATTGATGCTTGAACAATAATTGCTTGCTGATATCCGCTTAGGACGAATGCGTCGTAGGTGACTTTATCTAGCAAGAGAGTGATTGAGTGATATTAGATCGCGGATTTTCCCACAAATCAGTCAAGTAATGTGTCAAGTAATCAAGCTTTTAATAAAAGGATTTAAAAAATTTCCATTCCCACCTCTTACAAACCCGAACCAATCGTGAATCTTGGGTAGATATGATTTTCTAATTTGACATATAATGAACTTCTACCGAAATATTTCTTTCATTGCAGCCACATTTAGATGATGCGATCAATTTGTTTACAAATATCGCATTTGATCTGCGTAACTTTATATATGCTCTAGCGTTAATTTACATTCATTGTGATAAGTGCAACAAGTGAACAATTCCATGTCTCGGAAAGGCAAGTTTCAGTTCGCAGACTTGATGATGATAGAAGAAATAAGGAAGAAGTGATCGCATACACAATCAAGCTTCTTTTCCCGAGTTGTCTCAATATAATTTTCGGTTCAATATGCGTCCACCCACCACGTTTGATCAGGACGACGAGTTACAAATGGTGTAATTACATCCTACGTTACTATACTCTACTACTTCCGACGTACTTGGCTTTAGAGCTCAATTACTACTAAGGTAACAAGTTGGTCGTTTATTTTCGCGACAAATTGCTTACATTACCTATGCAATAGTCCGCCATAAAGCCTTCGGAAAAAAGAGAAAAACTACATTCGCAACAACACGTTGTGATCTCTTGGCCCCTTGTGTAATGTTTTAGAGATACAACATACGGCAAAGGTGAGTGCAATTGTTTTAAGAAGGAGTTTGACAGTTTGAAGCATGTCACACCCCATTCTTTAAGATCAATGATTTGTGGTTAAATGAATAGGAAATATGACTTTAGGATTTTCCACCTGATAGACATCTTTGTCACTATTTTGCAAATGAAGTTCGAATGATTGCACACAAAACTACTTCAGGTCTTATGAATAAATAAAAATTTCAATATAAGTGATATTCACGTTCACGGAATTGAATTGTTTTCTATGGAATTTCAAGGGCAATAAAATGAATAATGAGAAAAATGTATACATCGTATGTGTTGCATAATTGTGTAGACATGTGCTCCGCTGCTAATGAATCAATCAATAATTAATAGAGGAAATAATAATAATGAGAACAAAACATATCTGAATATTTATGAAAAACAAACCAAAAAAAAAAAAAAAAAACGCCTTTAGTTGCTCGCATATAAAAAAAAAAGTATGAAAAACATGGAAATCTGACACTGACGATAAAGAATACTAATGGATTTCCATGGCATTGAGATGAGTGTTGTAATGCACAAAATATACATAAATTAAACAAGAAAAGGAAACCCAATAACAAAGGTAAGGATGAATTTTAGATACCCAGCAGCATTCGTACTTCTCTGTTCGTGTATTATATAAACAAAACGATTGGAAAAATTCATCTTTCAACGTAAACCAAATGTCAAGCCCCTCATATCAGAACTTAATTTTATAATATTTGGAGACTCGAAAGCGTAGAGTTAAATGAAAGCATATTTCGTAGTGGATCGAGGAGGAAAGCCGCGGATCTTTCTACATTTTTATTGCTTACGTTTTCAACTCAAAGATAGAAAACATACATGGTAGAGGGAGATGGAAAATAAATTGCATTATACGTAATATGTAAATATAATCGTGTTGGCAAAAGATGCTGACGTCAGGAATAGAACGTTGAAACAAATGTGTCATAATGTGTTTTAATCTTATCTCTGGTCTTCTATTGGTCACACGATCTGAATGAGCTGTGTTCTGGTGTACTTGACATCCTATAGTGTACTTATTCTGTAACTCAAAACTCATTTCCATAATTCATATTCTTGTTGTTGTTGTTGTTGTTGTTGTTGTAGTTCAATCACAGCCATGCCAGTATTACTTACTCACTGGTAGAGAGATATTGATATGCATTGCCAGGAGCTAAGATATTGTTTAAGTCTCGAGAACGCATGATTGGTGTTGCAAGTCAAATCCTATAGAGATTTTGATATATAAAATTTTACACATGTGAAGTAATGAACTAAGCATACCTGTTTACTTTTCTTACGTTAGATGTTTTAATGTGTAAGCATCTGTTTTAATTAGGAAAAAAGCGATTTTTGTTTTTTTTTTTTTATTGCAAAACATTATTGCTAATCATTCAAACGTAGGGTCGATTATGAAAAAAAAAAAAACATTAGATAAAGTTTGAAAACAAAAAATCAATTCAACCTATACAATGTGGATGAAAGCATAAACATATATATATATATATATATATATATATATATATAAGTGTATGTGTAAACGTTTCACGTACGATGCTAATGATGTAATGGATATAATAGCCAATGTTTAGACAATGGAATAGGAATTTTTCGCTATTTTTGTTTTCTTGTTTAATCCTCGCTAAATATATAGTCTAAGTTAAGCGGCTTTATTAATCAAAAAAAAAAAAATAAATAAATAAATAAATTTTACATTGAAGGTGGTCCTCTCGTAAATGTTTCTAAGGTAATAGAGAACAGGTAATGTTTGATAAGATAAAAGGCAAAAAAAAAAACGGTAAATTGTTATTAGAATCTTTTTACACATTTCTTAAACATTTAATGTTTTAAAATTTCAAATATATCTCGCTACGTATACATATATGCACATATACATTCCTATTGTACATACGTACATATTCATGCATATATACGCACAAACACACCTATATATATATATATATATATATATATATACATCACCACGTGAACGTGAAGATATATGTGGAAACGTAGGTAAGACCACCCTCAACTTATGACAACAGGAATCATGTCAGCGTACTAAACCAACAATTAAAGAAGGATATGATCGAGAAGAATATATTGCCAAATAAAAAAGACAAGATCTGCCAATTGAAACTATAAAGTAACAAAGATCACTACAGTGCAATAGCATAACCTCTAATGATACATAATGCATCTACATGTGAGTGCACAGTGCCGAACAAAGTGTTTGCAATTTTTTTTTTAAATTTAATCAAAACGGCTTCAAAGAGTGCACTCTCTATCATATCTGAAGAATATTAAATGAAAAGCATTCTATTAAAAAATATATATGTAGGTACACAAACACCCTCTATAGGGCCTTTTTTTCCCGATTTCGAGGTAACACGGTTCACCAATAGCACTTTTTTACCCACGTTTTTTGTTTTAGCCCGAATCTAATGTTGACTTTGTTATTTGGGCTGGGGGCGATACCCCCTTTGTTGCACTTCAACTTGAACGCAGCATTTTGCTACTCAGTATTTATTTTTTATTAGAGTGTTCAGGGCATAAGATGCAATAAGTAATTTCAATAAGGTTGCAAAAGTTGATGGTCCAGCCCGTAATAAACACACGCCTGCATGCTTGTTATCAAGTGGCGATGAATAATTGCGAAAATGATTTCAATTTAAATTTTTATATTTTACTTATGGATTCAATTTCCACTGTACACTAATTTGAATTTTTTTTTTTTTTTTTGTAATAAAAATGAATTGTTTTTGTGTTGTAAATATGTGATATAAATGTCATTATTTTTTTATTTTTTGGAAAAATATTGAGTTGTTAGACAGTGTTTTAAAATTGTGGAACATATCCACCGCATCTATCATATGTAGCAAAGATTTTTTCTCAAGTTTTTTTTTGCACGGTTTTCTAAGGAACGCATCTACAGTGTAGAAAAAGATACGTATATGTATGCATATACACAATATAATCACATATACTTGCATAACATTGTTTAGATCCGCGAATTTGTTGTTTTTCTAAACAGCAGCACAGCACAATACCCTAAGATATGAAATTTTTATAGTTCGCGATACATCAATCATCCGTTTTTGAAATCGATTCAGATCGGTTTGTTCGCTTGTCCGCTTTGATATTTGTCCAGGAATTTTGGGGTTCAACCTAGAGATCGTGCCTTTTCTCGATATTTTGAAGCAATTTGATGCAAACGTTCTTTGACCCCAGGGTGAACCCTATTGACAACGGAATTTTGAATAGGATTAGATCAGAACATCTTTATGTCTTTCAATATTTCTTGTAAATATTGGCGGAAAATAATATTTTGAAATATTGAATGAACGAGAGAAGTTAGAGAAGGACGAGACCATGCAGTGGGGTTTTTGTAGAGCGACCGGGCTTAAGCTACAGTTTCATGTTCAAATTCGGCCTACTACCGTTTTTGGAGCAGCCTTCTTATATAAGATAATCATGGGAAATGGCAACTAAGTCTATTTTACATAACACTTACTCCTTACTGTTGATCAAAATAATTAGTTTTTAAATCTAATTATCGCAAATCCTTTGTCCAATCAAATCAATATTTCATTCGTAATTATTTGCTGATTATTATATTCTCGAGATCCTCTGCTACATCATACACAGCTTGTAGTAAATTTTTTATCTTTCTTTTCTTTAATAACTTTTATGATGGGTGGCTGCAACCTGATCGGCAATGTGGCTTGAACAAAAATCGCTCGGGATTATGGAGTTACCTTATGTAACAAATAGTTCCACAATTGACTTCTGGCAATGCTATTTTTAACTTTCTGTCTATTGTAAGGTTTCTTTTAATTAGTGAAAGCTTATGATGTTCTGCTTTGCAGAAAAATAAATTATTTCATTTTGAGAAGCTTGCACTTCAAAAATTTGTATATAAACACGAGAACTAGTTGTTGTTCCTTTTCGAAAGTTCAAATTTTCTAGGAATAAGTAGACACCATATCTAAACAAACGCTTGAAAACGTTATAGCCTTTTGATTGCAATGCCATTATAGGTAAATTTATCTCATGATATATTAAAAGAAAAAATATTGCAAGCTCAGTTAATTTTCTCATTTTTGTAATTTTTATCAAATATCTCCGATTATTTTCATTGCAGGTTTTTAATATTTTAATAGTTATAAATATTTAAATGAAAATAATAATTTATAATATAAAAAGCAAGTTGCAATAGTTTTTTTAGTCGGTGTATCTCTCTCTCTGCATGTTTACATTTATGTGCTGGTAGCCTATAGGTAGCAAACTGTTATTATTTTCACAACCCCATGTTTCTGTCATCATGTTATTCAAAAACAACAACAAAAAAGAAAAAGAAGCAAATCTTAGTAAAGAATTTTTCTAAACATATACACATAGAGACCTATAAGGCCACGACTTCAAGCTGTGTGCACATTGAACTGAAAACAATGACAATATATTGATGGGAATTCAATCTACTTGTGTGTACTTTATATCTATCTGTTAAGCCAGTAATGGAAAGAGAAAAAAATATACTAAATAAGTTAATAATGTCTTCATTATAGTTGAAGCGTATCTAATATGGTTTACACATATTAGCCACCCTGGAGAAAAATATTTTCCAACAGTTGTTTTCTACATTTTTTTTCTTGGTACTGCTTGCTTGAAATGTTTCGTTTTTTACTTTATCCAGTCATAGTGCAAAGAGAAATAAAGAAAAATACTTAACATTATATTTAATGTGATTATGTCTTAAATGATATTTTACGCAGATATGCAGACTGCGCTAATAAAATCGCATGAGATTTGAGCAAAGTTTAAAAAAAAAAAAAAACGAAGCTGCAGGTGGACACACGCAGCTTCAGAGTCTCTATGCTTCTGCTTAATTACGCGACATTAATGTTTGATTGTTTTTCCATGCTGCGTACACACATCGTAATACACATTACATTACGATTATTAGCATAAATACCGAAGGAAATATAAGGGAGAAGGTCACGATAAATCTTTCTGAATAGAATAAGGGGGATGAGATTTTTCACCCGAAAGAAAGTTTTTCCTTGAAAAGTCTAGATTTTTCCGAAAAGCCTCCGAAGCGACTATCCCCGGTAAATACATGTCTCCTGGGACACCTGGGAAAATGTTTATCACACACTAGCCGATGTCTAAAGACAATTTTTATATTTAAAAGCATTGTTACATAAGCATACGTTATTATAGCTTCATCAGGAAGACTTTGGAATGGACATGAGAGTGAGAGCGATTCGAGAGGTTTCAGCTCTTCTGCCAAAGAATTAAATATATGATGATGATTTTGATACGTTGCTTATGAATTCGTTAATAGAATTATTAATCATCTTGACTTTTTTTCAAATATTTTGTAGCACATAAAGTATGAATTCTTTTCTGATATGATATAAGCGGTACTTTCTCAGAGAAAGCTCTTCGAGTGTAGAGAGTAACAAATAATATTTGAACATGAAAATTCGTTTGGATGATCCAGGGATTGCAGACTAATAGTATAGCAAGTAACAAACCTCTACACCCTTTACTATGGACGCAGGTAATTTTTCATTTTTGTACATGTGGTGCAGGATCACGCATAGAAATAATATTATCGTTATAAGTAACGAACCAAAAACCGATTTATTTTCTATTTTTGAAAACAGATGCGATTTCAGATTATGTTGCCCCTGGCGTGTATTCTTACACCGATTTTGCCCAATTCCAGTACAAACCTGCGTGCAAGACCTTTCAATTTTTGTGGCAAATTTATGGCAATCGTTTACCGTATTTTTGCGACCAGGAGAATATTAGCCACAAAATTTAAATAGACAGATGAACAGGGGGAGAGATGGACATGCTGAAAACTGCTTAGAATTTCATTCCGATCAAGAGTATATATAGATACTTTATACGATCTCTTAAGCTTTCTTCTCTGTGGTGCAAGATGAATACATCCCTCATCTTTTGGTAATGGATGCAAAAATAAAAAAGTCTATAATAAGAAACCATGTGAAGAACACATTTTCGAACTTCAAAAGCATTTTTCTTCTAAATAGATTTTTTAAAACAATTTTCATTTTTTTTGTTCGAATTCTTTTTACAAAGTCTTTGATGCACGTCTTTAACACGAAGAAGCATTTTTTTAATGCGCCTCGCGAGAATGGCTTTGGCGTTGCCATCTTGTAATGTTGTTCACATACATATATATAGTTTGCTTTTGATACCCTATATGTATGCTTTATAACCTCTATCGTAAAATAATTGACAAAAAAAAATGCCGTTTTTAAGCTGCTATCGTAGGTGTCTCCGATTAAGAAATATTGAACCTGATAATATGGTTAACGCCATTCAGCCTACCACTTTTGTTCACGTGAGCATACATTTGAATTATAGAAGACAAACGAATATGTGAATTTCAATCCCCAGAAAGTTTAGTAATTTTTAGACGGCCACGTACATGTATGTCTTCACAGTCCTATACATACCAGTATTTATGAAATATTCTGCCACCGCATTTATTAACCAATACATTTGAATATGAATTACTATTGACATTGGCTGCCAGTGTAAGCAAGTGTTGCGGCAACTGTCAAACAAACTGTCAACATTTGATTTGTTAAACTTTTCAAACTGACGACACTCGTGCGCACTGATGTACACATACACACACACACACACACAAACAGAGTTTGAAATAAGCTTAGTACAAATAAATAAAGATTGTTAGCTTTTCTCACAGCATTCTTTCATACAGAGACCGAGAATCGTTGTGTCAAACACAATACGCAACTTAACAAATAATAAATATTAATAAATTAAATAAGTTCTAAAGCGTGTTAAAGTTCTAGAGAAAATACAAAAAAAAAACAAATAAATAAATAAATAAAAAAATAAATAGATAAAAATAAGGACATAAAAATTTATGAAAAAAAATTCTAAACAAAATGGAAAAATTTTCAAAAAAAGTAATTTAAGTAACACTGTTAAAAGAGATGCAAGTGCATTTCAACGCAATGCGTTATTTGCATTGGTATATGTTATTAATAGCGAAAGAAAACATTGCAGTTAGATATTAAATCGAGTGTTATTCCAGATTTCATAGCCTACAAGGTTCATATGCACATAAAAGACCGTTCGATTCGTGTGTGTGTGTGTGTGTGTGTGTGTGTGCGTTGGTGCATCGGGGCCCTTATCTAAGGATTTTGCAACTAAGAAGTAGAACAAATTCATTTCATATCTCAGCACCGCAGTAGACAGATAACAGGTTTGGTATCCGTAAAGAAGTTGAGTGTGTTGGAGTAAATATTGATTATTTTCTATATCTTATATATATTATGATGATATATTTCTATGTTTTCTAATATTATTATGTTTTCTAATATATATTAGATGTCTCTCCAATTGTCAAGTTAAACTCTTCTTATCCAGAAACTATAATAAATCGAAAAGATTTCTTCATTGCATCATACACTATGGTAGAGGGACGAAGGAGCTTCAGCTTCATAACTGTTTATAGGATCACATGAAAATGTCTGGTTTTCTTTTAATGACAACAAATAAATTATTTCTAGAGCACAAATAAGAATTCCGCCAGTTTGTGTGGAGAGACCTACTAACTATTAAATTGATGCAATAAACATTCATGCTATTCACCAAAGATTTATGATAAGAAATCAAATCCAATCATTCTAAGGCCAAAGAATTAAAAAAAAGTAACAAATCTCTTAATAAGCTGTCGAAGGGCTCAACATTTTTACAAATTTCACACAATAGATTTATCCACAAAAAAATATATATTTATATATATATATATATACAGACTACTAAGGCCCTAAGTTTTATATGACTATATGAAATTAGTGTAAGATCCATGTTTAGACAAAGATATTCCCAAAGTTGATAAATGTTTTTTTTTTTTTTTTTTGACATCTATTTGATAAAATAAATAAATAAACGAAAAATGTTTTTTAAACGACGAAGAAATTCTAACACAACATCGGAGAGAATCAACTTAAATGTAAATAATTTTATTATTAATTGTATTATTTTAAAGAAAAAGATTTTATTAAATAAACGCATTTCTAAGATAGTCAGTGAGGCTGACATTGTTGTAAGCATTTTATATCCATTTCTGGAAAGTAACTCAAAGCTTAAATTTCACGTTAAATTTTTATTATTTAAAGTAATATTTTATGCTATTGTTAAATATGCGCTCATGGTGCGTTATCGGAAGCCCTATCGCTTCTTGAAAAGATTGCAAATAATTAAATTAAAATTATTAAAATTTATAAATAATCGACCAAAACTTCAAAACGCATTAAAATTCTATTATACGTCTGTTCTTAGGTTAATCAAAGAAAAAATTAAAATTATTTTAAAATTTATTAATTAGAACTCAATTAAGATGAAGTGCGAACGTTTAAAATTAATAACAATAATAATGCTTTAAGTTTACAAATCAAGCCTTTTTTTTATGAGATTAAATGCAGCAAGAAAACAATAAAGACAGTTTCATAGTCGGCGGGGGCCGACCTTCGCATACCCACCACTATGTTTTTCGCCTACTACTCTCCAAGTTCTTTTATTTGATACTCATATCGCTGATATTATTAAGAAAAATTAATCGACCAGGTCGGGGTGTCTGCCATATTCATTCTTAAATTAGCCCATTTTTGGGCAGATACTATATCTTCATTAAAGCAGTGGACAACATGGTCATACACATTCGGTCTGCTTTGTCTTACGATAGATAAGCATAAAATCTCAAAAAATTAAAAAAACAAAATTTAATAACTTCTAGCTTCGTGTGGGCGTGGCGGATTTTTCCATTTTTGCAAGTAAGTAAACGGATAGTAGTAGAGTAGAGTAGAGTAGAGTGCTTCGTAAAGTAAACGAGAAAAATTTCAACGAAACGAAAAAAAACGAAAAAATTTTAATAATTTTCGAGTAATGAGCAAAAGTCGGAGTTGCGTTCAGTTTACGTTCCACTGCACCCTTCTGCTCTGACCAATTTGCCCCATTTTCAATACCAATACTAAATTTGAAATCGATATCTTGATTTTTGCGACCCGGAGACTGCCGACAACACACACCACACAGACGCATTGACGGACAGACATGGCTAAATCAACTCAGAATTTCGCTGAAGCTTTCTTTTGGATGTTACATACTTTATGGACGAAAATAAAACGAGTACAGTAGTGGGTATAATAACGGGAATTACTTTTTCTTTTAATTTTAAAATTTGGGGAAAATTTATCCTCCTTTTAATCCTTTCACGAACAAGTGTCGGTAATATGGGCATTTGCTTGTTATGATCAAAGAGTGCGCGAATTGAGAGCATTTTAAAATTCAGATATAAACCAAGGTTTTAAAGGATGTCTTCTTCTTCGTTTTAGCAATAAGTGGAATCAAAATTTTGAAGAATGTCAATACAAAACTACTACTACAATGTAGATGAAATAATCTCCTTCTGATAGATGTTCTTCAATAAATCAATTTTCTATTTATGACCTGAAATCTATCGAAGAGAAGCTCGATGTAGCCAGTAAAAGAAAAAAATTATACAAGATGGATGACTTCGTTACCTACTGCCTTCAAAGGCAAAACGAAAATGTGTCGAACGAGAGGAGATCAATTAAAATATTATGTTCAATCGTTATTTCTGCTTTTTCGGAAAAGTTCTCTCATGCAGTCGTGCAAACGAATCCTAGCTTGACCTGCAGAGATCGCGCTATTCACGACAATGAAATAAAGTTAAGTCCTTTTTTGATTGTGTTTCAAAGGTTTTTTGCTCCTTTTGACTGACGGCCGCATAACTCAAAGAAAATTATTCCGCTTAAAGAGGTGGCTTTCCGATGGCGGGAGATTGGTTGTAATTATCCTAATTTAAAGAGCGTTATATGATGAGGTATTAGGTTCGCCTCGAACCTGACCATAACCCATTATATTATCCTGGTTCACCAGGCGTAGCATGTTCGGTAAGGACTCTCCTACTCACTGATGATGCCGGTCATCGTATCGTATTTATCACGTGTCTGTACGGTACTGTTGGGTTACACTTTCGCCGCACAAACCCGAAGTGAATCAAACAGAGATAATTTTTGAGTTGAGTAAAAAAGTTTCAATACGAACACGAAAGTCATAATAAAGTTGGATCTGTTTAAGCCGATCTTGCTTCCTTACAGAAGTACTCGAAAAGCTCCACTAGAGTGTAGCCCCAAATCACCTAAATCAGAAAAATGGGTAACAATAGCGATTAGCAGTTGATAACAAGTTGAGTAATTAATCCGTTACCATCTTAAAGAAACTAAATAAAAAATAAATCTATATCCACCAGCAAAAGATGGACGTATACTAAATTTTCCCCTCCGTTCGTAACGTCGTGAAATACACATAACACGTACACGTTCATGATCTGCGTCATATTCTGAGTCGATATAGCCATGTTCTCTATCTCATTATAACTAAGACAGACAGTTACAACTTTATATACATATATGTAGACACCTAGCTATTGTAATTAAGGCGGGTATGGTGACTGCATATCAAAAAGACGACTTAGACCTATGCTTGTATTAGACAAGAAGCGAGAATAGTCAGAACAAATGTTGTATCAAATCAACGAAAACTTTGAAATTATGGGTAACCCCAGGCCCCAAGACGTATCTCTCTTCCTTAATGCAATTTGGAATCGTTTCACAAATTTGATCCGTATTTTAATTGACATATGGATGGTTCAATTGCCAAATGGGTTAACTTCATTTTTGGGTTTTTATTAAATTTTAATACCAAAGCACTTAATTAGCTCCTAACTGTACATATTCAGAAAACGAATTTCTCTAATAATAAGTATTTTGGCCACTGAGTAATAAATAATTTTTGTCAGAAGCCAATCTGATTAACTCCATACTATAATGTATTTATCTGCTTTTAAAAAAAGCAAACCGTTGTAACATTAAGATGGAAGATGTTAATAGGAAATGAGTCAGGAAAATAATGAATCGGATGGTTCTTCCAATACAAATTATTGGCAGAAAGCTCGGCTCAAGAAAACGATTTTGTATGTATTCGGATTCATCACCTGATCGCTGCAAATAATTCGGCCGGACGAAAAAGAAGCCATAATTCTGGTAAATGGGACCGAAATGCCCAAAAGCTTGACAGAATAAAAGGTTCGGGATACAGAAATAGAAGTGGAAGGGAATTTTTTATTTGGGAAAATTACTTAGGTGGAATGAACTGGATTTGGGGTTTCTGTAACAATGTGTTTTGTGTAACAATGACACATTGCGTGTGTGTGTGTGTGTGTGCGTATAACAATGACATTTCTCCGTAATAAAATAATAATTTAAAAATTTGAAAAAAGAAATATTTTATCGTTTTTCCCGACTTCTTGTTTTACAGAGTTAATCGATTTGGCAGCTGAATCATCCCTATTATGAATCGGAAATTTAATTTAATTTAAACTTAAAGTAGTCAGATAGATCTCTCTTGTCCTGATTAATACTTTAGATTGGAAGCCATCAAAAGTATATCATAGCCTTCCAAGAAATGCACTGAACGACGATCAAAGACACCTTGTATTGTAAGTAGATTAAGAAAAAACGGCGTAGACTTGCAGTAATTGTTACTGAATCTGCGCTTCATCCCTTGCCAGTGCGAAGGCTAAAAGTATAATAGAAAAATACTAAATTTTAGTATATTTTCGTATAATATTTCTTTAAAAACTGCGCAATAAATTACAGAAAATTTATTGAAAATAAAAAAAAACAGAAGAGAGAGAAATAAGCAAGAAATGGGCAAATATTTCAAACATGTTTAAAACAAATGTGTCTGTGTGTGAGAGCAAATTTAGCCAACTTTTCCCGTGACTAAAAAGAATGTTTTTCAACCTGATAACAATGTTAACGAAATGTGTTTCTTTGTGTTTTTGTTTTTTTCTCTTCTTCTTCTTCTTCTTCTTTTTGTTTTTTTCATGCACATTCAACCAATAACCATCATTATTACGTTAATCATCACGAAAAGCATTATGAAAAACAAAAACATTCTTAACTTTTGACTCAAACATTGTAAACATTGCTTGTGCGCGAATTCGTGCTTAATTGTCGTTGTGCGAATTTAACGCACGCAGAACTTAACCAGCCAACAACAAATGTCACCCGGTTTATAGGCTTATGCGCGCAAAAAACATACCGTAAATTGTCATGACAGACACAGGAGATATTCGTCATTCGCTTGTCTGCAACTCATCATAGTTTTTTTTTTTTTTTTATTTTTTTTTTGCGCTTTGTCCGCATCACAGATTGAAGCGCTTTTAACTACGAAGCAAAACAACAACAACAACAACAACAACAAATAAAAAAATAAAAAACTTATATTTTTGTTTTATTTTAATATAAAGCTTTAATAACTTTGAAAAATTTTTATACCCTTCAGTAAAATAAAAGAATATACTAACTTTGTCGGTACATTGTAACGCCTGGAAGAGAATTTGTTGCATTCCCGTCTTCTTATCCCGTCTTTGGCTAGTGTCGTAGAAATTATGGTATAAATGTTTATTCCCATCGAACAATCTCTTCAGCAGTTGGATTTTTCTAACACACACACACACACACACACACACACCAGGTGGGCTGTTCTTGTGAGTTAGAATATAGTGTAGCGTAATAGTATCGCTAAAACAGGAAGTCGCGGAACCAGCTTTTCATCAAATGACAAGCCACGCTTTCATTCCTCTTCGCTTTAAAACGACCAGCACTGCGTGCTTATATCGCCAACATAGAGGGCACTTTACCAAACTTCGTTTCACAGGCTGGGTGGTATTTTTCCCTGATTTTCCGAATTTATTTTAAACAAATCTTGCTTCTATAGCACGTCTTTAATTGCCAGTGTACGGGCTTTTTCGTTTGTGATGAAAATATTGGATTTGCAACGCAAGTACTAACAGTAAGTCCCGCGTCTTATGGTCGTTCGTTTTGCGATCTCCATAGAAAGTACTGTTATCGATCAACCAGGTCAAGCTTTTGAACTACATTTGAAAGTTGACCATGAAGATGCCCTTTCATTGATAATAGGAAATGATTGAATTTTCAACTTTGTCTGAAACACATGCCAAAGAAATGGGCGCTTCCTAACCTATTACCCGTTACGACAAATACTATTAGCGCAAATTTCTTACTCAATAAGTAAAATGGTTCTCGAAAAATGTTATAAGGCTTCCAGAAACTACAATAAATACGGAACGACTAGATAAGGATATACGAAAACGGGGATCCTCTATGAAATTCTTGCACTTATTCAAAAAGATTAATTTGCGTAAGCCAGTGCGGAATTACGGAAATCTCTTCAATTTTCTTAAGTTAGATGTTGTGCTTAAACGATTCGGTCCAAGGAGAAGGAATGGATAACGAAACGACGTAGAGACCGGGAATCTCTAGAGTTTTGCAATACGTAGAATGCTGGTTCGGGTTTGCAAAACACCACACCCTCTCTTGACTTTGGAATGCGATGTGAAATGTTGCTTAATCCACCTGAAAGGCGAAATCGTTTTCATCAAGTTGTTTCGTGTACGTAAAAAGAACTAGGATTGGATATAGAGACCGCGAATCTCCAATCGCAATACGTAGAATGATACAAAACACTACACCCTCTCCTGACTACTTTGGAATGAGGTGTGAAGTGTTGCGAATGTGCTTGATCCCCGTGAAATGCGAAATCGTTGTCACCAAGTCGTTTCGTGTGCGTACAAAACTATCGACGCCCGTGACTTTTCGTTGTAAATTGTCTCAAATGCTTCACCGATTTCATTGGCGATAAATTCGCGGCTAAATTCGTCAATAGTATACAAGAAGCTAGTCAAACGGACTTGCGTACCTGTTCGTAACATGTTCCCTTTGCTTAAAAGAATCAAGCGATTGTTAGGTGTCAAAGGATTCGTTCCATTCTCAAGATAATCTCTTTCTCTCGTTTTTGTGCGATTTCTTTTAGGCAGTGATTAAAAAATGAAGGTAAATTTTTTTTTTTTTTTTTGCAGCAAAAAGCATTGCCACCATTTCCATTAAGGGCAAAAAAAAATTATGTGACAGTTGTGCATGGAAGACAGAAAAAATCGTAAGTTACTTTAGCCACCAGCACAATTGGTTTTTTTTTGTTCTTTTTTTGGAATTTTTATAGATTTTTTTGTTTTGCCAGCACTGGATATGTGGTTATAGCAAATCCGTGCAATTCTCCGGAGACGTATTTATGCGAGAGCAAAAACTTTTCTTTCCAATTCGATTTTTTTTTCTTTTTTCATTACGTTCTGCTAAAAAATCAAAATTCATTCGAAAAAGTCACAATCATCTGCCAATAATCAAGGGAGATTTATAACTTTCGTCAAGGCTTTGGAGAGACGTTCACAAAACTTTCAAGACAAAATTTTGCATTACAGATCCTTTTACTTCGAGAGGACAAAAAATAATTCGTCACTTTTTCTGTACGCACAGTCAGCGAGGAGAGTAAAGAATTTTGTTTTTTTTTTTTTTTTTTTTTTTTATTTTTTTTTTTTTTTTTTTTTTTTGCAAATGTTTTTATAGAGTTTTTTTTTTTTTTTCTTTGTTTTTTTTATTGAATTTTTCGACAAATGTTTTTATAGAGATTTTTAGGTAATTTTTTTTGAAAAAGCTATCGTTTTCAAGTCCGCTTTTTTTTTATGACTATAATAAAGAAATACTTTTAATAATTCAATAGCGAAACTAACGAGGGTCACATAAATTTCAGAAAAAATGACACTTTTTTTATACAGATATACTCGTAAGCTTCAAATAAAATCTTAAAAAAAAAAAAAAAAATTAAATTCAATTTAATTCTCAAAATTTATTAGGTCATTAAACATGAAATGATATTAAAAAAGTTTTTTATTAAAATAAGAGAATGTTAGCAAATAAACATTTCTACACACAAACAATATATATATATATATATATACATATTATATATATGTATAATATACATTTATATATATATACAAAACAAGTATTGGCGAGAATGGGAAGCTTGGCATTCTTTACCAAAAGCCTATGACTACGAGCAGGACAGGACCGACGTACGGATGGAGACAAGATTAAATTGTTTTAAAAAAACTCAAGGTAATCGAGAAGGCACATACGTCTTATGTGGTCCTTAATTTCTAGGCCTTAGAAATGAAGGGAAACAAAACGGTCAGAACTGGGAGTTAAAAAATTTTGATAGCATTTTTCTTTGGAAATGAGCCGAGAGATACAATTGTGGACTTTTATTTAATACACATACATTACCTTCCAGGTTCGTGATTCAGTCTCCCCGATCATTGCCGTGCCATAAATAGAAGCCAGACATGATTAAGACGGTTCTCAATTTTAAGCAATTTATGTACTTAACCGGATCTCCGAGATACTACAATCGAAAGGACAAAACTATTGTTTCGCTATTCTTAGCGTTTTTTGGGATGAAAAGGTAAACAAATTATATTCGACTGAGATCATATTTTATTTTTTTTTATCCATTCAAGAAAAGGGAGTTGTACTGAAAACCCACTGCATTGCATCTTTTATATATTCCCCCTCGTCTTCCGTTCAGTAGCCTTTTTCATTGAACAAATATTGCATTGAAGCGCAATAAGATGTTGAGCATTTCCTGACTTCCAAAAACATAATGATGATAGGAAACGAACCTACTAGTTATATATGTATGTTCAAAGCCTTGTTTGTGCATTGCCTTAACCTTTATTTAAATTATAATCGCACTTGATTTGAAAATTTTGGTAAGAAAAAGGTAAGCATCTACCGGGGGCGAAGATGGCAATAATTTCGACAGATACTCCGCTCTATGCTAAAAATCGGTTTCACTAGTCCCTGAAATGCAAAAATTTAAATATCTTACATCGTTTAGCTCCCTACCATCGCTACAACAAATGAAAAGATTGCGCCTAAAACTTACGAGTATGCATACATGCCTCTGTACCTAAACAAGTACAATAGAGTGGTGGGGTCGGATTTTTCAATATCCAATAAAAAAAAGATAAGAAAACTTAATTTTCTTATTCGCAACTATGCCGTGGAATATCACTCTACGAACACAATTGACAGCCAAAAAACCTTTGCTTCCTTTATAAGTTGTTTGTTATACCCTACACGTAAAATTCTTGTGTAGTACTTAAGCAGCTGATGTATGTAAGACTCAGAAGGACGTAGGGATTTTTTTTATACTTACAGTACCACAATAGTTTTCTGATTCGTTTTAAGCATGTTTGTCCGTCTTACAGCTTGTTGCCTATTCACGTATTTTCGTGTTCAACGTACGCAACGTCGCAATATTCGACAATTTATTCCACTGACGTGCTGTGGCCTAGTGTTGAACACTAATGGATATGGAGTCAGTGGGCAACTTCTAGTCTCCTTACATCATGCTATTCTGCATTACTCGTTATGTGAGAAAAGTTGACCGTTGTTTCTTTATAAATAGAGGATAAATATATAGTTTTTAAAATATAGTTTAAAAAAACGAAAGAAAACACAAAAATTAAAATTTTTTTTTTCTTAATTTTAAAATAATTAATAAGATTTACATTTTTAATGCGCTTAAAGCGACTGACATAATTTTGTTTTCTTTTTAAAGTTAAACAGCGGAAAAGAAAGTGGAAAGTGAATGCTATTATACACACACACTTGATATTTTGAAGTTCGTAGATATTTGAAAATTCTACGCAAATATTTTCTGAATATTATTTATACTGCCATAGTAAGTAGTTGGGTGCACTTATTTTTCCTATCATGCTTAGAAGAAGTCTATTATACGGGATATCAAATGTGGTATGAGTGATTTTTTATTCAAATCTGGAATTTTTCTCTGCTGTTACAGCAAATTTCGATTATCCACATTTGGGCGTTGGATGGATATAAAAACCAGTTGATGTTTTATGTAAAATTAGTAACCCTTTTACATAAGTTCATCACTGCCTAAATGCCCCAAATAAAACGAAATATTCAAATGTTCTTTATCATGGTTAATATAAACATATTCATAATGAATCGGCTATCAGATCGCTTTATAACAAATAATATTTAAATAAACAGCTTAGTCATTGAAGTTCTTTCCCATGAAAACTGTTCCCTAGATCTGGAAACAAACAAAATCACAGAAATACGTATGGCGTAGAAATTTTAGGAATTTGCTCTTTTCTTGTATTCAGTTCTATTGTGTATAGAGCGTTCTGCTTAACAAACTCTGAAGTGTTCCGTTCACAGTTTCTTTATATGTTCTATCAATAAATCTCCGGCCTAACTGTTTTCTTGCAATTCTAGGCCGTTTTTTTTTCAATTTCGCTACTCAAACATTTTTGTAACTCTACATAATATTCATTTTTGATCTGTTATCCCCTTTCAAGATAGTCGATGAGTATTTCATCAAGTGCTTCCCAAAACGCGGTCATCATAACCTTTCTAATCGACCTTTTGACCGCTTTAGACTGCTTTCGCCGGGAATCGGCTGATTATTGATTTGAATCTGGAGTTTGGTGATGATTACATGTTTCACGCATAGCGCTTGAAAAAATCTTTTGCCTTTGGCCTAAACGGTTCGAGAATATTGTTGTTTTTGATGAAAAGAGAGCAAACATTCCCTACGAATAGAGTTTTCTGATTAGCAAACGCGGATGCAAAATAGCAAATACACTGCCTGTTGATATCGTCAAGGTGCCGGTTGTCTTCGGCAGTTGCACATTTCGTTTTTCTAAAACGATTTCGTTAACGTTGCTTAAATTGAGGAAACTGTCAATAAATTTATTTTATCGATAGACAAAGGTCGCCACAGCATCTTTCAATCCAATGCTGATTGCGAACGATAGTCGTTCGCCTCGAAAAGGAAAGTTTTGCGCTTTTCTCGAAAATGATAAAAGTGGCTAAACTGAACCAACCGTAAACAACAGCAAACTAATGATTGCAATGCAATGAAATTTTGACCCGTTCCGTTCGAAGATTGATACCATCCAGACCAATATTAGTCCGCAGACAGACTTATGCCATATATGCGCCAAAACGAAAACTCATTGAGTAATGTGTTGTATCTTAAAATTTCTTTATAGAAAACAAGTAAAAATGCTGTTTTACTGCACAGAATTAAATACCGTTACTTTTTAAGTTGCTGTGCTTAAATTTATATTCGCTGAGATGAAGGATTTCTTCTTCTCTGCTCATCACTAGACTCCCATGGAAATGTAAACGCATTTACACCTAGCAATGCATAGACATATTGCATCTGCCCACCTCTGTAATTACTGGTTAGATGCCTCATCAAATCATGCGAATCGAAAATGAAAAAATCTCTAGTAGAAATTTATGAAAATCTGTATAATTGATTGTTTTTCATTTATTAGATCTAAGCGGATGAATTTGAAAACAAAAAAGGAAATACTATTGTGCTACTAATTTAATTTTTCTAAAAATTAAAAAATATCAGCTCATTGTTGTGGAACGGACCAATGCTTTCAGTTCATTTTATGAAAGCGTTAATCTGTAAATGGATAAACGAATTTCAATTATTGATCTTGGAGTCCTATCTGAACGAAAATTGTCCTTCAATACACACTTATAAACATTACCGTGATTAGGCGCTAAATCAAAGAATTTCCTAACTCTCGGTGGCTATACATCGTACGAATGTTCCAACCAAACAATTAGCTTAACTCGCAAACTGCTTCGTAAAAAAAAAAAAAAATAAATTAACCATTGAATGAATTGAATTAAAGAATCATCCAATGAAAGTGTTCATGGATCGATTTCGATTCGGTGAAGATGTAATTTTTAACTTAATGAAACTAGAAAGCACTATGACCTTATACAAGAAGAATCGTATACAGAAAACGATAGAACCTACTTATTAACGCTAGGCTATGGCTTATCTCAACATGTGTGGGTAAATCTTGCGTAATTTTCGCAAAAATCAATCTCTGTTATTTTATTAATCACCCTCAGTATGAAAGGTAAGCAAAAGTTATATATAAAGAGAATTTGTAAACTTTATATCACTCTTCAGAGATTAACTGACACCTTGTAACGGAATAGGTTTACTTTATCCTCTCAATCAAGTGTTCTTAGGTTCGATTGCACAAAATTTCATATGATTTACAAACAATTAATTCTTCTTCACTGTTCGGGGTGGGCGTGAACTTTTCAATTAGCTACACTTTTTGTTACCAACAAAAAAAGAAAAGAAAATTTGATATAAATGAAATAATCATTTAAGACAGAATTCAGATGTAGGTCTCTATATATCGAGGTTCTTATGTTCACAGTTTTATTTTATACCAAGAAAGCAAAAAAAAAAAAAAATAAATAAATAAAAAATAAGAAAAAAGATGCCACCCAAGGGCAAGCGTGGCTCTCCTTATTTTTAAAACGCCATTTTTCGTAAAACATTAACCTGCAGAAGAAGATTTCTAGACTTACCCTTACAATGTCATCCTAGCGTGACTAACTGAAATCTATTGGTTTTATCTAAATAGACAATTTTAAATGGTTGGATTTGTTAAGAGACAAACACACACATGCAGGTCTTCTATGGGATACATTTCATTAAAAACAAAAGCGAAAAGAAAAAAAAAGAAATCAAATGCGTAAACCTTAACGCTTTAGCTAAATAACAAATCCATCCGACTTCCTATGCAAGAATTTGTTTTTTCTTTTTTTTTTTTGTACCATTTGACTCACTATCTCTCTCCGCCATACAGTTCATATCCCTATAATGACTATATAAAAACGCCTAAAGTGTTATTTATTTTTTTCTTAGTATATGTTTTTTTGGTTTTTTTATTTTTATTTTTTTGCTTTTGTATTCACTTATTAAGGTTTTCTTTTTTCAGTTCGTTAGGTAGTTGTGCTAATATGGCTGTAATGGTGTTGTTGTTTTTTTTTTTTATTATATTTGTTGTTATTATTATTATTGTTGTTTAATATTATTGGATGACTGCCTATGCATTCCATGTGTAGATGTTGTTATCATGATTTTGTATATAATTTAAGGCATATGCCCGAGTATATGTTTACTTGAATGTGTGTGTGTGTGTGTGTGTGTGTGAATGTATATGTATGTGCGTGTATGCGTGTTGTGTTAAAATCGTTTTGACCACCATGTTAGCTGTTTAAACCTTTTAATTGAATGTCTTTATGGTTATGCTCTGTTGTGCTTTGCCTGCCAACCAGCCAGCCTCCCTTACAGTCAAGCTAAGTCTTTTACACGCTTATTTATTTATTTATTTATTTTTATTTTTATTTTTTTTTTTTTTTTCTTCACTAGTCTTCTTTCTCTCTTACTGGCGTTGATGGTGATGATGATTATGGCTTATTTCCCTCTTCATTCTTGGAAAATAATAAATTTTTAAAGATTCTTTTCTCATTGTTTTCTCTTATTATTTTTTTTTCTTCTTCTTCTTCTTCAATTTTCTGTTTGGTCATGTTCAAGATGGCGTTTTAAATTTTTTTTTATGATCGAAAAACCGAGTTGCACCAATATCGTTCAATACTTAATTTGATTTGTCTGAAGGTGAGAAATTATTAAAAAAAAAAAAGAAAAAAAAAATGAATCTAGGAAAGAAAACGGAGAAAATGGCGTTAACCATTACGGTGATTGTACACATGTGTGCATTACACGTGTAATTACTTTTGAAAATAACCCGTTATGTTGGAAGTGATTCAATAGATGATCTAATTCGAACAACTTTCAATGACTTTCGTCCTTAGGCCAAGTGATACCAAATTTCATTAAAATTTTTCAAAAATTGTGACATATAGGTGGAACATAGAAAACAAAACGAGAAGGCGGGCAGACCTACAGGCGAAGAGATTATCTTAGATAGTAAAAGTCATTCTAGATGATGCATCCCTGCGGCTAAATTTAATATTTCCATATATTACAAGTGCTGTAGGGTATAAAAATATATTTTTCTTAATGTGATTTTGATTTTTCTTCAATTTTTTATCCTATAGACCTAATTTACTTCAAAGTTTTAGATACTCATCTTACTACACTTCAGATAAATATTTACATATATTTATATATATCTGTTATTGTTATTATTAAAAATAATTTACTCAAAGAAATAAATTCTAAGACTTAAGTCTTAAAGCACTGGCTTCTAAGGCCATCAACTTTATAGAAAATTCTACCGCGCTTGAGATTTGAACCCACTACGTTTGAGTTCTTAGTTGACACCCTTTGCCTACTCGCCCACTCAGGTGCATATGTTTTCTTTTTCCTTTTTCTTTTTTATTTTTTATTAACAAAAATACTTTAGTCTCCTTTTTTTAAGAAAATATTTCGCTTAATTAAATGACTGAGTTGTAGGATTAAGTTGATCTCATTTGTGCCGGGTTTCGGTTTTATAACTAATTTTAATCTTCTTAAACAGGTGTGTGTATATGGCTGGACATTATATAAATCAATTTAGAACGAACCGAAGGCGGCCGTGTGGTTAAGATATATTAAATTTGTGGCCATGGACACCAATATATTTTCAAGACCGACACGACTCTAACTAGCGGAACATGAGCGTTTGAATCAAAAAGTTCAAGATTTGACCAAGAATCCTTTTTCAAAGATACCATGAAAAATTCGAGCGAAAAGGACGCAAATTGCAGAAATTGTGTTTTCGGCCGAAATCTTGAAAATCTTGTCTCGAACAAAACGTTATAACTGTGTTACAGACATATTTTTATGTTATAATGACTTTTTTATTACATTTTCCAATTAATCCGCAAGCCAAGAAGCATAAAAACATTGTGTCGTGCTCTCCTCTGTTCCTCTGCGTTCGCTTTCCACGAAGGTTTTTTGCCAAACGACGCCCTTTTGATGATGAGTGAGTGATGGGTGAGATCTGTGATAAATAGTAATAGCAGTCGGTTAGATAAGAATCGCGAGTACTAAGTCACTGTTAAATAAAGTTTGTTCATAGATGTAGTGAGAGCTCACTCGTTAAAGTCATAACATTTGCCTTCGCTAGGCTGCGGGAACCATCTCTCTATCCCTTTCCTTACTTCTTTCTGACTGTCAACGTATATCACGAACAGGGGAACATCCTCTGACTGAGACTGGACATATTACAAAAGAGAAAACGGGCAAAAAAGACAGAATCTTTGGTTTTACACTAAATGTTGTGAAGATGTAGAGACAGCTGCAAGCAAATTTATAATTCTATGTTCGAATTCACCCACATTTTCAGTCAATTTCTCAGCAAAAGTAGCGACTCTTTTCGAATTTCTTTCAGCTTCACATGTCCTTTCTTCAACCATCGCCCCTTAAGTGTTTATTTTTTTAATTTCATTTATGTGTAGATAACCCCTATGCACCTCTATATATAGAATATATGCCTTCTGTTATGTGGGCGATCTGATAATTTACTAGGAGTGGCCAACGCTTCATCCTTGTGCAAGCATTGCTAGATATAACGGTTCCGATAATGCTACAGGCATTTTTACGTATTTCTATTTGGAAACGTTTTTAGAAGAATACAAATATCTGCTGGAGACAACCTGTTAACAGATTAGAAATCAGCAGACAACAGTACTTTTCTTCAACAGCTTTCTCAAAGCGCTTGGTTACTGATTACAAGATGTTCGCATTTATCTAAATTTAATTATAAGATATTCATATTTAATTACAATTGTATACGTATGTCATATACTCGGACAAGGAATAATCATATATATACCGACACAGGCAGATTAGTTTAGAAATGCAAGCTTAGATATGCAAAATTTAAATTAATCTCAAGCAAAACGAAATGCAAACATTATTTACGGACAGATGGAGTTGTAAATGTTCTAGTAAGGTTTCGAGTATGGAATTGTCTTTATTTTGATGACTTTCACATTTAACGGAGAGATAAATACCAATAAAATAATAAATAAAATATACGTTAAAAGTATTTAAGCCGCTAAAAAAATATAAACATAATCGTAAAGTGCTTAAGTATTGTTGTAAGAAAATCCTTACGCATATTTTTACTTTTTTTAAATGGACAAAGAAAGTCAATTAATAATAAACATAAACACAAGACACCAAATGCTTAAATAAAATCATACGAAACTCTTTTATGTACACGCATGTAAGTGGCGTCTTTATTTATATAACACTTTCAGATTAATGAGTTTTCTAAACATACGAACTTGTTTTTAGAAAATTTAAAAAGAAAAAAGCAAGAAAACCGTATGAAAACCACATAAATATCGTTGAAAATTTATGTATTTGCCAAAGAAATGTTACGGGATTTTTTTTTTCTTTTTTTTTTTTTTAAGGAAACATATATGTATTAGATTCGTTATACCGTTTGCAACTAGGATCGCTGGCAAGAAGTATGAAAATTTTATCCGTAGGCAAGGGAATATGCTTTGATTGGTTGGTCCTGATAAGTTTTTCATCAAATGCTTTAAGAATCCTAATGAAAGAGATTCTCTTCACACATCGAACCGCCAAAGACTACAAACCACTACTGGATACGCCACCCCCCTAATAATCCTTCCTTGATATTTATTTATTTTTTTGGCTTAAATCTGCTTAAATGCATTTTTTTTTTTTTAGTTGCAATAAAATTCTATCCCCACTTATGCCAAGGCTTATTTCTCAATTACGTCATAGGATGCCCAAGATTCGCTTTAAGGCGACTACTATTAAATTTTCAGTTTTTATTATTATTTCTTTTCTTTTTTTTTTCTTTTTTTTTAATTTTGATTCTTTCGGTGTCTTTTGTGTAAATATTTTTATGAAGATTTTCGAAAGGTGAATGAATGAAAATTTTTATCTCTTCGTAGCATATGTTTGTTGTTATAGGATTTTATTTAAAATTTCCCCAACTTTTTATTTTGTAAAAAGTACTTGCGACATGTACGGTAAACATTTCTAATGAGTTGCTTTGTTTGTGGAAAAAACAACGCGATGCAATAAAAATATTATTTAATTATTGTGCCAGACAAGAAAGATAATCCAAAGTAAAGAAAAATTCGAAATTTCCCACATATTGACGCCTAGAGGGCTTTTTTGGTTCAACACAATATTAGATTTTTAACGTTTCTGTTTATACTAAATTTCTCAAGTTAATTAAGTGTCAAAAGTCT
Source organism: Glossina pallidipes (assembly GCA_000688715.1). Lineage (NCBI taxonomy): Eukaryota > Metazoa > Arthropoda > Insecta > Diptera > Glossinidae > Glossina > Glossina pallidipes. The sequence continues at coordinate 576,598 of KK499876.1, read as the reverse complement.
GGTTTTTTTTTTTTTTTTTTTTAGTAGATTACTAATAAAGTGTAGAAAAACAAAATGTATTTTAAAAAGTTCTGTTTGCCTTGGGTTGTTCAAAGTGCTAGGTGTCAAACATCTTCAGAGAATAAAGATATAAAGATAGCAACAAAATTTTGCTAATTGTAGATCGTACATAGCGGCATCAAATATTAACTTCGTATGCAAATGGTTAGGCAAACGTAAAGACCCTGTAAGGTAGCATCGTAAAGGACTTACGGCAAAACAACAACTAACAAAGGACGCTGCACATGAATTTCACCGACGCGAGTGAGAAGCATAGGTTTTAAAAAGAAACTGAAAAAGGATTTTTCTCGACAATCCCGAGCGGTGAAAGCGCTACACGGCCAGAGGAAAGCGGAAGGGGGGGTTTGGCTCTAATGTACTAAAGGGACTGAGGGACTGACTGAACTGAGAAGCTCTAATGTAGGCATGAAGGAGCGTCAACTATGGCGAAATTATGCCTAAGTGGCCATGCGGCAAGAGAGATACTTACACCCATCAAAAGCAAGACTTCCGTATCCTCTTTAATATTAAGTGACGAATTTTTTCCATTTTTGTGCAAGTACTAGAAAATCATTCTTAGAATATACGCGCAAACTTTCATAGTTTTATGAACCAAAAAATTAAATTTTTCTTACTTTTCCTTTGTTCTCAGTTTACGTTATACGGCAGCCGCGTCCATTGACGGATTTGGCCCATTTTTAGCATCAACTTACGGGCAAGAACTTCCGCATTTTTTGGTACATTTGAACCTGATATTGTAAGTTTTACTGCCGAGGAAATAACACACAGGCACACAGACGAACATGCGGACAGATGAACGAATGAAAAAGAAGACGTGACTCGATCGATTCACGCCTGTACTTGATCAAATATATTTATATATATATATATATATATATATATTAATGTATACTTTATACTATCTCTGGGTTTTTCGTGTCGGATGCCGCAGACCTTTTTGACACAAATGAGTACAAGTATATATTTTGAGGGCAGCAGCATAATAGAATATTTAATTTTAATTATTCAAAGATATTTATAGATTTTAATATTTTATTGACATATCGGCGAAAAATGTTATTTTACTCCACTCGTCGCGGTAGACGTGTTGCAAACTAAACCTGAATCGCCTGAAGAAAAAGACAATTCATATACGATTTAGATCATAAATTTTGAATATCGTAATCGTGATTTCAACGAATAAGTATATAAAGCAGTCAAAAAACGATGCTTGCATTTATCTATATTTGGCGTATAGCACATATGTCGGTTATCAGTTACATACTTATACTCATATATAAAACCAATCGACGTAATGTATTGCCGACGATGGATTTGGTACCCCCTAACAGCTAATATATTCGAGTACACGTAATAACGTAATGAAAATATATATCGTGTAAACAACGTTGGATGCTTGTTCTAATCTTTAGACTTCCATTGATTGAGTGGTTCCAACTATAAACTACTTAAGCGGGGTTTTACCAAAACCTGTTAGTACTTTTTTTAATTAATTTTAGATTAAGATTTCTTTTTCTAAAGATTGAAATGATCAAAATGACGGACGGACAGATGGGGTATACAACGGATTAAATTTGGGGGAAGCTATAGCTTACACTAGTTGCAAGGAAAATCACGTTGCAAGGAAAGTCACGTTTATTATAGGATTAAATTATGAACAACGCTTTTGAAGCCTTTTCATTAAAATAATGCGAACAACGGGTTTTCACAATAATTGATTTTTATCCGAGATCTTTTATTGCAAACTCAAATCAGTTCGCTCGTGGACAATATTTTGTTTAATAGGAAAAACACAATGTCATTAACAAGACGCCACACACATATGGGTCAGACTATCTGCACATCTGCTCTCTTCAACATCTGCTGTCTTTTTACGCATTTCAACACTTTATATAAAATATGTAAAAATTATTGCATCACACACAATCTATATAGCGTTAAATCAATTATTGAACATCTGTTGAGCGTAACGTAATCATCGTTATCGTTAACAGAATTATTTTATATATTGAATTTATTAATACACTACTCAACGCCTGGTTTCGTACGTACACCTTTTACATATCTTATTATGATTGAATAAATATGTAAGCTATTACGAGGTATTTTCTCAAATTTTCACGCGAATATGACTGCGATGACAATTATACAATTAAATGATTGAAAACAAATCGTTTCGACACAAGACTAACTAATGTTTAATAATTCAATAGTAAATATAAAAACGCTTTTATATACGCGCTTTTTACAACAACATCCAGAAAATGCCTAAACGAAATGGACATTTGTGTTCGTGTCAGCAGTAAGTTTTTTGCCTTATTTTTACGACTTTTCTGTGAAAAAGTGAAAGAAAATATTGGCCAACAAGGGGCAAAGTTAAAAAGTTCGTAGCGAACTTATATACTTGACAATCGGTATCAAAATTTAAATCGATTTGAGCTTGCTTTACCGTCTTTCTGTCCGCACGTCCGTCCGTCTTAAATATTTCCTTTGCCGTGAAAATTGAAACATCAGCCTCAAAGATCTAACATTGAAAATCTTTGTTTTGAAAGACAAATAAAAAAGAGATTTTTTTTTACCCACAAACTCCAACAGTTGGAGCGGGTGAAATTTCTATCTGTGAGCTATGAGTGATGCAGAAGTGCTTGCACAAAAAATGAAAAATCGCCCACGCTCCCCGTTCTCTACCGATAGAAACCGTGGGTATAAAAGATTCGGTCATAACGGTTTATAATATTTTGTAGTAAAGACGTGAATTCATCAAAAAATATTGCAAAAAATAAGTTGCTCGAATTTAATTCGATTTTTTGACACACAAAATTTGCTTATTTCTTATTACTGGAAATGTACTTTACGGTCTTATATATATATATATATATATATACATCTTTTTTTTTTCTGTGACCAGCCACTCAGAGGTTTCCCAATAACCGTGCGGGCAGGGTGGTGATCAGGAAGGGTTATATGGGCAACGGGGTGAAGAAAGAGAACAATGTTTATGAACGTTGGACGACACATCAGGTACGGAAGGAAAGACCACCAACTTGTTCCAAAGGCAACGAGTTAAAAATCGACGAGTTGTAGTATGTAGTGTGTTTTACGCCATACAGCTAACTAACTGCAGGACAAGTGTTGCAGGACACTGTTGAAGAATTTAATTGGTGGACTTATCTCTTTTATTTCCGTAGAACACTTGCCCTGAATGTATGGCGTATTATATATTAAAAATATTGGTTCTTACGATTCTATTGAACTGTCATCTCTAGCTTGCATATAAAACACCAAACAAGAACAATATGCGTAATATAACGTAGGCATGTTGCAGACAAAGGTTGGTGTGTTTATAGTGCCACACTGAAAGAACCTCTAACACTAACATTGTTGACAAAGGACAAGCGATTTTTGAAATTTGTCATTAACCTGTTTCCCGAACTTAACGGCAATCAAGAGAAACAATTCGGGCTTTAATTTTAAATTTTCATAGATGATGTTTTACGATCGGAAGTATAATTTCAAAACTTAGGCAGACGGGAAAAATCGCGTCCCCCGCATGCTTCGAAGAGTTGTAAAACGCCTTCCGTGAATATTTCTATGATTAGTTTCTTACGGTAAAATAAATACGCTCGCTAAGGTGATTATAGAGCTTAGTGATTACGAAAGCTAGTGATAGGTAAACATCGTTTCTTTTGCTACTTAATCTTATTATTATTATTTTCTTTTTGTTTATATACAAATAGACGGAAAATTTAAACTTTTTTTTCTAATTGCTATTCGTTCGTTATCTACCATACCTATAACGCAGTTAGTACCAGTAAGCGAGCGCATCATTTTTCTGTAAGTACCTCGTCAAGCTTCTCTATGTGAGGGTGCGGTCCTTAAAGTTTGCTCAGCAGCTATCAAACAGTCCACTACTTAGTTTGCTGCATTCGTTTCTCTGCTCTACTCAAAGGAAAAGCACTGCTGAATGCTATAAAAATTTGCTGAACTATGAACAGGAAATGAAAAATAAAGAAGAAGATGCAATATTGGCATAGGGAAAGGCAATAAAGTCAACGATAAGGTCTAACAGCTTTCGTGGTCTTATTTAAGGAAAGTAGGTGAGTGTAGTGTGTTACTGGCTGCTCTAATTTAAGGAAATCAATGCTTAAGGAATACTATCAACAACAGCAGACAGACACTATTGCGCCTACTATTAATGCGAAACCAACTGGAATATAGAGGCAAGTATTATTTGGTTGGTTTATCGTAGGCACGAAGGACAAGTTGTCGTTTCGATGTGGAGTTCATAGTCCGCCAGGCAGAGGGAAAAATATGTATTCAGTGATATTGTCCACCTACTACCTAGTGATTTTGAAAAACATGTTTTTTACTATACCTCTCGATATTAACGCTTTTTTGTCATAAAAATGGGCTCAGTTAGGATCAATTTCTGCTCGTATTAGTCTACGGCTATAGTTAGGGCTAGAAAACAAGGGTTGCTTTAACCGATAGGGAAATTCCTTTAAGGTTTATTCCGTTAAGTAGTATCTTCTACTTGTCGAAGAAGTCGTCCATTTGAGTCACATCTCGTAAGCTAATAGTGAGGGCGGGAGGGGAAATACCAAAACTGAGTGCCATAAAAATATATTTGAAGCTTTACAGTATCTTTTTTTTTTAAATTAACAAAAATTAAAAATAAATATATTTTTTTTTTTCAAGTTATTGCTGCAAGATCTTTGCTTTCTTTTCTGTTCATTTATCTTCTCATCCTTTGCAAACACAAAGCAGCAATAAGAAATCTGTTTGCATATAAGATTGTACCGGTATTTGGGCATCAAACAAATATTAAACCTATAAAAACGAACGGCTTTCGCTATGAAACTACATTCTCAAAAGCAAGACAATATCTAATGATTACATATCCAGCCATGTAGATAATTTATTTATTTAGGTATCTCTGTGTCAATAGATGGTTCCTTACCTAAAGAAAATCAATTGTGATTTACGGGAACATGTGTGCATTGCTTGTAGTTTCCTACTTATTGTTAGGTTAAGAAAGGTTGTTTTAACAAAAGGGTTAAAAAATTTAAAAAAGAATTAGCGCGTTTCTATTAATTTTATTACCATGTTAAAGGAAATGAATGCCTGAACTGGGGGTGTAACCAGAGTACATATGTGTGAAAGTGCACCATTAGAGGAGAGAAGTAGTCGCGTAAATAAACCATAAAACCACCGTTTCAATCGATATTTTACACAAGCAACCAACTAAAGGGAAAGAGCTACAAGTTTTATTGATTATTTATTTAAAATTTTATAGATTTAAGGACTAATAAAATTTAAGTAAATAAAGTCATCTCTCTTCCCTTCTTTCTTATAACGAAGCCATGCTCTCGAACAAAATCATTAACAGTGAGATTTTTATGCATATATGCATGCACTATAGTACAGCTCGGCCCACCGTTGAATACTCTACACCACTTTGTTTAATACAGTTACACTCATGTAATGACTTTTCGAAATACGGTGTTGTATAGGACTTGGTCGAAAAAGTGTTTCGATCCGAACCATTTTCCATAGAGCTCATGACATGTTAGTGTACCACACTTCATTAAAATAACTCAAAAATTGTCAACTGTAGATTAATCGATTAAGAAAATGGTTCCGAATCGATGGACATATGGACAGATAGCCAACAGATCGATTAAGAAAATGGCTCTGTATTGACGGACATACGGACAGATAACCAACAGATCGATTAAGAAAGTAATTCTGAATCAATGGACATACGGACAGAAAACAGTACAATAAGTGGCAGTATACACACAGTACACACAGAACAGTCTAATAAATGATGCATCTATCCCAAGTCCTTCCGGATGCTGCACACATCCTTTACATCGCAAATGGAGTAGAGGTAAAAGCAAAAAAAAAAAGAAAAAGCAATGCTCGTGAAAAATCTCTGAGCTTGAAATGTAAAATACAATAAACAATTTTTAGAAAATATAGAGAAATACTTTTATAGCGCAAGCTGAAAACTATATATATACATGTACATGTATATATACATATTTTTGGTGCAAACACAAGGTACGAGTTCGCTACACATGCATATTATGTAGCTTAAAAGGCGCAACAAATGTGCAACCAACAGTTGTAGCATCGTACCCAAATCCGTCAGAGAGCAAAGAAAATAACTGCAAAACAGCACACAGTGTATGCACGTAAACAAAAGATTACAGGATATAGACTTGCATGGTAAATTAGTATTTAACAACAAATACACAAAAACACAACTGCAAATATATAAAAAATAAAAATAAGAACCATATACACAGTAAACTGGGCAAAGGATCTCTCTATAGAGAGAACGATGGACATTTGTTAATTATTCTCAGTATGACAAGAGTTTATTTAAAAATGCAATTTTAACACCCAGAGTGACATTTTACGAGTTTTGCTTAAAGATTGTCTTCTTCCTAACCCCATGTCATCGTATCATGGGCATTGGCTAGGGCTAGCGTAACGAAATCGTTAACAAACATTCAACGGAGATGACGAGTTTTTCAAAACGTTTAATGCTGACAACTTGATTTAAAATGTTATAAATTCACTTATGCACGCTCAATATCCTCCTTCGAGTTTCTAGAGTTTAGTCTTTTAGCCTTTAGCTCTCCCATAAACCATTCATTACCTGAGATTTAAAAGAAGATAATCTGTGCACATTTATTTTGTACGAGACTATATAGCACGGAGCGGAGAGCACACGCTCGCAATGATTTCATATAATTGCTGACCATATAAATTTCGATTGACTATTGATTGTTCGTTTCCAATGAAATAGTTACTTATGCAGTTTAATTAGTTACACTACACTGCCATTGTTCATTGTTCTATCTTTTGCTTTATTTATTTATTTTTTTTCTCCTAGTAGTCGACAGACGTACGAGTGCTTCATAAACTGCAGATTATTTTTCATAATGAGTTTGACTTTTCTTTATTTTAGAAAATATTTAAACAGCATTTATGTGAATTCATGTGAAAAAAGTGTTTAATGAAAATCATGCATTTATTCACACATTCATAGCACGATATACATTTACATCGGTCTGTTTTATATATTTATGGCAAACAAATGCGACATACTACGTGTTTATCAATCGGTTTTATATATATATATATATATATATATAACATATATATATATATATATATATATATATATACCATATATATATGTATATGTATATATATATAGGTTTTAGCTTATCCTTCTAACTATTTATTCGTAACAGACGCGGTTCTATGTGTGTCGAATAATTATTTGCACATAAGATTCTGTTAAGCTGGTTGGATATTCCTAATCATTCATTAATTGGCATCACACTTTTCGGGCAATTGATTATAGGACGACCGCTTATTTACATGGTCATTGTCAGGTATGATGTCAGTATTGACTCTCTTTTCACTATCACAAACTCCTTAATCAAAAATTTCAAATGCTATGATGTCGACTCAAAATCGACGTAGACACAGCATAGCAAAAAGCTCGTAAAAAATACGATCTCAACACATAGTCGACATGGGAATGGAAAATGGATTAAAAAAGCGGCTGCAGTTAGAAGCCAATTCCGCACTTTTAATATATTTTTCGGACGCTGAGGTATTTGTAGCTTACGTGTACATCGCATACTCATCAGAAGTTCAAAGATTTGTAACATAATTGTTAGTCCATTATATTAAATGTTTACAAAACATGTTTATCAGCGTAGATAAAAACGGAAAATCTCTCACTGTTCACCAGAACGAATCAGCTCAATTTTTATGATTGGATGCAAAATTTTCGAAATTGAAACTAGTAACGGTAGGACGTTTTTGGCCACAGATTATAACGGAAAATATACAAACCAAAACCTATCAACGTACAAAACACTTGAAATCGTTGACAGTTTCTTCATTCAATAAATTGAAGGTCAGAAAAATGATTTTGCAAGCACTGCATGTATACTAGACGTAACGCTACAATCAGTGAAGGTCGTTTCTCATGTACAGCTCAGTAGTTGTAGAGCTCTTGCAATAATATTCAAGCATCAATTATATTACGAGTACTTTGTTCCCTCTTAAGTGAAAATCTTTCTTTTACTAATAGATAGCGTCGTTAATCACTTGACTTTTGTAATATATGAGAATTCGACGGTGATCGAATTAAAAGAAGGCTGCACAAATCTAAGATATATGATCCACAGCATTTAAGTGATGATAAATACAAATAAATATTGAGAGAGGGTGGGCTATGTTTTTTCATAACTCTAACATCACTCATAGAATACACCTGAATATTCTTATCGCTGCACTTATTGTATCTTGTCACTAATCGACAATGAATCCAACTTTTAAAGCTTTTGAAAACATAGGGATTTTTTTCGTGAATTTGGTCCGTTCGATTGCAACAAACTCATACTGGCTAACGGTAAAATGTTTACCGTATAAATTCACACAGAGCATCGGACAGATAGACAGACTGACGTAAGGTCGCTGAATTGATTCAGCATTTGATAACTCCCTGAAGCTTGCTTGTGAGTTTTGCGACTTTTTCCAAACGCCGGTGCGGCGCATAATGAATACCGTCTTCGGCTAAATATTAGCTTTTGTTGCGTATAGCTTTTTGGTACACGCTTGAAATAATTACAAACAGTACGTTACAGTATTTATAACAAATACTTTATATATTTTCCATCGTGATGGGTGAACTTGAAATTGTAAAAACATCAATAAAATTTGCAAACGACTGCACAATGGATTCGCTTAGTGACAATCGATTAAATGCTTCAAGCTGCCAAACATTCAAAATGCTGTTGAATTTATTTCAGCATAAATTAAATCAATTACTGCGTTTCCACTATATTTGATGCAACCCCTATGAGCTGAATAAGAATTCTTCATCATAATAGAACTCACGCGTGACCCAGCGAAAATGCATAATATTTGGCTAAAAGATTCGTGACTAGAACTTTTCAAGATGCAAAATCGGCTACTTCCACAAAAGAATAATTATTACACGCAAAAAAAAAGTCTTATAGTATTAGTAAATAAAATTTTTAACACGTTCGAGGACGTATATGTGATAACAATTCGTTTTCATTGCGATCTAAAATGACGTAAACGCTATAGCATTTCGATCTTGACGACAATTACTTTTTCCATTTAATTTTATGTAAACTTAGCGAAGTATTGACTAACTGATTCTTTAGGTTTTTTTGCATACAAACCTACTTAAAGCACCTTTAACTTCGTAGATTTCGTAGATATACAGTTGGAAAAAGAGCAGATTCTCTGTCTCATTGTCCCTTTCTCGCATGTTTTCTCTTATATGAATGCTATAGCATTCATGGGTCATCCCATCCAGTTGAAAAATTTCAAATGTAAAAATCACCTAAACGCTATAGCATTCGTTACATGAGACGGTTAAACTATGATCTTCTAACTACCCTTGGAAAACGTGTTTAATCAGAGACGTTTATGACAGTTGCACTGTCCGCGAACTTGTTTTAAACAGAAATTAGAAAAAGCAATGCTCTTAAGATATCGATAAAATGTTTTCATGTATCTGTTATTATAAGGTAATGAAAAGTAACGGCAAACGCCGATTTTTATTTTTTTCAAACAACGATCAATGCGTTTGCATCGTGCACCATGCACTCAAATGTCAAATTATGATTTGATTTGATACCTGTTTGTATTTACATATAGCTCGCGATAGATGTTTCGCAATTGAAGGGCGCTATGAAGGTAAATAGACATAGAAAGAGAGAGCGAGAGAGAGGGAGTGAGGGAAAGGCATAGAAAGGAAAAGAGAGATAATGATAAAGAGATAGAGATAGAGAGCAATATAGAGAGAGAGAGAGAGAGATCGAGAGAGAGAAGGAGAGAAAGAGAGCGGCAAAGAAGGCAGCGATTACCAAACTAATCTCTGCGGATTTTAAAGCCTTGCAAATAATCTAATAATTGGATTAATAGAAATAATCAAAATTGAGTATAAATTAAATGGAATATGAATTCGATTCAAAATGGAAATAAATTCCAAATTCAATACTTTTAAGCTGCTTGACTCTTGAAAATTGTCGGTATAGAGAGAAGCGACCCAAGACAAGAACAACCTTTTTTTGCAAGTTTGATCCCTTTCCACCTTTTTCAAATTCAAAACTTTCAAGGTTCAAGGTTGTGTCCTTGCTAAAAATGTCTTTCTTATGACTTGTCGAGGGGCAACAAAGAAAAACAAATAAAATAAGTCTTAAATTTAAAAAAATAGTAGAAAACATGCGCATATAAAGCAAACATTTTTTAATTATGATCATAAAACCAAAAAATAAAGTTATTGCTACGAACTGTCATGCGCAGTGACAGAACACTTGGAGAGTGCAACATGCAAATCGTTTTATAATAAGTTTCAGAGACATAACAATACTTCAGTTTTTGATACCTCCTGAAGGATCAGAAAAATATAATTTCATTATGATATTCGTATTCAAATCCCCCCCATATATATGTCATCCCTGTATACGAAACATACCAAGTTATTTATAAATTTGTAAGAACACTATTGTATAGCAACGCCCTACAGTTATTCATAGCTTTTGTCCTTGGGTGGAAACATGTCAGTGTCCTAAATTTCATAAAAATATTTCAAAAATGGCGGCCTGGAGTTTGAACACAAGGACATAAGGCAGACAGGTAGACAGGCAGACAAACTTAGATCGATGTAAAATGCGATTCCAAATTGGTCGGTACAATGAAATTTGGATCTATTTGAGTTCCTTCTGGATGTTACACACACCCGCACAAACTTAATATACTCTTCTATCACAAGTGATAAAGTGGTGTATAAAAATATATTCATATACATATGTATTCCAATTATAACTATCGTGAGACAATTTAAAAAAAAACACATTCCTTAATGACTTGATCTCCAGTCATTATAGGCATGACCCTACAAAACAAAAATAAATAAATAAATAAATAAATAATTGGCGGTGTATAGTCGACACCTATTCTTTAAGCCCGTACAATTCCAATAGGCTAATCAGGACCAATCATACACAAACTCTTAGATATACATTATTACCAATCGATATCTGCTTAAGGCGGGGGTACCTTCGTGCGTTATTTCTTTAATTAATCCAATGCTTTAATAATAAAATATTTTCAAAATTGAGTTAAAAAAAATAAAAAGAAGGCTACAGTTTCTCTCTCAACTTCAGCGCCCGTGAGAAATCCAACGCTAACGACTGATGTGGGGTCAGATTGACAACCGCTCAATAGATGCAAAATTTTTCATAAATCTTCATATTATAAGAGATTCCTAATCTGTTATCGTTGTTGCTACAACCGAAACTACAAAACTGATATTTCTTAGATGGCATTTGTACTTCACTATAAGAAATATTGTCTTGTCACACAAAGACCTTTTTGTTATAAGCTTTTATTTTATTTTTTTCTTGTTGCATTTTTTTTCTTTATTTCTGATTAGTGCACGTTTTTCGATATAAAAAAGCTAAACAGAGTTAGTTACATGTGATGAAATGTAAAATTAGAGTTTCGTAAGAGTTGCAGCAGAACAGATGGAGGAGAAAAGTAAATCAATATTGAACGCCATTCTAATTAAGAATTTCTATTAGCATAGAAGGGTTGACGACATGCTTTTCTAGATTTTCACAGACCCAGTTTAACAAAATTTCTTCTTTCTTATGGAATCTTAGGATTATGTGACTGCTTCCTTCTGGCCTTATTATTATTGTAAGTCTATTAAATGTAATGTCTTGTAGTTTGGATAAAACCACAAAATGAAATGAAGGCTTATTAATAAAATCATTAAATCGTATGTTTACGTATGTTAGAAACCAAAAAAAGAAAAAGCACGCCGTCTTATCTGAGGGCATTAAAATGAATATGAAGATTAACAATAGAGACGCGACTTTGTTATATTTTATGGAATTCCATTATGAAATGAAAAAGAAAAGCTGTTCAAAATATCTAATTAAAATTTTTGAATCTCTCATTGGCTTACACAAGTCACAACGGGGCGAAGAGATAGACGATGAATTTTAAGTTTAGTCATAACTTAGTGAAGGTGTTTGAGAGATAATGAAAAATATCAACGAAACATGAAAATGGTTAACAGACAAAAACTTTGTAACAAGTATAGGAAAAAAAGAGTAAAGACGACTATGAATATAAGGAGAGAAAGGGAGAAGCACACATAACCTAATGTAGAAACAATAACAACACGAAAATCCAATTAGTTAAAAATCATAATGAAGTCTGAGTATATATAACACAGCAATGTGTGAAAAGAGTAAGAGTTTAAGAGAGCAGTAAAAAAACATATATAAAAAACGTATATACACGGAAAGGTATATAAAAGCAAATATATATGATTTTTTTTATATAAGTACATTATTAATAAAGAGGAGAGAGAGCAAGAGATAGCGAGAGCGTGAATAACTCACTTGGGCCAAAAATAATAGGCACAAATTTTTCAATGAAATTAAGTTTTCTTAATTTTATATATTACGAAACGACAAAATAAGAAGAGTTCCGCTAACATATGAGACATACTACGGCCCATTCGGAACTACGAGTTTCTGCATAATATGCATAATGTGACAGGATATTTCATATTATCGGAGTATACATCGCGATTATCAGACTATATAGTTTTTGAAGTTGCAACAACAACCAAAAACAGAAGGGAAACTTCCAAAGTGTACTTAGTGTACTTGCATGAGGATGAGCGGGTCGTGCCTATTTTTAGCTTGAAAGTCTATAATTGAACGAGAAATCCTTGCTCAACATTCTACTTTTATACTCACACATTTGTTCAAGCATGAAGAATTCAATAACAGGTAAGCGACCCAAAAGTTTATACGGATTTATGAAAGACAGAACTGCCTAAGGTAAACGCACTTTTTATGATAGCTATCCTACCTTTTACGACACCGCGCCTATAGAAAGTGGTTTTGAATCGATCTAGGATTGTCTATCCGACTGTTCACCTTTCGACACAAGGGTATATGAAATGTGTGCAAATTTATATAACACCCTCCAGGACTTGACATTGACCCAGAATCCCTTTCTTAAACGATCTGAGCTTGTCTGTCCGTATGTCAGTCTGTCCGTCTCGTTTTCTTGTATTCAACTTCAACGATATTTTAGTAAACTTTAGTACACTAACGTGCGTTGCCACAACGACGAATGCCATTGAAAAAGATTCGGGTCGGACCACCTACTCGGCCACTTCCTTATTTTAAAAGGTGCTGATATAACTACGGCGACGGCGTAGGGTACTTAATGATTAGCCATGGCCTATTTTAACGGTTTTACTTGTTTATTTTAAAATTTATTTACCCTAGTAAGGGTAAAAATGTGGCTTTTTCTTCTCCTTGTATTCAAATGATTCCCCACGGAAGGTGATATTTAATATTAACTGAGGCTGTTTCTCCTGAAAGGGTGAATGTGACTTAGATTAGCTCAAATTCATTTTTATTATAGAGTATAAAGCACGTTGCAAAAGAAATGGGCGTAGAGAAGGAGAGAAATTTTAGCTAGAAACGTCTTACCATTTTACACTAATCAAGAATACATATATATTTGATGCGATGTTTGAAACACAATCCCCGAATATTCAGAATAAAGTTTAATAATCAACCTTATGGGTATAAAAATTAATTAGTTTTGCACATTTTAACCAAAAAAAGCATTATTAATATTAAGACAAATAATATTAATGAAAAGCAAAAGCAAATAAAATTTGTTTTCAACTTCTCTTTACAAGCTAATATTTATCTTATATAAACAATATGTTCCTTAATCTCATTGGTTGGTAGCTTGTTAACATATATAAATAAAACCCATTAAGGGGACAATGATTATATTTTCACATTTCTCCTCTCTTTATTTATTTCTCTGTTTACTTTTGTATATAACAAAAATACTAAGCACATCTCCTTCAAGCATTTGTATATGAATGATCTTCGTTTCTCTTTTTGAGAGCGAAAAGGATAACTATAGTGCATATATAGGTGCTTTTCTCTATCTAACCGCCTGCATTAAATAATAAAAAAAAGGGCGTTTATATCTGTTTTCTTTTTACTATGAGAAAAGCAAAAAAAATCAAGAGAGATCACTATTTTTTGGTGAGTTTGAACCTAAGTATGCGTTTACGTGTTTGCTGTGTACTTATGAGTTTGAAGAGGCTTTAACAAAATCATAATGTATTATAGTATTTGTTTTTGTGTTAAACCTATAAACGATTGTAGTAGAAAACATAAGACGGGAGATGAAGACAAATAAAAAAAAAAAAAAAAAAAAAAAAAAAAAAAAAAAAAAAAAAAAAAAAAAAAAAAAAAAATGCAAAAAATTGAAAAATTCGTTTTTTTTCGAAACGAACAAGCGCGCATTCTTAAGCGAAAATTTTGGTGAAACATGCCCCTTTTCTTTACGTTTAAAAAAAAAAAAAAAAAATAAGCACAAAAAATAAAAGAAAAACGACTCATATTGAAGTGTAGCAAAAGAACACAAAGTGTTTCAGTTAAGCGCTAGCACTGAACCGGGTAACAATATATACGTTCGTTACTTTGTGAGTTTATTATTTAACAAAAACACATATAATAAAATAATGAAAAAATATTTAAAAAGTGTATGAAAACATACAAATACAAAGTAAATGCAATATTAATGAACCACAATAAACGAAAATAAGCATAACAACAAATCCATTAAGAAAATTAATAGAATTAATTTTAATCCCTTTAAACTGAAATGAAGACGAAAATAATATAATTTTAAACCGCCGTCGCTTATTAGCTTACCAGCTAATAATTTCACAATGTCGTTTAAGTGTTAATAGATTGCTGTTGACATATGTAAATTGCTTATGATATTTATTCTTTAATGTTTGTTTTAAAAATTTTAAAAATATGATAATAAAAATAAAAAAAGAGTGCATTTAATGTATTAATAAAAAAAATTTTAATAAGAAATTTATACTGTTGCTATTGAAAGAACAAACAGCAACAAATTTTTCTTGTAATATCTTGTGACAATAAAATATTTATTATTAAATAAATAAATAAAAAAAAATAAAAATTCATAAATAAAAACTAAAAAAAAAAACACAAAAAAACACAATGGATCTATTAACCTTCGGTAGAATAGCAAGTCTTCTGATAGTTTGTTTATATTTAAGTAAAGCAGAAAGCAAACATAAGTCAGGACGGGGGAGAGGTTCAATGTGGTGGTAAGACTTTTACAATTTCTTTTTACAGCTTTTCAATTACTATTTGTAATTTTACATTCTCGCATAATGAATTAAGATTTTTTTTTTTTTTTTTGCATTTGCATCTTGTATCTTGTGGATTACTTTCATATTTTTCATGAAGACACAATAGTTGTGTCTGGCCGTTTGGGATATTAAAGCATACGCAATTTCATTTCGTCAACTGTCCTTCTGTTATGATTGTGTCGTAACGTTTCCAACATTAAAGCATACGTAATTTGATATCGACAAGTCTGTCTATACGTCTGTAAAGGCATGCGTCCGAGGTTTTGGAAAGAATACATGTCGTTTCACCTCAATACAATTTAAAGTCATTTACATTTTCCTGTCTGTCCTTCCGTCTCTTAATACGCTTGGCTGAAATGACTTGTCAAATATTGAATATCACTTTAAGAAAATAACACATTGTCTAAAAAGTATTAAGCCTAACTGAATTCGACATTCATGCATTCGCAGCAATCATTTTGTTTGTACTCCATACGCATGGAAAGTGGAACTATTCCTATTCTTATTACACTAAGTGTTTTTAAATTCGTTAAAATGCATAGAGCACCAAATCTTACGGTAATTAAAGTTATTTCAGTCAAACAAACTAAAATATAATTTTATCTATTTGGTAAAGGTTGGAAGCTCTCCTAAAAGTCCGCTTAAGAAATGATGAAAGATATGCAAAAATTATTCTACTCGTTTTAGGGATATAAACTTCACCCGCTCTTGTAACCTGGGTGCACTTTTGAATATAAGCAAAAATATTTTATAAAAAGTTGAACTAAAAGGCGTGAGCATATTCAAATGTGTTCGCAGTAACATCAATTACATTACAAGGGCTTTATGTGAACTCCTCTCTCAGCTTTCGTTTAACGTTTGTTAACTTCACCTCATATGATAACAGTTTAGAGTTAATCTCAGTAGAGATATTTTACTGAAAATGATCGATCATGACCCGCGAACAATGCTTTTAAGCTAAGTTTCTCTAATTTGCTGAATAGTTTTTTTTTTTTGTTTTTTATCTCAATTTTATTTATGATAATTGGTTTTTCCATTAATTAAAGTTTATTTTATTAAATTTATTTTATATTTTGTCCAATAATTTATTTTCAATATCATTTTTTTTTTTTTTTTTTTTATTATCTATAAAAAAAATATTTGATATCTCGCGCATATATATACAAATATACACACAAATAAATTTTAGCAAGTTTTTTACTCAAGTCTTTTGTTTTAAAAGACAAATAATTCATAATACATGCTACGGAAATATTTCAAATATTTTCATCCTACACGCAAGATAGATACATCATGTTCATCTGACCGTTTGCAATAGTCAGGAGGTATTAAGCAAAATTTTCCCTAAGCAAATGTATTCTTTTTTCACATAAGTACTATTCGTTTATGACTACATATCATATAAAGAGTAAGAGTGAAATTATATACACCTTACTTAAAACTCTTAAAAAAAAAAAAAATATGCAATTGCTGGCAAATTTTTGTTAAATTATTGAATTTTTTGTTGTTGTCCTATTAGATAAAAATTTTTCAAAAATCATTTTCCTAAACACGCGGATGTGTATCTCCGCTGATTGGCACGAGCCAGGCAACAATAAGAACTACAAAACTCAGAGTTTGAGTGCGTGCTATAACCAATGTGTTAGAGAATTTGAAAATTAGGTTATGTTACTGTAGTAAACAACTAAAGTTGTAAATCCTTCATAGCACAAGATTTTCGCTTTGAAAGACGCTGAAGACATCTTTTAGAAACAAGCTAATCTGTAATGACATTCACTCATAAGAACGAGGCTCGAATGTAATTCTTTAACTCTATTTAAAGGATTTCTGATATGACAAACAGTTGAACGGGTCTTTAAGAAAAAGCGTAAGAGGATTTGAAATGATTGATGAAGCATTAAAAGAGCAAATCATTTCATAAAGATAACCTGGATCGCTATGTGAATATGCTAAGGTGTTTACATAAACTGCTCTAGCAAAAGTTAAAAGACAGCACATCATTTCGACATTTCAACAAGGGACAATTTTTGATGAAAGTTTGAGTTTCATATCAAATTTGGAACTACCGTAAAGCATTTATATCCCTGCTGGCTACTAAAACACAGAAACCTTTTGACTTATGTTTTGGGTATGTTGGGTAGCCGATGGTCATTAATCCACTAAGTGGTAGATCAATCATCTGAGATGTATAACTCCACTAATCCAACTTGCAATTGATTTGTATATAGATTTATATATTGTGTGTGTTTATATAAATATTTTGTAATCAATACAATGTGAAGGGTCTAAGAATTAATTTGTAGATTATTATGAAGTTTAGTTTTGAATGATTATGAGACAAACTGTTGTACATCCTGCTATATAAGCAGATAAAATATTGCAATAACTAGCACGAATAAAACTAAAGTGTTTAGTGCTACAAGTACATACTAAAGTATATATAACTTTGGAATTGCAGAAAATGTCATAGCTTATAAACAGAGATGTAAATAAACACGAAGAAAAATGCTTCCATGTTTAAAGCTTCGCATACTTGAAAAGCAACCTGTTTAAATTTCCCTAAAAGTTTATCGAGGAAACTAAAGGGCTCTACCTAGAATGAGAATGTTGCAAAACTGTCGCACTGTTTAGTTTCATATTTCGGAAACGTCGTAACCTACATTAAGAACCAATGCAATAAAGAATATACTTTAGGGGCCACTCAGGCTTCCTTAACTCATAGGAAAAGCGAATCAATTTCTTTAATTAAGGGAAGAATGTCTTTAAAAAACTGTACCAACCATTGAAACTGTTATATAAACAGGCTGTACAGGGCTGCTCGGAAAGTAATTTCGCTTTTTTTTGTCAAAAAAGCGCATTTAACATCTCAGAGATCGCAAGAGTTGTTATTATTCGGCGAATTGCATCAGTTAAGGCTTTTCTTTTCATATCTTCAACCTCGACTGGCCTACAAGAACTCGACGTATCCGCAACTTCAACGTTGTCGGAAAGAAATTTTACAAACCCATTTTAGCACTGTCATTCAGTCAATAGATTTTCTCTTTCTCCATACACATGCGACAATATTTTTCTTGCTTAAACAGCATGTTCACCTTTTTGATTGCAAAAATTGTGAAATGTGGCTAAAGTGCTGCTTTCGATTTTCCAAATCTATTGCGTAGAATCAAACAAACTTTTCCTCTACCAGCTAACAAGATATGTAATGATAATGAGGCTTGACCTAGTGCTTGATTCCCCTATTTGGGGAAAAAAAGTACCTTTCCGAACAGCCTAATAAAAATGATATATCATGCTAAAGCTATATATTACTATATGATTTCAAAGTGGAATCGTTATGTACCAAATTAAAAAAAAAAAAACAAGAAAAAAAGTGACTAACTGTCAAATTAAATACATCACAGTTTTATTAAATGAAGCAGAAGATAATAAATTTCTTATTACATTTTTGGAAACAATAAACGCGTTTAAAGCTCTTTATTGCCATTGATATTCAGGTAGGCTTTTTTTTGTTCTCTCTCCTTTTCTCTCTTTCTAATCTTTTTTCTCTATATTTCTTTCTTTCTTTTTACACTTACATTTAATATCGCATTTTATTAAAAACCTAAAAATTTTTATAGCCTATTCTCTATTTATTTTTCATGTTAACGCTTCCATCCAAAAAATTACTTAAATAAATCCCAAACAAAAAAAAAAAAAAAAAAAAAAGAAACAAAAATTTGATGTATAACTAAACTGATATTAAACAAAAGCAGCGTAATACGTAGCCAAATAAAAGCAGTAAAACATTTGTAGACAAATAAACACATTAGCACACGTCATGTGAAACATAATCATTAACCGGAGCATTCAACCGAACAGATACCTAAGAAAAAAAAAATAAATAAATAAATATAAATAAATAAAAAATGTGTAATAATAATAATAACAAAAAAGAGTAAAAAACAACGGTATGACATTTTGTTTCCAGAAAATCTAAATAAAAAAGAAAAAAAAAACAAAAAAAAACTCGCTTATATTTTATAACTACTTCGACACGGAAGCTGCGTTGTTGCTGTGTGCTCCGTTTGTTACCTTTGAGTGTTGAACTTATGAAATTGTCATTAAAAATTCTATCAACGTAAATTTTGATAAACTCATACACGACTGCTGACTGACTAAAGCTTTCTTTTAAAGCTTTACGTTTTTTTAATTTAATTTCAAATATACCTGAGGGGTCATTAAGCGCGTAGAAGTGTGCTTGTCTTGCTAGATGAAATCTAACAGAAACTTGGGGAAAAAAAATATAATTATTATATAAATAATATATATAAAGAATTATAACATTAATATTGTAAGTAATTAACGGAGGAGCTTTTGCTGGGAATAGATAAATATAATTTTGTATTATTACATAACGTAATAATGAAGATATATAATAATAATATTGGTTTCTTTTTCTATTAAATGATAACCAAAAGAAATTGTTAAGTATTCATGAGAGGTGCACACGTTTTGTCGATGCCGCCTGTTTAGTTGTTTGTTAACTGTAGATAAAAATCTGAAACCCAGTAGTCCTAGTTTACATTCCAGTGATTATTATCTTGACCACATTAGATGAAAACCTGAAAAAAGTTATGAAAATGTTCATGTATTGGTAAGACTGTAAGACTGTAATATCTGAAGCACCTTTCTCTCCAAATTGTATTAAAATATATTCATTACATATATGTAACAACGAGTGGAAAAAGGAAAGAGTAAGACCGATACCATAGCACGATATGTTCAGAAGTTTTTTCGAACCAAACATTCATTATTTCTACTGACATCTTCAAAATCGCTTCAAATCGCTTGTTCTCCTTTCCTTATTGTCTATTCATCTAAAACATTTTAAAACTTTTAAATCATATAAAAAGTGTTTTCAAATTGTAAGTCTCTTATACCCTCTATATACTGTATACCCTCTTACAAAGCCCCATATTTATATAGTTGTAGCCTTTTCGTTTTTTTAGCTTATAATTTTTACTAACATCTTTAAAATCGCCTCAAAAAAAAAAACGCTGCTTTTCCGTCCGAGTTAATATAGTTTTGTACCACAAGTGGTGTAAGGTATGAAAATAAAAACAAATAGTTGCACAATAAAATTTCTTATCTATAATGCTCCGGTTTATTGCTTTTAATATTTAAAGTTTCCATGAATTACCTAACCGTTTTCAATATTATATGACTTGTTCATCTGTTTTTCTTAACAGGTCACTGTACCGATATATCACTTAATAAATGGTTGGACATGACACAAGTATACGTAAAGATCAAGTACTGAACCCCATCAACAATATAATTTAAATCCTGTAAGGAAGCTTTCTTTTCAATCTTTCCTGGAAGTTTATGTTATGTCAAGCGTATCCACAGTAGTTTTACTATTAACAAGCTACAGACATTCTAGAGAAATTTCTTCATTTATGTATTTATATATTCGTATTATGTTCAATACATGATTCGATTTCAAATTTTATTTTGTTGATTGAAAAACGCTTTCCTTTAATTTTCTCATTAAGAAGTTTTTTACTTAAGTCTTTTGTTTGTTGTTGAATAATATATTATAATATGTCTACTCAATTCTCTTTTTACATGATTTTTTTTACACGAATTTGATTTAACACGAGTTAAAAAAAAATTTCCTTTTTTTACACGAATTATTTTGTTTTAACACGATTTTTAATATTCCAGGAATTTTCTTTTCCAAAGTAGGAGTTATTTGTTTGTAAAATATTTAACGAATTAAAACGCATTTAACGAATTAAGCAAGAAATAAATTAAGTGAACTCTAGCAAGAACTTTTTAATATTGTTTACACCTAATTCCCTTTTTACACGAATTTTTTTTACATGTATTTTTTGGGAACGTATCTATCGTGTAAAAAGAGAATTAGCTGTATTTAAATGATAGAACCTCTCACTTATCGAAACGCCTTTAGGCCAAAAAGCGTCTATCAACCACGTTTGCAAGAGCAGACTAGTTAGAAAAATGCCCTAAGTATAATAAATGACAATGCAAAACATGCTTTTGCTTATAGAAAGTCATCCTAGCAAAATAAATTAGTGATACCGATGTCACAAGATGATGAAAAAAATGTATTCGGAAGATATAAGAAGACGGCGCCACATGTCATGTTACAATGTGTGCATCCATTCATCAAGATGATGTAATTTTGGCGGGAAAAATCAAAAGAGTTGGGCACGTTCCGTTCTTTTTTTTTTTTGACCGCCACCGAAGGAAAGGAGTATACCCATTTTGTCATAATGCTTCGGAGACTCTATAAAATATATACACTCCTGATCAGAAAGAAATTTTGAATCAATCTAATCATCTGTCCGTCTGTAGCACATGTGTGGTTGACACCCTCTTGGTCCTAAAAATTAGCATGTTAGGGTAAAGCGTAAGCTAAAGACACCCCTGTTTCTCTAAACAAAGATGGATGGAATGAGATCCTCTAAATTTGGCTTATAGAGGATCCTATACCATTTCTGTTCAAAAATGGAAAGAATCACGCCTACAAAAACCTATAAATTAGATAAAATTTTATTTTACGCCTTTCTTGACATTTTCTTCTTATTCAACTCAAGTTGAATATCATTCTGTACACTCTTCACGTGCAGAAAAATGAAAAAGACGGCCGTATTAAGCATTCATTGCCTTGGAAATGAGAGCGTAAGGCTTTCAATGGAGTATTAGGGTTTCTTTGACTGTTTCGAAAAGTTATTTAAAATGAGTCATAAATCTTCACTATTACTGTTATTTATTTTTTTTTTTTATGTTCTAATTAGTTTTTAATTTTTCTTCTTCTTTTTTTTTGCATAATTTTTCTAAAAGTTTATTTTCATTTAAAACACAAACTCATTCATTAAAACTAATAATACTAAAGTATTACTCGTGCATTGCCTAACGGTGTCGTTAATTATTGTTTATTTATATCGATATCCCCTCGGGAGGGTATTTAAACACTCTAAGCTGGCTGTAATGAAAGCAATAACTTGTCTTCGCATAGAAAAAACGATTCATTATTTTATTTATTTCTACATATAAGTTTGCTCATTACTACTGTTATTCTTGCTGCTGCTGTTTTTGTTTTTTTTTTTTTAATTTTCTTATTAGCTTTTCTGTTGGCTGGGCCCGATTGCACGCTGTCTACATTGATTGTTGTTATTTATGTTTGAAGCAGTACAACAATAATAACAACAGTGCATTATAAAAATGTCAATTTAAAGCATTAAGCTTTAATTTAATGTTTATTGAAAACAAATACAAAACAATAGCGAAAAGAAAAAAAGAAAAAAAAAAAACAGCAAAAAGCCCCAATGGCAGCAAAAATAATAAACAACGAAACTGCCAACAGCAGTAAAAGATTTGCGGATAGATGTTGTGATAACTGTTTAAATAAAAATTAAAATATATAACTGAGCAAGAAAATTACAGCTGCCTTCAGGGGGGAATCCCGGTTATCCATCATTACAAGCAATTATGTAAAGGATACGTAAACTAATTTGAAAATAAAAGATGTGTCCATAGACCAATTCGGGCCGCGTTACTTTCATTCAAGATTTCCGTAAAATTATAGATCAACATCTACACTAAAATTATTAGTTATTAAGAAAATTTCAAAATTTTTCCAATTATTTAACAAACGTCCCATATAGGAAAAATTGGAGATTTTCATCTTAAATTCCTTATCGATAAAAGATTTAATAAAAATGTCGAATATATGGGTAAACAAAAGCCTGGATTTAAATCGATTTACAAGCTTACAGTGATTTTGAATATGTGGACCTTGCATGCGCCATCTGTGGGAGGACAAGGCGAGTGTGCTTAAATAAAATCGGAAACTTCGACTAATTGAATATTTATATGGATAGTTTTTGCATTTGCGTGTTTCCAACTGAAGGAAAACATAAGCACACCTCTCTAAATGTTAAAGAACAAACCTGACGTATGTTTAATGAATTCCTCATATGAGGTTTTAATAGTCTATATAAATAAATATTAAACGGATATAAATTTTATTTAAAAAAAAAAAAAAAAACCAAGTAAAAGCTGATTATAGTAGGCCATGGTCCATCATGCAATACCCTACACTATTTCGCTTAATGCAGTTATTCATATCATGAGTTTTCAAAATAAGGCTTTATGTGGATAGTAAACGAAAAATTGTTGCTATTCGAACTATTTTTGAATAGAGTTCGGCCTTGGATTACAATTTCATCAATATATCTGAAAAATTGCAATCTCGAGCATAACCGAAAGAATAATAAACGGACAAACGGACAGACAAGATTAGATCGGTACAATAAAAGGTGATATACCCTTGTATCACAAGTAGTGTGGGCTCCAAAAAGAAAAAACTATTACAAAACCATGAACTACTTTTTGATAGTAAAAGGAAAGAGATAGATAAGAAAAAATATTATAGCAAATAGGCAAATAACCTTGTTCTTCAAGTAGCAACTCACCGTCTTCAACTTGCAGATAACTTGGGTATATATCGATATAAAGAAAAACACATATTTAAAGTTTTATATGTGCAAATATTTGTGGGAGATTTCCCCCTTTTTCTAAAATTGGTCAGTAAAGTCTTATAAATGTCAAGTTTTACTTTTTTATTTTAATTATCGTAAGCGTGATAATACCCATCCAAAAAAAAAAGGCGGACAAAAAGAGAGACGGAAAAGCAAAAATCAGAACTTTATGACAATTCAGAATATATACACACAGTGGTGTTGTCGAGCCGCAACGCTTCGGAACGTCGTTCCGGTACTTCCTTTTTGGACAGGAACGCGTTCCGGAACTAAAAATGATTTCTGATAACGAAAATTTATAATAAACATTAGAAGACGGGCGAAAATCGGGGGAAATCCCCCCCTCCCCCCGCCGTCATATTTGGGACATGAGACCGCACAGAGCGGCCGCCTACCCAGGATCGGCCTTCTCTGTATAATTATATATACGCGTTCCGGTAAAAAGAAAATTAGCACAACACCACTGTATATATATTTGTAATAAGTCCGCTATTGCATATACATATATATATATATATATATATATATATAGATATTGTTGACCTTCAATAACTTGATCTTAACTCTAATCAGTGTGATCCTTCACACATAATATTCAAAAATGTAATATTCTTTCGATGATGTTTCTTACAATATTTTGTATTTTCAGGGGCATTGCAAAAGTCGGTGAACCAAATAATATATCACCCATTAGTTCGAGTATTATGTATATGGACCCAGCTATACATAGTACATTGCGACGTAAACAGAGGCGCTTGGTACGTGACAATCCTGGTGTACTGGGAGCATTAGTTAAAGGCGCCAATTTAGCAATTAGTGAGTGTCAACATCAATTTCGCAATCGTCGTTGGAATTGTTCAACACGTAATTTCCTAAGAGGAAAAAATCTATTTGGAAAAATTGTAGATCGAGGTAAATATTTATACAATTTTATATAACAATTAAAATTCCCACAGTCCGTAATATGATCTTAAAGAAAAAAACCCGAAAAAATACGCACATGTAATGAAATACTGGCGCTCTTTTTAAGGATTGTTATTATCACAGTTGTTGTAGCTATTGTTCACTTGACATATTTATTTATCTCTATATATATATATATGTATATATAAATATGTGCATACATATATTTTTTGTGGGTTGTACTGTTCTTGTTATGTCTTATGTTATATGTTTTTCGTTTTGTTTGGTCAAGTACTTTTGTGCTTGTTTGTTTTGTAATTTGATATTATGTGGCTTTTGCATAAGCGATACATATGCTGAGAACAAACCTACAAACATTCATAAATAGGGTCACACGAACACAGAATAATATAAGTTAAAAATAATATAATAATAACAGTAAGACAATTTTTAAACAACGTCTGTGACCCCGTTGTATACCTGCGTACATATACGAAAAATAACTTTATGATCTGTTCATGTATTTAAGCAACCAACTGCTGTGCGCGTTCTAAGCATTAAAATTCATTTTTTCACAACTACCATGCAAAAAATATCAAGTGGATATAAGCATAGGAAACGCTATGGAGAACGTATATATCATATTTCTAATAAGAATAAATACAAGCACGGTTCACTCATATTCCTATGCCAAAGATATGTCTAATCAGTGTACATGGGAAGTGCAAACTGCATTGTGCATCTGCTTCAGTCCTGGCTTGTCGACTTACTAAGAGTGTAATGAATTGTGTGTAACGAATAATGCAGCGCTTATTTAACTTAATATTATTTTCTCGTGTCGTATGAGCGACAAAAAGATCTTCGACACTTGCTTATTATTTAATTAAAACTCATACGTTCCAACTGCTAATAATGCAGTTAAAGTCTTAAAAAAGAAAGAGATATCTGCTTAAATTCGCTCTTACCCTCTGTCTTTGTCTTTTTCGTGATAATGATGCACATCAATTTCGTTTGAATGCCGTACACTACATGAATAGTTTATTATCTGCTAATCCAAGGGGATCTTTAGACTTTATGGGTTCAAAGCAATAAAAAAGCGATTAGTAATAAATAATACAATAATAATAAATAAAACCGTTACACCCAGCTTGACGAAATAAAATATCTATCGGTAAGTTTTATGACTATTAAATGTAATTATATATATATATATCTTATACACCTTGCTGGTTATAATCATGACAAACGTAATAACGTACCAGATAATTTTTTTTGTTAGTTACCCAGCCAGTAAGCCCAAAAACCGTACAAACTACACACACTGAAAATTGCGGTTAACTAGTGTTGTATATTTTATTATTAGGCCCATCACCGAAGAACGAGGGGTGTATTTATTTTGTCAATAGGACAAACGCTTCTGAAGGATGCTTCAGAGTCCCCAATCAGCATCAAATTCTGCATGTCCGTCCGTCCGTCTGTATAATTTCCTTTTTAAACATTCTCCTGACCGCAAAAATAAAGCTGTCGTCCTTAAATTTGGCGAAAACATTGGAAGTTCTCGCCCCATTGAAAATGCCCCAAATGAGTCGAAGCATACGCCTACAGTGCTAATTAAAAAGAGGATGCTTCTTTTTTTCAAAAGTAAAATATTGTCTTTTTTTGTTTATTACCCTTAAACTGAAGCAGATAAATCCACCAAATTTTAACGCGCATTATGTGGGCAATGCTGTAATGCCGCTATAAAAATGGGAAAAATCGGTGACCACTATTCAGTTTCATAGTGTGTCATAATTTTTTTGTTTTGCAGCACCGCAGAAGCAAGGTTAAAAACCACCTAAAATTAAACAAATTTTTGGCCAGTTTAACCATGTCTTCTTATTCGTCTGTCCATCTGTGCGTTTGCGTAACTTTGTGATATCTATAGCAAACTTTCTTCCGTTTGCACAAATCAAGGTGTCGCCTACAAAGTTGAAAGAGAACTTGGAAAGGGCCAAAACTTTTGAAAGAAAACGCCTACAACACGCCCTCGCATCAGTGTAGCAAAAACTGCGAACATTTTTGCTTTCGGTGTTTTTTGTTTGGTACTCGTAAAGTATAACACATACACCACATAAACTTTTTCGCTATTATTTTAAAAATAGAAAAAATCAACCGCGCCCATCCAATTTTATAGAGTATGAAAATTAAGTTCTTTTCTTCTTTCTTTTGCTTCACGGTGACGGGTATAAAAGATTCGGCTACTACTATATCAAGTGGTACTCCTGCTGTGGTAATGACCAGTATGAGAATAGAATCCGAACAATTTTTGCTCTAAGTGTATTTGTATTGTCTGCATGGTGTGAAATCGTTTTTTCTCTCACATTCAAATACGATCTGTTAGAGTAGTTGACTTCTGCCATGCGTTATTAACACGTTGTAAGAGCAAAAAACTTGAACAAAAAACGCATATAGAAAATCTTCCATTTTTCCTATTTTTATTATATAAAATAAATTACTGAGTATAATAAAACAACAAGCGACTAGAACAACAATTTTAAAATAATAAAATTTATGAATGACAGTTATTGTATTCAGGTATAGGCAACTTTATAAATATCGGCGTTGAGATAATTTTTGTTGCTGTTTTTTTACTTAAGCGTACTTACTCGAACCCAAGCATATTGAGTATATGGTACAGTTTGTCACCAGACCAAGAAATTTTGTAGAATGATTATCTTCTTAAAATTGATTTGATGAGTCAGGTTTGTACATCATTCGTCTGTTCTTCTTTCTCTCTCTGCAGTCGATTATTCGCATCTTAATTCAATTTTCACAAAATTTCGCTGTCCTTACATCTATTCGTCAGTAATTTTTTCTTTTCGTTTCTAAATCCATCTATATGTCTGTCCATACATTCCTGTCTCTTATCCAATCGTCCTCCCCTCCTCTGTTTATACGCTTGTCCAACCGACAGTCGGTCTACTTTTTTGCGCATTGTTCTTTTTATGCATTAATTGTTTGTCTATTTATCCTTCTCTGTCCTCGTTGCCGTCCATTTAATTGTCTTTCCATTCCTTCCAGTCATTAAACAGTCGATCTTTTATCTTACCGTCTGTTGTTCATCTATACGTCCGTCTGCTTATATATCTATTTTGATCTATTCATCAATAGTACATCCGTTTATCGTCCGTCCGTCTCTTCGTTCATCAAATTATTTTTCCACGCTTCAGATTAGTATTTATTTTGTTCATCTTTCCAATCATTTTTTTGTTCGTCTGCCCATTTACACACCCGCCCGTCCGTCCATTTATCCGTTCACCGGTAGTTGTTCACGTGCCCATTCCTATATTAGGTCAATCCTACCTACCCAGAACGGTAGAAATTAAAACCAACGTTGACAGTTCAAGTGATTTCTGCATAGCGCATAGAAAGTTTCCCCTTGTGAATGCTGACTTCTCCTTATATTTATGTACGTAGACAGTTCGAAAACATATCTAAAACTGCTATCTGAGTAATTAAATCGAACTGACGTGACATATTCCTAGTTTTCAAACTATATTTTCCAAAAACACAAAATATATCATTATTTTGTTAAAGGCCCAGAGGCAGAATTTCGTGCAAGAAAATCACTTTAGCTTTGATGTGAATCTGGAATCCTCGGCATCTTAAGCATGTATATAACAACACCAAGGTCGCTTCTAAACCACTTCTGAACGAACTGATTGGAATTATTGTATAGCCGATATTGTAGATGGTCTTTGTATACATTTGCGCTAGATTATAGATCGGTATTTGCTATACACAAACTACAATGGGAACAATATTTTAAAGTAGCTTTACAATTTATGTGGACTAACCACTCTCATGTCGAGTAGCATAGTGACTGCGCACCAAGACTGAAAACTCCAGATGTTACATTTTAATTTTCTTACCGTGAATATTCACAAGCATGACGTTTGGACGAACGGACGGACAGAATGGCATAACTAAATGGACACGTAGGGTGGTTGGTTGATAAAAATCGTTTTTCATTTTTACTTATATTTTTTAATAAGTTTTAATAGGTCATCCAAAATTCGTTTTGAAGCCAATGAAGTTTTTTTACTTGTTACTACTACTTCTTCTTTTCGTTGTTTTTGTTGGTGCTTTTGTTTTTGTGTTTTTTTATTTTTTTTGCATAACTCAACATTCATACATAATTTTGTTTTTGTGGTTGTTGGTTATATGTTGTTGTTGACACACATTGACAGCTCGTCAAATAGATGTTAATTAAATAAGACATTTGACTTTCTGAGATCTTATTGTAACAAAACAAATACAATAACAATGGCGCGTAAAGCAATCAATCAACTGCATTAACGGTTGTGTTATTTTTTTTTTTTAATTTTTTTTTTTTTAAATACTTATGAAATAAATTTTGTTTCTAACATAGTTTTTTAAAAGTTTTACTTAAATTTTTATAAAAAAAAAAAAAAACAACATTCCCCAGGGTTTTGCATTTCTGTACAAAGGCTAACAAGACAAGTGTGATTGTATAACGAGAGAGGACTTCACCACCATATGACAATTGTTCTCCACGTTAAAGATATCAAACTGTTTTATTGTCTTTAAAAAAAGAAAAATAAAGATTGTGTTGAAAATTTGTCAATAACACAAACAAAACGAATATTTTTACGAGACTATACACAAATTTCCTATAGACAACGCTACTGTTTTATATCACCTGGTGTTTTAAAGGCGCGCGAGCGTAGCATATTCCCTAACACACACATAAAATAGAAAAGGAAACAATTGTTTGTTGATCTTTTCTCACTTTGAGAAAAACAGCAGTGTCTTGCCTCCTCCGTTATGAAGATAGATATGATGATATGAGTCTAAGTGAATGGAATAGAAAGTGAATAACTCTTGGAAAAAAGCGAGTGTTACTGATAAATTACATTTTGACATTAAATATACATAAAAAGTCGATTTTAATAGTTTTTGTCAGTTGGTTTATCTTATTGCAGACAAACATAACTTTCTATTCCATTAAGAATTCCGTGGAAAAATTTTATCCGATTGTTTCTTAATAAAGTGTTTATGGTTTGAAAGTAATAAAAAAAAAAAAATAAAAATAATAATAATAATAATAATAATAATAAATAAATTTCAAGGATATTTTTTTTCTCTTCTTTTTTTTTTTTATTCTTCTCATATAATCTGGTTCCCGTCAATTTCAAGCTGTTTTCAAATATAAAAAAAAAAACCAAAAAAAATTACAAATAATGGCTTTTTAAGATTGTTATGATATCAAGTACGTTTTAATTGGTTTAAAAATGAAAGTAAAATATGAAGGGGAAATATTTCATAGAAATTAAAATTTTTACCCGGCTTTAGTTCTATGCGCAGCTTAATGAATTCTCCTAAAAAAATTACCATAAAATATAGCATGACATTTTTTCATAGTCACGATCCGTTTGAGGTTATGTTACAGTAGATGAGGCTGTGATGGCGCTTCTTTAGCTGCTTTCAACGTATACGCTATTCGCTGCTAATTCAATAGCGAAAGGCTCGACACTTCACCGGTGCACTGACACGGGGAGTACGAAATTTCAGGATAGTCATGAGAGAATTGAAAATACAATGTGCGAGGGGAAAACGATAAAACTGATTGATTCTTAAGGACTTGTCGACTTTTCAGCTCGGCTTCTAGGTCTCAATATCTATGCAGAGTTTAAAATTATTCCCTAAGTGTTTCAAATATTGTACAGCAATGCATGAACTGGCGGCCAGATATGATTTAATTAACTTGCATTTTCCTTGGTGTGGATTTTCAAGCCACACAAACATAATACATTCGGTGTACCACTACCGAAAGTAGATACCAAAAAATAAGAAATAAAGCAATAAGCTTACGATTGCTTTGCTTTGTAGTTTTTCCTTTTGTCGTCATCTTACGATTGCTTAACTTAAGGGTATGTAAGGTTAACTTGTGCGCAATAAATTATGGATTATTTTCTTAAATCTGTTCACGAAATATCAATCAATTTATTAAACTACATTTTTTACCTATGTTTGCATGCTGACGTAACGTGTTGAAAGCCGTAAATCAATAGCTTTTCGTTTAGTGAGTTCACCCGGAAATTAGACTTTGTATGTTACATAAAGCATTCGTCCAGCTTTTACATATCATTCTTGAATAATTAAGGGATTGTTTAAGATGATAAAAAAGAATGCGAAGGTACTATTACTCTATTAATAAGTTAATAAAAAGGCTCCGACGGATGGATGGGAATACGGAAATTGCCTTAGTGTCCCATTAAGATAACTAATGATGTTATATAAGGCAAATGGATCTAAAAATTTTGATTAGATCAATTTCCCACTTCTAGGAGATATCCACTCTATGTGAACTTTTTCTATAATCGCATGGTTATGAAAATAAAGCGCTTATGTTCAATCGGCAGATGCTTAAGATATGCACAACTTTTGAAATGCCGTCAAGAAATACAGTTAACACGATGAAATTCGTCGGCGAGCTAAATCTTTTATGCCCTGTCACCTTTTATCGTAAAGCAACTAAAAAAAAAAGAAGTAAAATATCGGTAGAAGAAAGAGTTTTGTTCCATTTTCCATTGGATTCAAGAAAATGCGTACAGCAGACGGACATTCAACCAAAGCGTAACTTTTACCGTAGAAATAAAAGGAAAAGCATACGTGACGAAAAGGCGTTCCGCACGGTATATATGCTTTGGTGCTCCTCTGAAACTTCCTATTGAGTGTTGCTATTATATTGGCAAGAGGAGGATAACTTCAACAGCTCGCTGCTGGGTATAAAAATCAAAAAATAGCCGAATATCTATTGTATATCATTAGATGACAATGTAAGTGCACTACTAGCTTCTGTGTAATCGACATTAAAATTGCAAAACTAACTTTAGATTTAAGGCAGAGCCAACTAAAAATTTTTACGAATTCTATTCATTGCTAGCTTAAGTATTCGAGAAGGATAAGAAGATGATTTATGGCGGCGGTAATTTTTTTTTTTGGTCCACATTTTTGACTTTCCAAGCATAACTGCATAGCATAGTAGTACTTTGCATGAGCTGATGTCTGTTGTCTAACTTTAAGCGGCTTATATTTCTTTACAAGGTTTTTTTGATACAAAAGGTTCTCAAGTAAGGTGCTTTATCCCTTTCCACCTTATTGCATACAGTAAAGCCCAATATTTCGAAGAAAGCAATGGTCTTATCATCTCTCAACTTACTTCAGCTTCGGCTTAGTTAAAGAACAATTTCTCCCACTGCTCAGCATCTAGGTTGGACTATTGTTCCTTGAAATTGCGCATCCTTGTTAAATTATTTTAGACTCGTTTGGACACTTTCCAGTAATCTTTAGTATTAATTACTTTCGGAGTAGCTTGAAAGTGTTGAATGTTGATAAGTATATACGCTGATGGCTTCTAACTTAAATTGGTTTTTCCAGTTTTTAAAATCCGCTTCTATTAAAGCATTAATGACCCCAGCGTATCGGAGCTCGTTCTTCGAAACGCCTTATTTTAGAAACTACTAATAAGACATCGTGCACAGCTTCAAGGGAATTCCAAGACTAAACCATAAAGCGCATACAATGACATGAAGGATAGCAAAAATAAAAGACTATATGCATGTATATATCCGGACAAGCTATGGGACTAGATTTCCTTTTTTTTTTTTTAATGGACTTTCGATCCGATTTAGTTGACCGGCAGTCTGGCGGCTGCAATATGCACAATACTTTTGACGGCACTCTTTTCGTTAAGATTTCAATCATGATTGTCAAGAAGATGCAGACAGACAAGTTCTGCTATTCATCGTAACAAGATAAGCATTTTACGAAACGCTTAATATGCATGTAATACGTTATGTTGATAATCAAGTCTTCAATATTATTTTTAAAATGCGCCTACTGACAATTCGTGTAACTTGTGTAAGTGCTGACAGATGTTATGTCATTTAACACATAATTTGAGATATGTCTGTTATCGCTTAATATTATAGAACATAAAACATAAATTAACAGAGGAAATAAATCGAAATTGAAGCATTTTTTTCCCATAACAGTATAAACAATATTCGTTCATTTAACACAATTGCATGATGCAAGTAATTCTCGGAAAATATCCACAACACTCCCGCTAATTGTTTACTTCATGTATTTTCCGGTACTTTATCAACACAAAACGAAATTCCATAGAAATCGAACGTGAAAGGAAAGTCAAGCACTAAATATTTGCTAATTAAAAACAATTAAGAAGAAGAAAAAGTCTACATAAGAAAAAAAAAAAAAAAAATGAGAAAAAATTGTAACATTTCCAAATGAAAACAAATATATACATATATAGATATATATATGTATATACATATTTAAGGTAAAGAAAGCGCGCATACCAACACGTAAAGGTTATGATGAGATATGTATTTTGAGTACGGTAAAGCAGGCCTTAAGCCAAACATACATATGCTTGTTTACATACGCATACAAAGTTGATTGTAGCGCTGAAATTATTAAGAAGAAGGGCATTAATATTTACGTTTGCTAAAAAACAAGGCGCGGCTTACAAAAGTGTAAATAAATTATTACAAAATAGTATAAATTTTTTCGTTTCATATGAAATGATCTCCAGTAATAAGATAAGAAAAAATTAATAAGACTATGTGTGAATATTTTTTATATCCACCATTTCAAAGATATACATATATATAGATATGTATATATATAAAGTTTCTTTATCACTTGTTAATGTTAATGGACATGCTAGTACCTCTCGCAGATGCCTAACTTTTAGTTGTTATGTGCTAAAGAGTGTCAGTATTCTTCTTTAGTAAAAGTAGGCGGTTAACATCCATTCTTAACTTCTGATTCAAGGACCTTACGGACCTAAGGACAAATATGCCATTTTTGAAAATTTGTTAAAATTTCAAAGTTTTAGTAAAATATAGGGAACGCGCGACATTGTCTTGGTTTAATCAGAGGATAACAGGGGTTACAGGGTTAGTTGGATAGTATTCCGAACGTTATCGATGGGCTGTATATATCATCTGTAAGAAAGTAACATTTCTTTGCCGTTAAATGTCAGGCACGTATCGCCTAACAAAACAGAGCCGATGAACATAACTCAAAGTGTTGCAGAATCTTACTTTACTAAATCTTTGCCTGCGTACTTAATAACCGTTACAAAGAAAACGATAAAACTACTACACCAACTAACATTCTTTGTTGATGAGTATAAAAAATGAAAATATTTTTTTGACAAAAAAAAAAATAAATAAATAAATAAATAACTAATAAAACCATTAAACGAACAAGTGCTTTAAAATTAACTGGAACAGAAACGAAGGTGTGCCGCAATCTTTCTGTCTCAGTGTTTTTTTTTTTTTTTTTTTTTTCAAATACACAAAAGCAATTATATAAAGATTATTATATAAAATAACAAAGAAACGCTAAAAACACCACCTCTTCCTTTAAAGAAATTTGATAATTTGAACAACATTTTTTTTTGTACAAGAAAATAAAAAAAAAAGTAAACAAATAAATTAAATCATGAATTGTTTTAAATTCATTGTAAGAACGGATTTCCGTTCTTAATTCAAGAGGCGTGGTCAATGTTTTTCTTGTATTCAAAAACCAATTTCTATTAAATACCAAAGCATTTTGAATACAAAAAAAAAAAAAAAAAAATCAACGCACTTGAAATTGATCTGGTCTGAGAGTTTTATAAATAAAAAATGAAAAAAAAAAAAATAATGAGAATCATCTAAATTAAGCATCGCATCATACAGGAATCCCTTAATAGCACCCTTGAGTACCAAGACAAAAGAAGGACTTGCGATTCTCGCACAGAGCAATAAAAGAATTCTTTAGCTGGCATTTTTGAAAAGCTTTTCGTATTTATATTAATTCTGACACACACACACACACACACACACACACGCACACAGGTTGATTGAATAAATAAGTGCACCTATATACAGTCTGATTGTATTAAAATGAGATTAAAATTTTACAGTATTTTTCGCTTAACAATGCCACGGGCGCTCTCATGTCTTCAACTCGTATAAACCAAAACTTCTCGTATAAGTGAAAATTTTTAAAAGTAAACAAGTTGGGGTTAAATGCATATCTGTTTCACTTAATATTTTCAAAGAACAATTTGTTTCTAATTATACATGAGCAGTACAAGGGTTTATATTATTTTTGTGGGGATGTATTCCGCACCCAGAAGAATTTGAGATAATTCCGCATCTTATCACACCGAAGCTTGGCTGTCCGTCTGTCTGTCTTGTCTTCTTATATTCAACCTCCGAATCGCAGTTTTTGAAATATTTCGATCAAGCTGCCGAACGTTTTTTTGGCGCAAGGCCGACCGCTATTGAAAATTGTACGACTCGGTCTCCTTTTTTGACCCCTTCCCATAAGACGTCTTATTTTGAAAAGTCGTTTTACGAATAACTGTAGGTTGGTGCAGGGCATTTTATGGTGGTCCGCGGACCACTATAGTCTCTTTATTTGACTTTATCATCTATAAGAGTAATTTGTTAAAGCAAAATTTAATTTTTGTATTAAAAAGTTTTAGGAAAATCGCGTGTTTGCTCTCGTTGTAAAGAAAATACCACTATATTTGTTCAAAAAGTTGTCCTTTTTTTGAAACTAAGAATTTAAGGAGAGTATTAGGTTTGTCATGCCTAAGGAAAAAGTGATTCATGTCTAGAATGGAAAGCATGGTCAATCGTATACAATAAGCCATCGATTGAGATCAGTTTTATATAGGAAGGGTTTGACCTGCTGAACATACAGAGAAGAATAGCCTATACTCCATCATTCACTCTCACTAAAGTTTTCTGTCAGTCATTATATCACGAGTTTTGACATATTATTTTCTTTGCGCGACGCTGCCTATATTCTTACTGATAGTCTTCCCTAGTGATCGTTTCGTTTGAATAAAGACATTTATAACACATCACTACGATATATAGGAACGGTTTGTATATATAGCTTTAGTATAAATGTTAGTGGTGCGCCTTGTCCTCATCATGTTTACGCTGTGAAACATCCTCTATTTACAACTCATCACGATGCAGCAGCATTATCCTACGAATTAAGCAAAAAAAGTAATCCTTCTCGTGAATGCTTTTTTCTTGCTCATCGCAATTAATCCGCAAAGAGGTTTAGAAAATTATCTTGGTTGCTTCTCGGGTAGATTAATTACACCGTTATGTAAAGTAGAAAAGCAGCACCCTGTAGCAATATTTACCTCCTGGGAAATATCACGAACTTATTCAACGCCACTTTTCACAAACATTATTATTATAGCAAGACGTAGGTTAAGGTGCACCTATAATTCTCTTAAGGTAGTCAACGGCTGCTGTCGTATTTATCAGCATTCATAGCAACGGGAGAAAAGTACACTTTATGTGATTACGATGAACCCTCAAGCCCGATATAGAGTATTTATTATGATATTGTATTCATCGCCATCAAAGCATGGGTGTTTGCAAGCTTTGACTCTACCTTTGCGTTATTGAAATTTCAGAAATAACAATCGGAAATCCAATAATAACATAATAAGTAATAAAATTAAAAAATAATTCTTGACTGTCGTTAAACGCTTTAATGTAATTCATAGCAGCTAGTAATCTAATGGCTATATATTCCAAGTAAATTCATAGAGATAGCACAAGCTACCAAGCAATCGGGGGAACATCATTCTCTTTGTGGTTTTTGATGACACAATACCATCGCTTTTGGAACAAAACCGGTATTGGAAACTTTTATTTGTATATTTGATGCGAATTGGAAAAAAAAACTATGACGAGAACACAAAACTTTCTCTCTCTTATTGCTCACAATCGGCAGAATGCGTCTGCAAAATTTTATAAATTTAACGGAACCGTTTGAAGCTTCAGTAAGAAGATGGATATTAGTGGACTGAAATCATAATTACAGTAAGTAATGTGTTTTCGTTAATGCCACGCTTTCGGCTTTTGGAGAAATCACATAATCCCATTAACATTTGCCTACGTCGACATTTCTGTTTAAGTTCGACAATACGGTCGCGTCTCTCATTATTTACAGATTTTTTAAGCAGATACCAATGGCGGAAATTTCAATCCCATATTATTAAATAATATAATGATCCGCATTCATTTGCAAATCCTAGTCCAAGGCGTAGAACGTACCAATTATATGTTGTATTGTCCAAGAGAACAATGAAAAGTTCATCGCATCATTTGAAGCATCAGTAAAAAAAAGATTTTCTCATCCCGCTAAAGTTATGCAATTTCTTTAGATTCCGCTACAGTTATATAAAGTGTTTACTGTGTTTTGCTTTCGCTTGGTAAATAAGAGATTCAAGATTGCTTTAGGCATCGATGTCTTAATTGGAAACTTTTTTAAAATTTCCTATAAATTTTGTCAAGCTTCCGGAACACGCCTACTCATCTACTTGTTCGCAAATTCGCAAAATTAACCAAACCTGAAAATATATCGGCGTAGGAAAATTGCGGTTAATATTAAGTACTCCGTATAGTATTTGCTAAGTTCACCTCAAAGTTTAACGCGAGACGGCTTAGGATAAAGATGTCAACAAACAAACATAAGTAGTGAGTCTTAAGTTTTTACCTCGTCTTGCGCGCATTTTTACAAATTTAGTTGCTATTTAAAGATCGAAAAAAAAGCTTCCGTTGATTTTACTACTTAGTTGTATATCACGAATACATACATCATGATCCGTACATCCATCCTTGTTGCATATATTCCTAAAATTTTGTTATTATGAATATTTATTTTCAATAATAATGCATTTTATTTTTCGTTAAGTCAGGTTTCATTGCAACCTAATTTCATATTAAGCATAATCAGCCTTTGAACGGTATACGAGTGCATCACTAAAGAGATTGGACGCACGTAACTGGTTAAGGAAAACTATCTGGCGATTTGTTCATTCTTAGTGCTAAGAACAACAAATAGCTTTTAAAGCATCGCATTCCGGAATACAAAGCGAACCTTCCAAAACATTGCAACCGCGATGAAAGGCTTAGTAAATGAAAGGCAGATTTTCGAGTTCACCAGCCATAGCTTTCTCTCTCTCTCTGTGTGACGTACAGAAAAAAAAATTTTCACTCCCCAGCTGGCTTTAGGTTAAATTGCTTGACTAAACATGAAGACAATTAAAAGAAAAGTACTGTAATCGTCCTGAGCTACTTAACAAAGAAGTGTTTTTTTTTTTTTTCAAGTAATTTTACTTTTCTGCTCATAATAATTTATATTTTATTGTTTAGCATTTGTCATATTCTTCTCTAGTTTAACATACGCATCATATACATCTGATAACTAAGACCCCGTCTCGTAATAACAGCAGCAGCAGCACTAACAGCAGCAACAGCACTAGCAGCAATACAATAACAATCACTCAGTAAACACTTGAAATATGATTTAAATCAAGAGAATATAAAAGAAAAGAAAAGAAAAGAAAAAAAAAAAACGAAACGAAACGAAACAAAAAACACAAAAATTCAATTTTCATTGTTGTCCTTTGATGGGTTTTCTTGTGTTGTTTGGCTCTAAATCACCATAAATAAATTGCTATCACTTGATCACAGAAGAGAGAGAGAGGGAGATCATCAAAATGCATAATATAATAAAACATAAACATGAATAGCAAACAATAGCGCATACCAAGCGACAGTGATTATTTCAAGTGTCATAATTGACCAGCAAACAACAATAAGCAGACAAGTGCTATTACTCATCATGATAAGAGCACCAGATTATTTATAAGAAATTCACTTATCCAACGATATGAAATAAAACAACAACTAAGAGAATGTTGTAACAGTGCATTTTAATGCTCTTTCTCATAAACAAAGT
This sequence comes from Glossina pallidipes, assembly GCA_000688715.1. NCBI lineage: Eukaryota > Metazoa > Arthropoda > Insecta > Diptera > Glossinidae > Glossina > Glossina pallidipes. The sequence continues at coordinate 537,901 of KK499876.1, read as the reverse complement.
AGGTGGCAAAAGTAGTTATCTTGTCAAAAATGTTTCACTCTTTTATTTAAAAAGGTCTAGGCTTCCAACTCGAAAGAAATATTTTTATGCACTTATATACGCTTTTTAAGCTTACTCTCACACTGGGGGGACCACCTTTGTGAACTTAACATTTTATTGAAATAAAAACTGCAAATTAAAAAAAAAGAAAAAAACTGTAAAATGTATTTTTTTTTTTTTTTTGTTCATTTCATTTTTAGGTTGCCGTGAAACAGGTTTCATTTATGCCATAACCAGCGCAGCTGTAACGCATTCTGTTGCTCGTGCTTGCAGTGAAGGTTCGATTGAATCGTGCACCTGCGATTATAGTCATCAATCGCGTTCGCCTCAGACTAGTGCTCAGGCTGGCAGTGTGGCGGGTGTACGCGATTGGGAATGGGGTGGCTGTTCCGATAATATTGGTTTTGGCTTCAAATTTTCCCGCGAATTTGTTGATACTGGTGAACGTGGCCGTAATCTCAGAGAAAAAATGAATTTACATAATAATGAAGCGGGAAGAGCGGTGAGTATTAGGTATTTGTAGAAATTACGCGTAAGGTCGTTGTCAGCAATTTATAGAGAAAAAACAATTTTCATAGAAGACAAGCAAGATTATAGTGGGCCAGAACCTACCATCAATTATAGTTATTTACATAACGGCTTTTCAATATAATCCGTTATATAAGAAGTGTTCGAAGATGTGGTCCAATTCGAACCGTTTTCGGTAGGATCCATGTTTGGTCCAAAATATATTTGTATACCAACTTTCATCAATATATCCAGACATTTGCGAGTGAGTAGTCGAATAAGTAAGGACCCCGATTACGACGGGTTCAAATCTCAGTGCAGCAGAATTTTTTTAACTCGTAGCTGCAGGGAGTACTCAGCCAGTAAGAGCATAACGCGCATCCACCTGACTGCGGTCAACAAACGTCCTATCTCTTTCCTTACTTCTTTCTGATCGTCGCCGTCTTACAGGTATAGGCGACATCCCCTGAGCCATTAGCCGCCATATTGAAAAAAGAAAATGTAAGCGAACCTGTTCACAAGTGCTTTTAATCGCTATTTTCTGAAAATTTTCCTTTTCAATTATTTTGAATCCATAAAAACCATCAATAGGCGACTTTACGAAATATGGTATTTTGAAAAAGTCCTGTAAAGTCCGCTTCTTGGTTTTTCATTTAAACATCTTACTATCACTTATTTTTGAAAAATGTGCCTCTTTGTTATCTGATCCGTTTCATAACCACTGTTATGCGTATGAAAGAATTCTTATGGCGCCATTCATAGAAAAAGTCCTCAAGTAATACTGAAATCGATCTCCTTTCGTGCACATACACATCATAAACATTTAACGTTCGCCAGGCAACAGAATTTTTCTTCTAGAAATCTTTGACTCATCAAGACTTGCGTAGTTATTGTTGCACTTTTTAGCCAAAAAAGTAATATTGTGTATGTGTGCGGTATATGAAATGTGAAGTAATTTCTACCTCATTGATAAGTAAAATTTTTCTGTAAACTTTGCAATAAAATGCTTATATATGCTTTTCGCTTCTATTATATGTTATGCATTTTATGCATAATTGTGTGAAGAGTAAAAAAAAAAAAAAAAAAAAACAGGATTTCCATATAAAAACATTTTATTGTCTTATAAATCATTTGCAAGCACTTGAAAATAATTTGCGAAATTGTCTTTTGCTTTCCTTCTTTTTATTTTCCTTTTTCTTTTTTTTAATTTCTCATCATTACAAACGATGATTGGATCATAAAATATGCAGATAACTAATAACTATTAGGGAAACATTATTGACATTGTGTGTGATCCTCATTAATTACGCAAACATTAAATTGCATTCACAGAAAATATTACTGCAAAAATATATGTGTTAGGTTGGCGGGAAAGTTTTCTCGTATTTTAAACACTAAATTCAATTCAATTGGAAAATGTTCAATGTCAAATGGTGGATGGCCAGTTCCTTTGCATTTGCAAAGTGTTTGGATGAAGGTTACTCTCATTACTCTCTATAAATATCGGCTCAACTTCTTTGAGATTAAAATTTCCGGAAACAAATTTTGCAAACCGCACATTTACAGCTTCACTTCTTAACGTGTTACCATAACTTTTTACAAGCAATAAATGCGCTAACGTCCTTTGTGGAACTTATACCTAACGCACTGGACAACTGAAGGTTGTTAAGGGATATTGAATGTAATTATTTTATATCCCATGAGATATTTGCTAAATAATAAGACCGCAAATGGCGCATACTATAGGCTTGTCTTGACCTAGAGGTAAGAAAATACGTCGAAACTTTCCGCCCCACCTATTAATGTGTTATATACATATCCGCTTACTTACAAAACTACAAAATTTCAATAAGAATTTTATTATATTTATTGCCCATGTAAGCCTTGCCTGATTGAGTAGCAATCTATTAAAAACAAGAAAAAAAAAACATTAAATATTTACATGTATTTGAGAAAAAAAGTTGTTAAAAAAAATGTTTTTCTAATAACGATTTGGGCGAATAGAACGAGAGAAAAGCAAAGAGAAAAGGAAAAAAGAAGAAGAATTGAAACTTATACCACCACCGCCCCAATCTGTAAATGAAAGAAATGTTTCATGCTGTTTAGTGTATGGTTAATATATTAAAATCGATGACAGCTTTTACTGTGATATACATTTCGACAATAAGGCAGAGAGTAAGGCATATATGTTAATGTCCATTGTTGTTGTTAAGCACAATTAAAACGATGCAAAAATTCTTTCTAGCAGTTAGTATGAGATCAAGAGAAATTAAAGCCTATAAATTTGCTGCTAATCCTCAGTGCTCTGAAAGCACAAATTTGAATTTTTATTACAAACATGCAACACATTCTCACTAACATCGCTATACCACCAACATACCTCGCTCGATATCATCATTATTATCATCATCGTCATCGTCATCGTCATCGTCGTCCAGGTTTATTAAGAGTTTCTTAAAAGAGGTTTTATCTGCAGCTAAAGCAATTAATATACTGTTGAGCTCCTATTTTATGCGTTACAGTTTTCATAATGCTTTACAATTGCAAAGAAAAAGCAATAACAACAAAAACAACAACAACAACAGGAATAATGAAAAAAAATTAAGTCGTTGCTGTGTATGCCTCAAGTAAATGTTATCGTGTGTTATATTAGCGGCAGTAACAACAGCAGCAGCAACCTCCTCTTGTTTGTTAAGCTTAATGCTTTCTGCATGATGCTGTATTGTTGTAATAATATCAACAACATCAATATAAAAAACTGACCTCATGCTGCGTAAAGGCTTTCGATACACACATATAAAGTGTACACAACACAGCGCAGCGTACAACATAAAGCACACATACGCTTATATAACTTTATTATTATTATTATTATTATTATTATTATTATGATTGTTACCATTCTTGTTATTGTTATTGTTGTTGTTGTTGTTGTTCCTGCATTTCTCGATATATTCGAACATTTATTGGTTTTTAATAATGTTTCAAATGTATAGCAATTCATTGTTGCTGTTCATGTTGTTGTTATTATGCCGTGTTATATATGTAAGCAAGTAAATATGCATGTATGCGTACATACATACATATCTCTCTTTACACAATACATTGAGTGCATGATAATCAAGATCATGTTGATTATGCCTCATACTTTTTAAGTCTTACGATTATGCTATGTCTGTCCATCTTTCCGTCCGTCCATTTCATTGTACAATCAATATGTCCATTCAGTCTGTCCGGCATTTACTCGTAAGTTCATTGCTGGCATTCACTTCAAATCGAACCTACCTGATCGTTGTGAAGCAAAATAATTAAGTGGAAAACACATTAATGCACAGAAGGGTGGCTCTTAATACGCCATAAAATGTCAAAAATGCAAAGCTCATAAATTATTTGCAACGTTAAATGAAAATATGCTTACTCGCTTGGGCGATTGAGCTGACTGCCCGTCTGCCCGTCTGACCGTTGCTTTTATATCTTTATACGCGTATGCTTACTGACTTTACATTTACTTGCTAATGAAGCTATTCTTAAGGTTTTACTGCTCTCTCGCTTAACAATTTTTACTAATTTTTCTTTTGTTTTGTTTTTCTTTGTTTCTTTTCTTATGTTCTTGTTTTTCTTTTTTTTTTTCTTTATTTTTTTACTTTTATTAATGCAGCACGTTCAGTCTGAAATGCGTCAGGAATGCAAATGTCATGGCATGTCCGGTTCATGTACGGTAAAAACATGTTGGATGCGTTTAGCGAACTTCCGTGTTATCGGTGATAATCTTAAGGATCGTTTCGATGGTGCTTCTCGTGTTATGATGACCAATAGCATACGTCCCAGCGGTAGCGCTAATACAATAGCTAACGTTAGTCCAAACGCAGTCGGTATTACAACGGCACTATCACCGAATGCTGTCATACCAAATAATTATGATACGGATCGTATGTTAAACGATGAACAACCTATTAAACATCATCCTAATATGGCTTCACCGAACAGTCTACCCAATCCGCATACTATTTCAAGGAATTCGATAAGAGGCCGTCAAAGACAAGGCAAAAAGAATAACAGGTGAGTTTAGAGAATGTATTTTAAATCAATTTATAAAAAAAAAAATATGCACATACATATATATGTCACGTCACGATTCAATATCCCATCAATATCGTGGTCGTGAAATGTTTTTCTTTTATATGAATAAAAACAAATGTGTCTTCTAATCTGTTATCCTATACTTTGCTCTGCACGATCTTCCGATTACTATAGCCTAGTAGTCAGTTGATTCTTCCGACTGCTATAACCTAGTAGTCAGTTAGTTCTTACAGAAACGTAGACATTTTCCAGTCATCGGTGTAATAATCTTGTGATCTCGTAATTTTGAAAGATCCGACAATTGTTGAGATATCCTGGCATCTTCTACTTTTTATGTTGCCCCTTGAAAGTGTTGGTAATTGATCCACGAAATTTGTTTAAATTTCCACAGAAACGAAAGCGTTTTTTGAATTCTCTCTATAGCAGCTCGTCGGTGTTATCTATCATAAGCATAACTTTCCGAAGTGCAAAAATTTCCCAAATGATGACAATTTTCAAAAGTAGTGCCACCTCAATATTTAGAATATAGGCTCAGCAGATTTTGTTTGTTCCATTGCGACTAAAATTTTTCATTGCAGTGAGGTACACACAGCAATTTTTTTGTCTGAAGATTTCAATTTGAGTTTTCAATTCAATTATCAGAAATTTCGATTAATGTCGAAACTCATTAGTTACCATTTCCTGGGAACACTTGAAGAAAGCATTTTGTAGCAAGTAAAATCAATTACGATCACTTGAAAGTATCGGGTAACCCTAGAAAGTTTCAGTAGGAGTCTATCTAACCTTCTTTTTATTAAAATTACGATGAGAACAAAAACTTTGCGGTCAAGGTTGCGCTCGCTTAGACCGGCTAAACCGGCTGGCACAACGAAATTTTCCCTAAAGGAATGTTCCAACTCGCGTATTAAACCATGCCTGCGAAAACACTTTGCTGTCACTTTCTAAGTGCGAATTCTAGGGCTACCTTCGGCTCGCTTCAGGGCCTAGCATATCGATTTAGACACTTGAGGTAGCACTTAACTAATTTTTGTCTGTTGCAATATCGCAGAGAGATGTTTACAGCTGCAATCAAGGCATACTTTATTATTATAATTAATTTAGTTAGCGTAAGACTAAAGCATGTAAGGCCATTGGCTTTAGTGAGAACTCTAACACACTTGATATATGAACCGATAACCATTGAGTTGTTGGTCGAGATCCTTTGCCTACTCGGCCATTCAGATTGTCGTACATTGTCGTAATGTCCTCGGAAGTCCCGGAAAGTATCCACAGTTTTAACCAACAGCATTATCAGAATCAATTTAGTTATATTATAACCATTGTCGCGTGTCCCCTTTGTCTCAAATTTTTCTTATTATTAGCATTAAAAATTATCAAGAACGGTCCATAGGTGACTTTGCTCTAACTTATGATCTAAAATAAGTACAAAATAGAAGCCGATTTAGTGGGTCATACAGCAAATCTTAGGGAAATATTTTGCGACTTTCACTTGTATTTGCAATGTATTTGAGATTATGTGGATAATCAAAGGCTGTATCTGTAATGTAACTTTTGTTTGCTCATTTATTCGTCTCAGACTAAATTAAGTTTTCTCTTCTTCTTATTTAATTTTCTCTTCCTAATTTAGATATCATTTTCAGTTGAAACCTCTTAATCCTGATCATAAACCACCGGGTATTAAGGATATTGTGTATTTGGAACCCTCACCTAGTTTCTGCGAAAAGAATCTACGTTTAGGCATCCAAGGTACACATGGGCGACAGTGCAATGACACGTCCATCGGTGTGGACGGTTGCGATTTAATGTGCTGTGGCCGTGGCTATCGTACACAAGAAGTAATAGTGGTTGAACGTTGTGCTTGCACGTTTCATTGGTGTTGTGAAGTCAAGTGTAAACTATGTCGAACGAAGAAGACGATACACACGTGTCTATAAGTGAATTAAAAAAAAAAAAAAAAAAAAAAAAAAAAAAAAAAAAAAAAAAAAAAAAAAAAAAAAAAAAAAAAAAAA